>OZ004600.1:104053588-104415070 GCA_963924605.1 Malthinus seriepunctatus | reverse complement strand
AAAAGGTTGAAGAAATGAGAGAAAAACATATTAAAATAGAGGGAGTTAGAGATAGATTCAGAGATAAGGAGATAGATAAAGAGACTAATGAAATGAGATAAAAACATAGTAAAATAGAGGGAGTAAGAGATAGATTCAGAGATAAAACATAGTAAAATAGAGGGAGTTAGAGATAGATTCAGAGATAAGGATAAAGAGACTGATGAAATGAGATAAAAACATAGTAAAATAGAAGGAGACAGAGGTAAATACAGCGATAAGGAGATAACTGGAAAAACATATTAAAATAGAGGGAGTTAGAGAAAAACATAGTAAAATAGAGGGAGTTAGAGATAGGATAGAGAGATAAGGAGATAGATAAAGAGACTAATGAAATGAGATAAAAACATAGTAAAATAGAGGGACTTAGAGATAGATTCTGTGATAAGGAGATAGATGAAGAAACTGATGAAATGAGATAAAAACATAGTAAAATAGAGGGAGTTAGAGATAGATTCAGAGATAAGGAGACTGATGAAATGAGCTAAAAACATAGTAAAATAGAGGGAGTTAGAGACAGAAATAAGAAGATAAAGAGAAAGAGACAACGATACAGAGATAAAGACTCAGATAGATAAAGAGACAGAGAACACCCCGGGTGTTTTTCTATAAGTTCCTTCCCCCCTCTCTCTCTCTCTCTCTCTCTGTCTTTCTCTTTATCAGTCGCTTTATCTCTGTTTTTGTCTCATTTCATCAATCTCTTTATCTATCTCCACCATCTCTAACTCCCTCTATTTTACTATGTTTTATCTCATTTCGTCAGTCTCTTCAGTTATCTCCTTATCGCTGTATCTACCTCTGTCTCCTTCTATTTTACTATGTTTTTATCTCATTTCTCAGTCTCTTTAACTATCTCCTTATCTCTGAATCTATCTCTAACTCCCTCTATTTTACTATGTTTTATCTCTGAATCTATCTCTTACTCCCTCTATTTTACTATGTTTTTATCTCATTTCATTAGTCTCTTTATCTATCTCCTTATCTCTCTATTCTATCTCTAACTCCCTCTATTTTACTATGTTTTTCTCTAACTCCCTCTATTTTAATATGTTTTTCCAGTTATCTCCTTATCGCTGTATTTACCTCTGTCTCCTTCTATTTTACTATGTTTTTATCTCATTTCATCAGTCTCTTTATCCTTATCTCTGAATCTATCTCTAACTCCCTCTATTTTACTATGTTTTATCTCTGAATCTATCTCTTACTCCCTCTATTTTACTATGTTTTTATCTCATTTCATTAGTCTCTTTATCTATCTCCTTATCTCTGAATCTATCTCTAACTCCCTCTATTTTAATATGTTTTTCTCTCATTTCTTCAACCTTTTTATCTATCTCCTTATCTCTGAATCTATCTCTAACTCCCTCTATTTTACTATGTTTTTATCTCATTTCATTAGTCTCTTTATCTATCTCCTTATCTCTGAATCTATCTCTAACTCCCTCTATTTTAATATGTTTTTCTCTCATTTCTTCAACCTTTTTATCTATCTCCTTATCTCTGAATCTATCTCTAACTCCCTCTATTATACTATGTTTTTCTCTCATTTCATCAACCTTTTTATCTATCTCCTTATCTCTGAATCTATCTCTAACTCCCTCTATTTTACTATGTTTTTATCTCATTTCATCAGTCCCTTCATCTATCTCCTTATCTCTGAATCTATCTCTGAGTCCCTCTATTTTACTATGTTTTTATCTCATTTCATTAGTCTCTTTATCTATCTCCTTATCTCTGAATCTATCTCTAACTCCCTCTATTATACTATGTTTTTCTCTCATTTCATCAGTCTCTACTCCCTCTATTTTAATGTTTTTCTCTCATTTTATCAGTCTCTTTATCTATCTCCTTATCTCTGAATCTATCTCTAACTCCCTCTATTTTACTATGTTTTTAGCTCATTTCATCAGTACCTGTATATGTCTGTACTGGTCTAATTTCTTTAAGATTGGGTTTTAAGAACTAAAGAGACAGTGGATAATAATTAAAGACTTGAATTTTAACGTGTAAGGCAATCAAGAGAATAAAGGAGTAGGAGAGGGAATATCTTTTTCGAGGTAATTGAAAAAGAAGAAGATTATTGAGAGAAATTCTTTAAGGGTGCTGTTATCTCTGGAAAAAAGTCAAGATCTACATGAGTTTTCTGTTTATTAAAATGAAAAAATACACATAAATATCTTCTATTACCTATAATATACATATTTAATATAATTATGTGCACAAGAAAATTATAATAATATACTATTAATTAATTTTACAAATTCAAAACTAATTATTTGTAAACAATTTATTATTGATTGACGGGCCAACGCTTAGTAAATCACCAAAGCGAGATTCAAGAGACATAACAGTCCCTTTAATGATTCAGTCTTGTGTCCTAATCGATGTATGCAGCAGAAATTAAAAATTGTAAAAATAGCTATACCATTAAAAAAAAAGATTAAAGGTTGCAGCCCAGGGCATGGGCTGCAACAAGTCCACCCCTCGTTAGATTTGGAAGGAAATAACTGTAACAAATAAAGCTTGAGTAGTCATCGCTTGAGGAGTTCGGCTCATCAAGCGGTGGCCCACAAGACATAATACATAATTAAAACAATAAATAATTACAAAGTATTAATTAATATTAAAACTGGTAATGGCTGCTTATCGGGTAGCTGCTAGGTAGGTGGCGTCGCTTCAACCCTGCACCTTGTCCGAGAGAGTACGAGGGGTGGCACCCCCGTCCACCACTGGGGGTTGTCCTCGAAATTGTCGGTTGTTGCTCCTCCTCCTTAGTCTCTAATGCGCATGCGCGTGGACTCCGTGTAGGAGTGCGCATGTGCGTTGGCGCCGGGCGGGGAGGGGTAGGGGGGAGGGGACCGCCGACCCCCCTCCCACCTACCCCTCCCCGCCCGGCGCCAACGCACACCCACATTCCAACATGGAGTCCACGCCCATCGCCACATTAAAGACCACAAAAGAGGAACAACCTCCGACCAATTCGAGGACAACTCGCAGTGGTCTTAGAGGTTGCTCCCCCTCGCGCTCTCTTTAACGTGGAGAAGAGCTGTTGGAAGCAACTTACCTAGCTGCTACTCATCGCTAGCGATGACCAGTAAATAGGGGTAGCTACCCTTCTAAGCAAGCAATGAATTTAAATTGAAAAAAATTAATTTAAAAAAAACTAATTGAAAGGTGTAGCTACCCTTCTACTTAAATACAATCCAAAATAAATTAAAAATAAATTAATTTTCGTCCATTAAATCTCCTAATCCTCATGTTGGGTCCAAAACCAGAAGACCAAGACCAATCAAAGGTGGAATGTAATCTCAAACTAATTGAGATGTTAGTCGGATGCACCCATTTTGGACACAAGCTGAATCGTTAAAAGGACTTTTGCTTCTTAAAGTTTCGTAGTTATCGCTCAATCATTACTTCCAATTAATTAATTTTTAATAACCAATAATTAAAAATATTTTGATTCACAATATCCTGAAAGTGCTGTGAGAAAATCAACTTAGATAAAATTACTTCAACTTGGTCCATTAGGTTTTCTAAAAATCCTCTTGATGTGGACTAAAAGGCACTCTCACTGTCGACGATTGAACGGAAACTAAAAAAAGATGTGTTTTAGTATGTATTTTAGGCATGTTTCGATTAAGTAATTAATTTTTAATTTGCAATAAACATTAAATAAAAATACATGCAGGATTCAGCATAACAAAAAGCAAACAAACTTCTAGAGTATATCCTATATTTAAAATTAATTAAAATAACTTACTTAAATTTTAGTAATTTTCGTCCAATGATTATTTCCAATTAATTAACTTTTAATAACCAATAATTAAACATAATTGGACCCAAAATAGAAAGCGCTGTCAGTAAATAAACTTAGATAAAGTAATTTCAACTTGGTCCATTAAGTTTTCTTGTAATCGTCTCGATGTTAGGCAAAATTAAGCACTGTTAGTCACAAGACATCTTTCAAAGTCGAAGATTTAAACGAAAACTGAAACGAAAGAAGAAACGTTTTAGTATGTAATAAATAGGCATGTGTCGATACAGAAGTCAACCAATGATTATTTTTAATTAAGTAATTAATTTTTAATTAGCAAAATTAACTAATTAAAAATACAAGGTGTAAGCAAAGTGCTTCAATAAAGTTCTAGGAGGGTGAGTTCTCTACTTAAAATTAGGTACTTACTTTAATTTTAGTAGTTATCGCCCAATGATTATTTCCCATTAATTAACCAATAATTACCAATACTTTGATTCAAAATATCTCGAAAGCGCTGTAGGAAATAAACTTAGGTAAAATAACTTCAACTTGGTCCATTAAGTTCTCCTGTAATATTGTTGATGTGGGCCAAGAGGCATTGCCAGTTACGAGACAATTGATTGAACGGAAACTGAAATAAGATATGTTTTAGTATATGTTTCGATTAAGTAATTAATTTTTATTTTTCAATATAAATTAATTAAAAATACATGCAGCATGCAGCATAGCAAAAAGCAAACAACTTCTAGCTGTCTTCTCTATTTAAAATTAATTAAAATTACTTACTTAAATTTTAGTAATTTTCGCCCAATGATTATTTCGAATTAATTAACTTTTAGTATCTAATAATTAAACATATTTTGATCCAAAATAGCTCGAAAGTAAATAAACTTAGGTAAAATAACTTCAACTTGGTCCATTAAGTTTTCTTTGAATCCTCTCGCTGTTCGGCAAAATGAAGAACTGTTAGTTACAAGACCATCTTTCAAAGTCGAAGATTTGAACGGAAACTGAAATAAGAAACATTTTAGTATGTATTAGGCATAGTCAACCAATGATTATTTTCAATTAAGTAATGAATTTTTAACTTGCAAAATAAATTAAATAAACATACGATTTTTCACCAAGTTTCACTTTAAATATTTACAAGGAACCAGAAGAAGGAAAGCATTTTCGGGAATATTTATTGATTATTGCTATTTCGTAAATTAATTTAATTAGGTAAGGGAAGTTATCTAAAATTTTTTGAAGAAATAAAGTATCGGAGTAAGTAGGTACTATGGATTTACATAATAATTTAAATTAGTTAAATGTTTAATTGTTATGAGATATTTTACATAGAAAGAAGTTTATTAACTATTAAGCCTACTAAATGTATTTGCAAAATAGCTCCTTCTCTTATACTTTACATATCCTTAAAAAGACGAAAAGTACTTACATTAATCGATGTTAATTTTCTTGTAATCCTAGGTCCATTGGTCTTTGGAACTATTCTGGTATAGAGAGCACTTAACGAACGATCTTTCTAGTTCAAAAGTTGAATGAAATCTGAAACAAATTACGAAATGTTTACTATGATATACACAAAGTGAATCATCACATATTCAATGTTCTTATCTATTTTTAATTTTTTTTACTTTCACGAAATTTATTCTTATGCTTATCGCCACATTATACAGGATGTTGAAGGAATAGAATTTCAAACATCAGATTACTATGTGTTTACATGATAATTTAAATTAGTTTAATGCTAATTGTTAAGAGATATTTTACCTAAAGCCTATTTTGAAATTAGGGCAAAACTCAGCTTCTTGTTATGGTTTCAAAAGGCAGTGTCACTTAAAGGACCATTTTCTAAGTCACAGGTTGAATAGAAACTGAAATCAATTGGTACATATTAGAAATTAGAATTATGTCACGACACAAACTGTACTATCAATATCATTAGTCACAACTGCCTTTTTTATTTACGCTTGTTCAAATTACAATTATCTTTAATTAATTAATCTTCATTTGCAAAATTAACCAAAAATATTTTTTTCACAATATTTCTAAACCACTGCGAGAAACAATATTGATTTCAAAACTTTAAAGAGTGATTCTTTGGTTAATTTCGTAACAGTAAAAGTTCATATATGAAGATATGTCCAAATCGGCATAGTTTTAAAGTTACAAGGTGTTTCACAATTACAGGTAATTTTTGAGCTCAATAATATGGAAGGAAGTAAAAATGATTAAATAAATTAATTGATTTCATCACCAAACAAAGTACGACAGCCTCCCTTATCACCGTCACCGGTCTAGTGTGACTGGACAGTCATGATAAGTTACGGTTTCTTCGCTATTTTCCAATGCTCTCGAAAGGGTGACTTTGTTGGTAATTATTGGCTCAGTAATAATAACTGCCTAATGCGATCGTTTGTCTCACCAAACTTCACTTTAAAAATTTTCAATAAGAAGCCACAAGAAGGGAAGACATTTTCTTTATTTCTTTATTTTTTAGAAGAAATAAAGTATGGGATTACTATGGATTTACATAATAATTTAAATTAGTTAATTGTTTAATTGTTAAGAGATATATTACATAAAGTAAGAAGTTTATTAACTAAAGCCCGTTTTGCAAATAGCCCAAACTTAAGAAATTATTAACTCTAAAAATACTTCTTATGTATTTGCAAAATTTCTCTTACACTTTACATACCCTTAAAAAGACAAAAAGTACTTACATTAATCTTTGTTAATTTTCTTGTAATCCTTGATTCATTGATCCTTGAAATTATTCTGGTACAGAGGGCACTTCACGAACGATCTTCACTACTCGAAAGTTGAAGGAATACTGAAATGAATTACGAAATATTTACTATAATAAACACAAAGTGATTCAACAAAAATGTAATGTTATGATGATCCATTTTTATTTATTTTAATTTTATTTTTACAAAATTTATTCTTATGCAAGGTAAATGCTTATCGCTACATTATACAGGATGTTGAAGAGAATAGAATTTCAAACATCAGATTACTATGGATTTACATAATAATTTAAATTAGTTAAATTTTTAATTGTTAAAGGATATTTTACATAGTAAAAAGTTTATTAACTAAAGCTTATTTTGAAACTAGCGCAAAACCTATAAGAATTAATCAACTCTAAAATATTACTTTTAAAAAAATTCTTACAAATACACCCTTAAAAATAATCGAATACTGCCATTGGTTGATTAATAATTAATTGCATTTTTCAAATAGTTTAACAAATTAGTAATTTTAGTTATTTCTTATTTTAGGGAGTTAATGAATGACCGACCCATTTCATTTCAAACATCAGATTACTATGTGTTTACATGATAATTTAAATTAGTTTAATGCTAATTGGTTAAGAGATATTTTACCTAAAGCCTATTTTGAAATTAGGGCAAAACTCAACTTAATCAACTCTAAAATATTAATTGCCAAAAATTTCTTACAAATACACCCTTAAAAATAATTAAATAATGCTATTGGTTGATTTGAACATTAATAATTAATTGTATTTTTTGTTAAAATTAATTAATTAATTAATTAGAGAGTTAATGAATGACCGACTCAATTACCGGGTAATTGCATTAATTACCTACATACGAATTACTGATTATTTTGACTGGATCCTTATATTTATGTAAATTAATGGCTACGTATTTAAAGCACTACCTAATTAAAAATATTTTTTAATTTTTATAACAATTCAAAACAGTGAATTAAAACGCTTTAAATTTATTTAATAATTAGTTAGCTAAGACAAAAGTTATAAATATCATAAATCTTACTTACAAAATTTTTTCACTCGTTTTATTGGGAATGCAACTGGCAGCTTTCTTTCCACAATTCCAATTCTTGAATTGTTGTTCCGTGGGGTCTTTGTTCATTTTCTGTTAATCCCTAGGTTCTGTTGTTTAACGCACTGGCAGTTCAGGAACCATCCTTTCGACTCAGAAGTTCAAACGAAACTAAAACAAATTACGAAGTTTTACTATAAATGACACCTAGTGAATCATCAAATACTTTATCAATTGTTGTGCCTTTGTAAATTTAAACTTCAGATTTACACAACAATTATTATGTAACGAAATATGTATTTTTATACTTGTAAAAGTTAATTATTTATTGTTACTAAAAACTTGGCAGGATAAAAAATAATGTTCTAATTTAAAATTACTGTTATTTTATTAATTCCCTAAATATTAATTTATTTAATTTTGTTTATAATCTTCAGAAATAAATTAAATAATGCAAATGTAATTTAAATTTCCGCCTAACACATAGGCCATCCTTTGCTTTGATATTCGCATATTATTGGTTGATATTTCTTTAGTGGTAGGGAATTGGTAGGAGAAAGTTAATATAAGTGCGAGTTTCGCCATAAGTTCAGATTCTTATCAGTAACACAGATCAGCAAATTTTAGAAAAATAAGGGTTACTCTTGTTGAAAATCAACTTTCAATTTTCTAATATTTTTTAATTGGAAGTTGTTGTTTACATTAAAATAAGTATTTCTACCAAGTATTAATTAATTTACTTCAATATTATGGGTAGAAATTTAAGTATTGTGATCAATAATTATTTTTAATTATGTTATTAATATTATTTTTTGTCTTGATTATAACAACCTTTTCTTGGATTGGAAAAAGTTAAAATTGGAACTACCGGAATAATTATGGGTGAAAAATTCTTCTGAAGCATTATTTTTTAGTAACGTACTAATACACACCCTTTAATCGTAGAAATGTGTTCTATAACTTATTTAATAGATAATTTGATGCTTAATAAAATATTACTAAGCTACTTTTACGATTAAATGCAACCTGGCGGAGTAAATGGCAAAAAGCTGCACTTGAGGGACTAAGATCCACAATATTGGAGGAACCTCACACGGGATTCTTGGGGACTTTTAGTATGTTGTTTAGGACACCGAAGGCAACGTGTATACCAAATTTCAGCTTGACCCTAACATATGTAAGGTGAAATGTTATTTTGCCTGCTCTAATACGATCAACTTGCAATCCAAAAAAATTTCAAAAATCGAAGTTAATTTTCATCAAGAGTAACCCTTAAATTTGCTCTCGGATTTCGATTAAAAGCGCTGATAACGATTTAAACTTATTATCGGGTTTTAATCAACTTTTTGAAAACTTAATGAAACTCCTATTTTAAGTAAGGCACCCTTTTTATTAACAATGAAATTTTATGAGGTTTTTTTTCCACTAAAGTCCAATTCCACAATTATAGAGAGTGACTCATTCCTAATATGTGTTCACAAAATTTAGCTAACTATAGCGCGGCTTCTATTGGGATAGATGTAGAAAACACGCGCCGCTTTAATAGAATAACGTACTGTACTATACTTTGACAGAATTTGAACGAATTCGGTAGTAGAAGTGTATCCGAGTACGAACGATTGTTCATAATGCTGTACCGAAAAATCTCGATGTAATCTGGTCTTCATTCTATAAATGACACAACTGTCTATATTTGTGGACAAACAGTATAGGTATATCTATACAGAACTTCAAAATATTTCTCTTTAAAAGTTAAAATAAAATTCCATCAGATAATTTTGAAAAATTCTTTGTTTGGGGTGTTTTACCCATACCTGCCATAATTACCAAATATTAATTTGTCATAATGTACCAAGCTGCAAGAGATTTATTTAAACAATTTACAACATACCTCTGTATACCACATCTTGTAAGCTGATTCATTTTCATGACTTATTTAGCTGTAGGTACATTAAATAAGGGTGTGCTTTTTAAAATTTTATTTTCAATTAAGGAAGAGGGCAAATAAGGACTATTATTATTCTATCTTCGTAGAAAATTTTATTAGTTTCTAGTCTACTTTAAAGAATTAAGCGGTTCAAGTTTTGAAACTTTGAAAGGGTGTATCTTTGCTTTAGGGGTAGTTATTTAAATTTTGAAAAAACGGTGAGTTTATATGACCCCTCGGCTAGCCCGGTGTCGATTTTGAACGCTGTAGCTCCTGTGGTTCAAAAGTTGAAAGTCCAAATCAGATAATTTTGATAAAAATGCGCTAAAAATTGATAAGACGCGGTCGACGAACAAGTTGAAGTAACAGGAGCACAGAAGAGTAGCGGGAGTTTGTTAAAAGTAAATAGCGTTTTATCTTGTCAATAAAAATATAAACATAACGAACATAACCTCAAATTGACTTTTGTTTAATAAAGTTTTGAGAAGCTTTTAAGGGATCTCACAGCTCACCTGTAATTATATGAAATGTAATTTAAATTAAAACTGGGTAAGGTTATTGAGAAAAAGAACAATTCCAACCTACAGGATACATCGAGAACTGCTCTACGAAGCTCAGGTAACAATACTTTTCAATTGCACTGGTGACCTACAACTAAAGATTTATAATGTGTTTATCGATATTTTAACATCTATCTAAGCAATTGTTAGAAGATCGTAAGAATAAAGTGTTATTACCAGCTGTATAAATTCAAATCTGCGTATCGGATGCGTTGTGGAATCGATAAATATTATTGTAAGTAATTTATTCTAAACTTGAGGGATTAAGAGACAATTAAGTTCACTTTATTTATTACTACTGATTAAGATTTAAATTTGAAGTAAAGAAATGTACAGTATTATTATTTTTTTAGGAATGGCTTGCAACTTTTGAACATAAGAGTTAATATTTAAGCTCTTCTCCGAGGCTTTGCTGCGGAAATGTTGATACTTTGGCACAGACGTTCGTTTATTGAAAGTTATTTCCCAAGAGCGTTTGAAAAACTGAACGAATTTTTTAATAAATAAACCACAATTATCACAAGCAGTGACATGGGGACATTAATTAATACTTTTTACCTTAATTTTGTTAGTAATTTGAAATTACTGCATTATTTTGTTCATAAGAATATCATTAAGAATTAATTGCTTTTTACAATATAATAAGAGTTTCCACTTTTCCATCAAGTTTAAATAATTTACTTCAAAATTAAGGATAGAACTGTAAGTAGCGTGATGAACAATTAATCTTTTAATTTGGTAAGTAAGTATGTTATTAAAATTTTTTAAATACCTAAATAATTCTTTATTTTAAAATACATATAGTAATTAGTTTAGTTAATTAGTTTTACTTCTTGTGAATTCAATTTTCAAAATTTTAAAAATAAGCTGAAAAAGAAGGTTTTTCTAAAAAATTTTTTTTTTCGCTATACTTCATTTTTAGTTACTAATTATCAAAAGAGTAAGCATTTGCACCCAAAATTTTGAAAAAACAGCGTCTTTTTCAGCTTATTTTTAAGATTTTGAAAATTGAATTCACAAGAAGTGGTTTAAAAAAATGATGAAGCAAATGTACACTTTTTTACAGTATAAACTTTGTTCTTTAGGGTATTGAGAACTCAATAAAAACAATTTCGTCAAAATTCATTCAAGGAGTGGGTTGCTCTCAGCTTAAGCTCTTTGTGGTCTAAGGAAACTACATTAAAAGTGCCTTTTAGTCAAAATTGGGTTCGGAAATCTTATCGGCACATACACCCTGATATTATCAACCGTTTAAGAAAAAAAATTGCTGTTACCAAACTCTTCGCAAAATTATGAAAAATTATTCTTCTTCGTCACCACTTTTACTATTTAAACATTTAAATACATCATTTTGTTCGTATTTCAATTTTACATAAATTATCTCTGTTGCAAAATTTCGTCAACCTAACCGTTAAGTAGAAAAAAATTAAAATGTGATTTTTCAACATGTCTTAAGACTTTGAGCGCCCACTAATAATGATTGCCCCATAAGACTGTCCGGCAACATCGAAAATATTAAACTTTGATATCTCCCAAACCCAAATCCGTTGACAGAACGCGGTCCTCATATTTTGCATACTCAATTACCTTGGGCGCCTGCTCTAAATCACAACTAAACATTTTCAATTAACTTAAATTACAAAATAATTTTTAATAACACTATTTAAATTTTTACCATTAATATTGAAATAACTTAATTAATACTTGGTGGGAATACTTATTTTAATGTAAGGAACAGTTTTCAATAAAAAAAAATCCGAAAATCGCAAGTTGATTTTCACAAGAGTAACCCTTATTTTCCTAAAATTTGCTGATCTGTGTTACTGATAAGAATCTGAACTTGTGACGAAAATCGGACTTATATTACCTTTCTCCTACCCATTTCCCTACCACTAAAAATATATCAACCAATAATGTGCGAGCATTGAAGTAACTGGGTTGAAGTAAATGGGTTGCCTATATGATGGGCGCAAATTGCTTTTCACTACAAGATATTTACTAAAAAATTGGTTCAATTTATAATTCTACTTGCTAGTAAATAAGGGTTTCAAGATTATGTTAAATGTTAAACCAGAAGTAAACATTCATCAATGAATGTTCTTAAGTTGCTTGAATGATGTAATTTACAAATTTCAGTATGCCCACCAAATCGAATAAAATTAATTATCCTCTGTAACTTTTTCAAGTTGAAATACAAAAGCCAAATTTTGGTTAGTGGTTGTTTTGTTACCCTTATGTTCAGCAACCACTTATAACAAACAGTTACAAAGAGAAATAAATTAATAAGGATAATTTATTATTTTTAAGTTGAGGACTGAACGACTAAATGAAATATTTACATTTTATGATTATAAATTGAACTAACAGTTACATGAGAATATTAATTAGTAATTACTTAATACTTAAAACGTTATCTTCACCTTATTTACAATTAATTAGCTGACAATGCCAACATTGGAATCAATTTTATACAATTTTTGAATTTATCATTATAAAAGTTAACAGCTATGTAATCAATAATTCAATAAATGGTAATAAGTCATTGACTAACAAATTTAACTGTGATGTTATTGACATAATTTCTTATACATTCAGTATTTTTTTCACTTACATTAAAAAGTACTTTTTGTGTAAACTCGGTTGTTGAAACATTTAAAAAACTTGAATTAAAAAGTTACACTAGATTTTTTAATTTGAATTTTTTGAGCTTATTGTATAATGTTTGTGTTAAATTATGTTAATAAACAAAGAAACATAAAATATTAAAAAAGCTATAAATTTACAAAAAGATGTTATTTATACATTTTAGTATGCCCATCAAAAGGAATAAAAATCCTTTACATACTTTTCAAGTTAAAATACAAAAATAAATTTAGATGAATGGTTTTCTCACCCTTAAATTAATTTAATAACAGCTTATGACAAACAATAGTTACAGGAGACAACAAACAGTTACAGGAGAAAATTAATTAATAATTAGAACATTTTCTGTACCTTATTAATATTTCTATTCCTTGTTACGATGAGAAAATATACTTATTACTACATGTAAACACTTGAAACTATAAACTAAAGCTCAATCGACAAATAAAATTAATATACTAAATGACAAATAATCAGGTATGACTACTGATGTTTTTGAACTTTTATATTTATCAGTGTAAAAATGAACAGTTATGTAATAGTCAATGACAGCCATATACCTTATACTTTATAATCGAGACAGAATTATTTGGGTGCCTCATAATTTATCATTTCAAAATGAAAGTTATAAAAAAATTAATGGAGCGATAAATTATGGGACACACTACTAAATTAGTATTAGCAATAGATTTATAATAATTAAAGCTACTCGTTATTATTTAAAATTTAATATCCCACTCCATTTTCGATTTTCATCAAAAAATATTATATCCATTTAGGAGTGACCTGATTCGACGCTGTTAAACTAATGGTGTAGCAATAAAGAGGCTTCTTCAAGCAATGATTTTGCTACCTACTACAAACTTGATGATCAGTCTGGTTTGTTTGACAATCGGCAAATTGTTTTTATCTAGAAGCAGAAGATCAATTAATTTTCGAATCATTAGCAAACTGGAAGTTACAAGATTTATATTTCAATAACAACTAAAAATAATTACAAAATGAAGTTTATCAGAATGAAACTCTCATAAAAATATTCAAGTTTGCAAAATTATCTTTATTTACATCCTATTTTCTTCTTCTTCCTTCCAGGTTCAGCCATTTGGCCTCTGTCCATTGCATTAGTTTTCTAGATGTTCCATAAATTATTTATTGATATTTTTTCTTCTGACTTAAATTTGGCTGCTTTTTATGACATTTTTCTGCCTTCAATTTTATGTAGGTGTTCTCCCCAGTTAACTTTTCTTGGAATATAATTTGATATTATTGCTCTTTCTTGTAGTTATTCATCTTTTATTGTACTTTTCTATGTAGGAAGTATGCTTTAACATTTAATACAATTCAAATATAGCAGACCCTAAACTAATGGTTAATTCTTTAAAATACATTTTTTAAAAATCATGGAAAATGTTAACTCTATAATCAGAGTTGGGCAAGATACTTATAAAATGTATCTTTGATACAAGATACATGATAATTCAATTTCAGTATCTTTGATACAAGATACAAGATACTTTCAGCTCGAGTATCATAGATACAAGATACAAGATACTTTTAATTTTTGTTCGAAAGATACAAGATACAGATACTTGATACTTGATACTTTTTTCATCATTCTTTAGAAGAATTTAAAATCTTCTAAAAAAGGAATGGCGTCAGGAAGGTAAAACATTTACCAAACTCAAACAATACCTAATCTACCTACCTGCTCTTTTGCCAATTTTTTAAAGTTTTTTTTGTAATTAAATTTTTTTTTGTTTTTTATTGAATTTTATTAATTTTTGAAATAAGTGTTAAAAAGTATCTGGGCACATTGATGCTAATAAGTATCTTTGATACAAGATACATGATATTTGAATTTCAGTATCTTTGATACAAGATACAAGATACTTTCACCTCAAGTATCATAGATACAAGATACAAGATACAAAAGTATCAAAGATACGTATCAAAGATACATGTATCATTGATACTGCCCAACTCTGTCTATAATTCATAACGGGATCATTATTAGTAGAGCCCGGATTCTAAGCTTTTTGCTTATGGCTTGAAATTATAAGCAGAAGAAATTCCTTCTGGATTTTTACGTTTCTGAAAAATTTAAGTGATTTAAGCCAATGTTAATAATGCTTATTTTGCTTTTTTTCGAATATTTTGCTTAAAAACAAAAAAGCTCCTGCTTTTTTCAAAGTTTGGTGATTTTTAAATTTTGAATAATTTGGATAAACTTGGATAATTCGTGTTCTTTTTAGTGTTAAATCTCTAGGCCCCCTCGGCACACCTAACCAGAGCTTCCATTATATCAGTTGAGGTAGAGAGAAGATTTTCGGTGTAGAAATATACAACAGACTACAATCTTTATCAATGAATAAGTTGGAAAATAGATATAATTTTATAGGATAATTAATTTTCTTACAAAATATAATTTAAATTTTGTATAATTAAATTTTGATGGTCAATTTTGGATTTGTAGTGCTTTTTAAGAACTTTTTTTGACTTTTTAAAAGCTTTTTCTATACTTTTTTTAAGCTTTTTTAAGCGCTTATTTTTAAATAATAAATGCTTATAAATCCGGGCTCTAATTACTAGCGAAGACGTTGGATGTTCTGAAAAACTCTTTTTCATATAGAATTTTTATGAAGATGAGTTGTAGCAGTTTACCTACCTATAGTTTGTCAGTACGATTGGAATTAGCTTAACCTAGCCGTTGAAACGCCCAATATCCATAATTTCCGTTACATCCAGATTCATCCTTCCATCTGTAACACATATAAAACAAATTACTATTATGGTTAAGCTAAATAACTTCTGCATAGGTATTCAAACTAACGAAAAATTAATTTCATAGAAATGATTAGGTTCTAAAAAATAAGTATAAATTGAATCCCAGTTAGTAAAGCTGTATTTTTTATAGTGCCGAAATTCCAATGGCGAGCCTGAAATTTGGAACACATTGTATAATTTGATAAAATCGTTTCAAAAATCCACAACAGTTTTTCTCCAGTCACAATTAGCTAAAAATGAGTTAAAGCAAGTTAAAGCTATTACAAGTTCAATACAAAACCGTAAAATTTAAAAAAGAAATTCCTTTTGTTTAAAATTTTACCTATAATGTAATAAATCTTTATTAAACTTCAAAGAAGCTTGCAATAGTTACTAGTTACTTATAAAATACATTTATTACGTACTTAAAAATCGTTTCAATGCTCTCTTGAAAACAGTTTTCAAACGATTGAATTTTAATATAATTTGAATTTCTGTATTTAATATTCAATAAAATGATTTAAAAGACACACAACATATTCAAAATAATTCTAGGAAAACTTCCAATAAAAAAAAATTTAATGTTAGATACGAGTAAGGCTTAAATTTTTTCTAAAACTCCGATTGAAACAGCTGATAAGAAATCAGTTTATTATCGAAACTCGGACTTTTATAGACTTTTGACGCTAATTTTTGGCGTGAGACATAACTTGTACATAAAAGCAGAGCTACTCCTTCTATACTGTGAGAGTATGGAATAATAAAATAAGTACTTAAACTAAGGAGCATAAAATATACAATATTAGGTATTGAAGTACTTAAAAGATTTATTCCACAAAATATAAACGCTTTTATTTTGATAATACATTACATGTATAAACGTTTTTATAAAAAATAATCAGTCAAAGTTTGTTTAAACAAACTTAAAATTCCCAAAAACACTTTTTTGACCAACGACTTGTTACATATTGATGAATATGTATCGTTTTAACTTTACTTCGCTCATTGTATATTTTCTCAAGGGGTTAACACAGTAGATCTATAACATGAATTTTTTAAATTACTTAATATAGCAATTCAGGTATATTGAAACAAACACCCAGTAATGAAAAAAGTGTCAAAACATTCAACACGACAAATATTGAGTGACTTATCATTATACAACAACAAACATTATATCTTTAAATAAGATCTATTAGGACGTTGACTGCTAAAAGTTAATCGTGGCATATCATAAAACTATGCATAGAATTTTTCGAATTGACTTCTTAGGCCCATTTGCACCACTTCCCATTAAATTTAACAAGCAGATATGGCTTAATATTTACGTGTGCACTACATCTATAGTAACACAAAAACTATCACTAAAGAAATGAAAGTTATAGGTAATAGTTAAAGGAAAGTGGTGCAACTGGACTTAATCTTTCTTATCAAACGCAACAGAGGGTATACTTGAAAGAGTCATAAGTGTTAGAAGAAAAGGAAAATTGTATTTTAATTTAGGATCTTTTCGAATACCCTTGCCTGCAAGTTATAACAACAACCATTAAAGTGAGAATTACGCAGTACTTAAAACACAAATGCAGTCAATGTCAAATTCTTTTTAAAAAGTCTAATTTATTAAGATGCTTCTCTGATACTAATAAGTAATAAAAGTTTGTTATACAAAGCCTTTACCAAAATACAAAAATTATGTAATTATGCAACTCTTCGGTCAACAATGATCGCATTAGTATCAAAAAAGTGTAGGGAGGTTTTGTAGTTTTCTTTTGAAGATGTTTATGCTTATTTACACACTGAGATCAACTGAGTTTAATAAATGGTTTATTTAAATTGCACAGAATAGAATCCTAGATCAGTAATAGCCCACACTTTAATAAAAAAATTATTTAAAAAACACTTGACTAACTACTCTGTCAGCAATACATATATTTACACAAATTCAAATGTTTTTTAAATAAAATTAAGTGAAATTAATTAATAACAAACTTGTAGATCGGCCACCCAGTTTCTAAGCAACTCATTAATAATAATGAATGAGTTAAAATTGTCAGTATCTCAGTTCAATAAACAGCAATGAAACTTCAAAACAAAACCATCATAATGATTTACTAGCTACTACATAACTACATACAATGCTTCTCGTTCAAAAATTGGAAACACTATTCCAAGATAATTACACCACAAAAACATAGTAACAAATGGAACAAAATATTAAATTATTAAACAAAAAGTAACAAATTAAAAAAATAATTTATTTTATGAACTCTTTTGTCATAAATCAGTCTTTGTTTACTGCCTATATTTCCAAAATAAAATTTCTAACCCCCTGTTATAACCAAGATTAGTACTCCTAATTTAATTTCAAATTTTTGTCATTTGGAATAATAATATGGCACAAAAAAATCTCAGAATCAAAATTTAATATGTACAAAATTTTCTGTATTTTTAACAGAAATTGATATTCTTGTTTCTACGCGATATGTAATTTACAATACATTTGACGAAGTTCCACAACAAAACATTTTAATTGTGAAGAACTACTCAATTTTAAATCAGCTTTTAAAAATTTATATTTGCGCCTCACAGCACCGATTTCTCTAATTTTTTCGTAATTAACAAAAGAGTTCATTTTTAATAAATGGAAGAAAAATCTTCGGTAACATTAATATTTACCATAAGTTTATAATATTCATTAGTAATTCAATTTGTAAGAGCGATTCGATTTTCAAAATATTTCAACAAAATAACAACAAATTTTTGTGAATCACCCAACATAATTAATGAAAATGAATAATGTAAACAAAAGCAAATACATCACAGTTTTAAAAATCAGCACCTTAAAATACTATTTAAACTCCGTCTTTTCCAATGTTGATAATCATTACAACACTTAGAAATTAGATGTTTCCATACAAGAATTCTTAGAAATTAAATTTTTCTTTTTAATACAAAAATCACATATTTTTCCAGAAGTATTCTCTACTGAAAGAAGTTTTAATTAAATAATTTTAACGTTAAAAAAGTCAAATACCTTTGGAAATTCTTGAGACTGTAGTAACATTTTTCCAGTTATTAGAAGTAATTCGTCCTACATCTTTTAATAAACTCATACTAATATACTTATTACTTGCACTACCCACGTGAACCAAATCAGGATGAAGACAATCAGCAAATCTAAATTCGTATTCTTTGTTAATTTGTGTGTTTAATTGCATAGGTTCGATAAATAAATTGTGAACAGATAAGCAATATTGTCGTAATACTGGTACATAACGTTCATCCTCCCATGTTAAATTACAAGTAGTTTGATTGCGTTCTTTTACACAAAAATCCGGTATTAAAACACCTTCATATTTCATACAGTTACTTAAACGTATTTTTAATTCGCAGAAGTAACATTTAAATCCAACAACTGCAAATAATAATTTACTATAAATCGCATCAAAATATATTTAGATTAATTACCGGTACACGATTGAAGTTTTAATTTTTTTTCACATCCAGCCGTCGACTGAAATTGTTTCCACTTCTTATAGTTTGACATTAAATATTCAAAATCTAAAAACACTCAATAGAATGATAATTTTATTTTTATTATTTATTACCTTTTGGATGGTTACAAGGTGTATTAGAATCTAAAATTACTGATTTACCATTAGATACAACCTCTACACCACCATTCATGATCTTCTGCTTCCAAAATTCGATTCTCTTTGCTTTTTGATCATCATTTATCTTAACGGATTGTTTTTCTGAATCAAATGTACATAAGTGTTCATTTTTATGTTTACTACTAGCTCCTAATGACATATGTGAACGTTGTAGCTGCCGTAATTCGTTCGTATCTCCTTTAGGACAATTGGCTACCAACGATAAACCTTTTTTCTTTACTGTCATTAAATCTTTTTTAAATAAACTCTCTGTGATAGTAGGTGTAAGTCTAAAATGTGCTAAATTATCTATTATTTCTTTGTACAGTAATTCTAATATTGCATTTTCTCGAGTATTAAAAGGTCTGCCTGCTACAGGATACATTTCTATTAGTTTGGCCACGGAATCTTGAATATCAGATATTTCGTAAGAATTACAATGGCATGCAATGGAATTGGCGCTTAAATGAAAAACCAATTTAAGGCAAGTATGGCATTTCATAAAATTAGAACATATTATAGAGTACAATCCTTCCCAATAATTTGTCAATTTCCGTTCTATCGGTACAAGAATTATGTCATAAGCATTAATTTGATTACGTTCTCTTAAATGCATTCGTACAGTTGCATAAAATTTACACGTTTCTATTCGACAATTTAGAAAATGATTCAAATGAATCCAACAACCAAGAAAAATTACATTTCGAGGATCAATTTCATTATCGTTTGATTTAGAAGTCTCTGCTTTTTTCAATATTTGATTTGTTTGTATTTGTTTATCTACTTTTAGTTTTTCAAAATTCTGTTTCACTATCGTAGTTTCAATGTGTGCACATTTAGTTATATTTATTTCATTGCGATGCTTACGTCTTGGCATTTTTAAAGATAATTATTAATTGCATTTAAACTGAAATTAAACAAATTGTTAGATGTTTATTTAAAGCGTGTTTTGTGCATTGTTTTTACAGCTAAAAAATAAGGAATGATGAGCTACTTGAATTATAAGGAACTAATGATTAATATTTACAAAAATTAATGTTTAGTTTTAATTCTAATAACATTTTCAAAAACACATAAATACTAGAAGCTAAATGTAACACCTGGTTTCGATTCATGAAATGTAAGTTCGTTAGCAAGCAATACTTTATTTTTGTCATTAGAAAGACGAAAATAGAGATTCCAGTCTCTGAAATATACTTAGAATAAGCCTTGTTCATCATTCTTCATTATATTAAACGATTTAATTCAATTTAAACGATGTCAGTTCAAAAAAATTTTTTTGAAGAGAAAATGAGGTTAGAAAATGACATTTATGAATTATACAAAATTTATGGTTGTAAAAATACTTACTTTCGTTGAAGTTTTAAATATACAGAAGTAAACTTTAAATATTGTTATAGTAAGTTAATGTTACGACGAAATTAATATGTATACTAGGCGAGACGCCGCCATACGAGATGGACCATTCGGATCTTCGTTAATTAAATTAGGATCACAAATTACCTATAAAGCAAGAAAACACTTGCGTACACAACCATAACGTCTTTAAATAATTTACGATCACAAGAAAAATTGGACAAAATCAAATCAAAATAGCAATGGCGCCCAAACTTGAACATTTTTAAAAACAACATTAATAATGAATAAGTGGCGCCATCTGTTACCATTTCATGGAGTGACGAAAATAAAACTTATCTACAGGATGTTACAAAAAAAGAAATAAATTATTGTTTTTTGAATTTTATAAGATATAATTTATAAAGGAAAGGTTTTTCATCATTCTTCCAACTTCAGTTTTGGTAAATAAATATGAAAGTTACCAAAAAAATAGTTTTCAGAATTCATGTTATTTCAACTTTGGATTTTGATTTCAGATTCAGAAGCTAATAAACTAATGATTGAGAAAATTAAGACATAAAGATTT
Source organism: Malthinus seriepunctatus (assembly GCA_963924605.1). NCBI lineage: Eukaryota > Metazoa > Arthropoda > Insecta > Coleoptera > Cantharidae > Malthinus > Malthinus seriepunctatus. The sequence goes on along the minus strand of OZ004600.1, from coordinate 104,393,989 downwards.
CAAGTCGTTCATAATAAAAATGTATTTGAAATGAGACAATAGTTTTTAGATTTGAATGAACAATTGATCCTGTATATTAATTGAGAATTGCATCTAAAAGGTAAGGTCGGAAAAAGAAGATGAGAAGGCAAAATTGCAAGAGATTTGGCAAGTTTGATTGTTAATTAATTTCAAAAGAGCAAAGATTATAATAAATTTTTATTTACATAAAAATCATGTATTTTACACATTTATAATTTCTATTTTTTACATAAATATACATTTATTATACAGACATATTTTATATTATTGTAAGTGCGTACTGGTTGTGCTTATAAATAATTATAAATATACGTTAAAAATACTACTATTATTCCACAGACGAGATCATTATAAATAAAAATTTTCTAAATATAATAAATTATGAAAATCTTAATATTTTGACTGTGGATCACTACAAAATGACTAGAGACACACTCGCATATTACGTAAAATGTTTATACATTTTTTACATATACATTTTTTTACAACTTAATTATAAGATATAATAATTATCACATAGAAATTACATTTATACAATTAAAAATATTATAGTCACAAATCAGCATTTTTACATTATTAAATAAACACAAAATAATATCTTTCACACAGTGCTTCTCAATTAATGAATCAAATAATACTAATTACTGGCATTTTTTCCCTTATTATTATTTATTTATATAATTTTTTTTACACTGTACAAGAATTTTAAGTGCAGATTTACAGCTTTATAAGCTTATTGCATGACTTATCCCATGCCCGCACTGTTAACCACAAGAAAAAACAAAAAAAAACACAAATTATTTGTGCGAGCACCGACTTTTTTATAAGAATTTCTTTCTTAGTAATTTTAATTACCTGTTTACCTAAATAAACTATTGTATGCTATTTTTACTTAATACAATCCATATTAAAGTAAATGACTAGACAATTATGACTAAAATAATTAAGGTTGACTAGAATTTAAATTAAATTAAATTTGTACTTATTTTTGATTTGTTTTTAAATTATAATTATAAGTAAATGACTTATATTGAAAAGAAACTTAAACTCTCTTAAACTAAAAAAGACTAATGACTAGAAAATCTATAAAATAAATGACTAGAATGTTTTTCTTCAATAATGACTGACTATAGAAGATATATTTGTTAAAAACTTGACTAGATTTAAACACAATATAATTACGTTTTATGTTTCTTTTAAGAAATACAAAAATGTGAGACTAGATAAATGATATGACTAGAAAGGTTATTAAAAACTAAAATAATTGACTAGACGAATGATCATACCTAACTATAATACATTAAATAGAATCAATGCGTTAAATTGATTCTAATTTCTCTTTTAATACCTGTAAAATTGAATATCATTTCAAAACCATTATTCCAAAGATATTTTAGATTTGATCGCTAATAGATATAATTACCCTGAAACCTGAGCTTTTTTTTATAATGACTAAATAAATAAAACTATAAAAAATGACTAGTATAGAGACTATAGACGCCTAAACGGTATACAAACATTGCCTACTTTCTATAGGTATAATTTAAAAAAAATGAAATTATTGTTTTTGGTGTATCTACAATTTGTTAATATTGTAAATAAACATATTCTATTAGTTATTAAATAATGATCACTGTTAATTATGTTTCACCAAATGTAACCAAAAGTGATGGGATTTTAGATAACAGATATCTTCAGCTTCAATTACCAATAAACGTGTTTGACTTTGAAGATTACAGGAGTGCAAAGATTGAAGTTATTTTGTATATTATGTACAAGGTGTTTCGTAAAAAAGGTTCTGAAAAGTTTCTGACTAATTACATATGTACTTGGATTTTTTTGACTGTCCAAGAAAAATTTTAGGTGTTTTTTCAAATTTTGAAAAGGTTAAAGTAACCTTTAGGCTAAAATAAATTTTCAAGATTTTTCTGAAAATTTGCTTTTTCCTTTTGAAAGTTTATGAAATCTCTACAGACTTCTCAGTTTCTATGGTAACCGAAAACAAATTTTACAAATCTTAGAACTTCTTTCAAAGATGCTTCCCCCCCTCCCCGATAACTTTTGAACGAAAATTGCAAAAGAGTCATGTCGTCGCACCTCATTTGAAAGATATTTAAATTTTCTTTACAGTCGTTTTCAAAAATTGGAAATCCTATTATCTGTATATGAGCTTTCTTATTAATAATTTTGTTGAAGATTAACTTGACAATAAAAAAATTGGAAATCGCCTGGCATATTAGGACTACATGGTTCCTGCTTTCTTTAATCTAAAAACGCTCATAAGTAGAAAACGAATAACAAGATTTTCAGTTGTTAAAAACGATTCTACAGAGAACTGAGGTATTTTTTAAATGAGATGCGACATGATCCAATTTGCAATTTAATAATTTTGAATTGGTAAATTGATATTGACTTTTAGCACCACCCTTTGATTTATAAAAACCAATTTACCTGCAAAAATAGTTTTTTTTAATAAAATTGCTTCAAAGAATTTCAAAATTGTCCAAAATTTTTAGAAAAATCCTTTAAAATGATTCAAATCTTGATGATATTGACAATCACTTAACCTGTCGAGATACCCATGATGGAAAAGGAATTTATTATATTGTATTGTAAGATGAAATCGATTTGTTTTGATTTTTCTTCTTATTTCATTCCGACTCAAATCGCCCTTTAGGGAAATTATTAATTTGATTTTTTTAAATACCTATTTACATAATGTACAATGACTAAATTCTCACTTTAAAACTTTTTTTTATTAATATTACCTAAATGCTACTCTAAAATAATTAAAATTTGTATCTACAAAATAACTGTGAAATCACATCACCCCCCATAAAATTATTTAGCGACATTTGTATCCTTAATCAAATAAAACACCCTTTGATCTTCAGAAAAATAAATTTGAGATACCTAATAAAACTTCTCCCTATTTAAGTACCAATTCGATGTTAAATTGAAAATTTTGTACAAATTTAAGCATTTTTTTGTAAGGGTTGCAAATAATAATAATCACTTTTTAAAAATTTTCATCCTTAAATTAATTTTGACTAGCGATGACTTAGAAGTTCACAATAAAATATTTTCGACTAGATTTTTGACACGTTCGATTTTTCCTTAAAAAGTTAACATAATGGTAAATTATAATATCACAATAAACAGTCCCAAAAGTCGATTGTAAAACCTTAAAAATTTTTAAAATGGATTAATCCATGTAGCATACCTGTTGGGCGTCGAAAGTGATGATACATAATGATTATTATTCAGAGGTGGTAATGGTGGAGGTCTCCAAACTTTCGGTGGCATTCTTGGTATAGGTCGTAAAGGTATAAGCCGTTGTCAGTCCTGCTGATGAACAATTTGATGTTTTCTCAAGTACGCTAATCTTCTAAATTTCTTCCCGCAATCGCTACAAGGAAATTGTTCTCCTGAGTCGTTATCACTTACAGATTCTTCACATTTAATATCTCTATTAGGTCTCGGTTTATGCCATCTTCTATGAGAAGCGAGATTTGCTGGACAATTAAACACTTTGTCGCATTCGGGACAACGATACTCGACATGTACGATTCTCGAACATCGATGTTGAGCTAAACCAAAAGCGTCTTCGTAAAGTTCGCGACATAATCTGCACACGTAATCGCCTATGTGGTTTTCTATTTTGGCAAGTTCGGCTTTGGCCTCTTCGGTGATTTCAACGACGTTGAAAGCGGGATCTATGTCGCCTTTACGTACCACCAATGTTTCTCCAGGATCTAACTCGCGTATGATCGTACCTGACACTGGAGAACTTGTATCGTCGTCGAAATTAAGTTTACGTGTTGCTTTAGCTTTCTTCTGTTGACTAAGAGTTGGTTGTTTGTTTTTCTTCGATGGTAGGTCAGGAATTGATAAGGGAGTTGTCTCCGTTAATCTTTTGCTTCCTGGCGATGGTGTACATGGTGGAGTGATTGGAGCTTGATTTTTGATACTTAAATCCAACGGGCAAGCTGTTAATTCTAGAGGTTCGGTGTATTTTAAATATTGTAAGTGGTGTTGAAAGTGAACTGCAGCACTTGATGCCAGTAGCTGTGGTTCGAAACCAATTCTATGATGAAGTACCGAATATGTTGCGAACTGTTCCATCTCATGATGGTATTGCAATCGAGGCATGCCACCACCGCGGCTTACACCGTCGGACTGAAGATATATTTAAAGTCTTCCTTATCAACCCCCAATAAAAACGAAAGACCGCCCTATTGCACCCAGAGTTTGCGCGTAAAATATAAACCGAAGCGCCCTTATTGGTCGTACAATAAGCGTCAACCTTATTGGCACACGTTAAAATCAGCGTCGTGTGTTCAGTTGGCCGTGAAAGCTGCGGCGTCGCGGCGTAACGGATTTTTGGTTAAATATTGCACCCGGAAACTATACAACGACCGCCGGCTGATGAATTGTTATGTAACAAATCATTAACGGGATTCCGTTGCAGATGGTCAGTTTCTCACCCCCATATAAGCAAATATTAAGGGTTATTTCCAATCGCTTTTTTTTATTTATGTTTTACCGGATTTTTTTTTATTAAATGGAACAACTGCCCTATAAAATGTTTTAAACCATTTAAACGTCCGTTATTTCTATAACAATTTATTGCAATCTCATTTCCTACATTAGAAAAATAATTTCATCCCTAATCGCTTGTTGTTTTAATGGTCAAATAGTTAATTAAAATTTATGTGTGGCCTTTTAACGATTGAATAATAAAATTATCTGATAGTAAAATTCAAAAGAAGTTTGCAACAAGTGCTACTGTTACCTAACTGTTATACCCACCTATAAAGAAATAATAATAGAGCACGCTTTCTTTAAGACACCCCTAAGCTAAAGGTTTTATTCAACAGAATACAGGTTACAACTTCCCTTGAAAAGTTAAAACGCGATTAATTTCAATACTTGTTGCGTGTTTACTGAATTAGTTATGAATAATAGGAAATTACAAACTTAGTGGAAATATTTAAATTTTTCTTATAGAAAAAGGACCTCCAATTTGAGGAACAATAGGACAAAAATTTAAGATTTTTGAAAAAAAAATAAAAATCAAAGAAAATAATGAACGACATACGAATTACTGAAATAAAATGACTTTTACTTTTTAACAGATATTGATTTTATTTGATATATGCATACAAATAATTGAATCTATAGGTACCTCCCAAAGCCTTGGGGAATCAAAGATATGATTATTTTAAGTAAGGTAGTCAGTCGCGTGGCATCGACCCTTTTACCTTTTGAAATTCGCTATAAAAGAGAACAAAAGAACCGACAGCTGCACCAGAAGACCGGTGGTGCTTTACACCCTTGCATTTGTTATTTGAAGGGACATATGATTGCTAGGTCAGTAATCTCAATCAAATTTTCCATGTCTATATTATAATATTCATACACTTACGTGCCCTCATCTCACAAGAAAATCGCAAAATGAATTGATCAACGTTCAACAACTGTGACATTTTTATTCAATTAATTTTGACGCGTTCTGTAATTAAGATGAATTTATTTGAAATGCAATCTATATCTAATTTTTTTGTAGTATAATATTTAGTATAGTATGTAATGTACCTAACCTACTAGAGGTGTGGTATAATAGTTATAAATGAGAAATACAGGTTTTAATGGAACGAGAACAGATGCTGATGCGTCCAAAAATGGAAGAGAATAGAAAATTCCGTAAAAGTTTTACAAATTTTCAACTTTAATATCCTGAGACTTTAATTTGATCATCTTCCATCTTTTTCCAGAACTTTCTCCGCTGGAACCGACACCGAATATTTTGAGATAGAAATACGAGTATAGTATAGTATCTATAAATATGCCATCAGATACCTATTTTAGTTCGTTTTTTAGCATTTGATAGTTGCCTAAAAACTATAGCTTAAAATAAACTTTTCTATTTCTCGTGACTCGTGATCACCGAAAATTAATTACTATTGATTACACTAATACTAATTCACTAATCACTATATAACAAAGTTAACATTCCAGAGAACACTAAGGTTTTCGGAGGACGGAGTGGACATGCCAGAAGAATTGCAGAAAGCTAAATGCATCAATACATGATGATGATGTTCGTGTTTAATTGATCAATAAATTTTGCTCAGGTTGGGTTTAAGTGGAAGTTAGTGGTGGAAGGTATATCCAAGTACGTAAAAAAAATTCACAAACAATGGCTTCCTATTCTAGTTAATTATGACGTCAAATTTGGAAGATGCAGCACTGAACAGCACGTTTTACGATACGTGCAGCCGATGCAGGGAGAGATTGTGAAAATTATAGACGGTGGGACGTATTGGATGGATTTTTACCTTTCATTATAAAGCCAAGCTGAGCAAAATTGGTTGGTTTGATCGCATCAGCAGCAGCTATTAGAATCCATGGACTATTTTTATATTGATGAGCATCTAGCTCAGCAAGAGCTAGTTTATCAGACATAAAATAAGACACAAACGTAAGACTTTGCAAGTTATTCAGTGATTGTCTACTCTCAAGAGCACACTCGAGAGACTTATGTGGAGTCTTAAATTCTACTTATGAGTAGGTATCTAAAACGAAACTGTGAACAAAGAAAATGTAAAAACTTTTCATATACCTACCCATATGTTGTTCCGATGACTCTTTAAGATAAACATGCCAATTTTTAGTTTACCATTATACTTTGTTGAATTTCTGTCTGTCTGTGTGTCTTTGTTTTTACAATTAATCTGCGCTAGAGCCTGTTGTCTCAAAACCTAAATGCTACGCCTCAATTTTTTTATCACTAAATAAAGAGCATTCGAATAATACAAAAAAGGTGTCTGTATCTCTATAACCTCATTTTCGCATCAAGAGCCTTCTTCCTCTTCAAAGGGATACAAAGTGCAATTTACAAATTGAACCAATAAAAAGCCTAAAGTAAAGCAACCAAATAAAGTAATCTAACAAAGGACTGATTAAAATATCTGGATACGTATAGTTATCCCAATATGATTTGTTTTCTAAATGAAAACTTGAGTTTCTTAAGTGAAAAAGTCAAGTTTTGATGAAATAAAAAATTAAACTCTACACTGTATTTTAGAAAATACATATCAAAATAAAGTACAGACCTCTAAAGTCTAAACCAAAATCTTGACATATTTTTTACGCTGCTGTTATATTAGTAGTAATCTAGTATCAGCAGAGTTTCTCAACCAGATGCCGTGGCACCATGGCAGATCTACCTATATCAAAGGGTGGCGTCAATAACAAATAATTTCAATTCTTATACAAGGCGGCTGTCCCAAGCAAAAATCCAGTAACTGACATTTTTTTCAAAATCTGGTTTAGCGTCGTTCAAACTGCAAGACCTCGTATCTGCAATTCACTTAATTTTACAGGGGAGACAAAATACTATTAGATTTGCCTCTCCTTTCTGCAGAGAACGAGATAATGTCGTGAATAACTCGCTTTGCACTCATTTGACAGTTACAAGTTTTTGTATACGCATATGTAGAAATAAGTTTCCTTTGCTTTTCATCAATAATCCTATTTTTTCTGCAAACGTCAAAAAAAGTCGACTTTGTGTCACTCAATATGTCAGGGTGAAGTTTAACTTTCCCGCCGAGGCAGGAAAAATTTTCAGCAAAGTATTTTTTACTGTCTAGGCAGCGAAGTAAATTCTTAACCCAAGTTAATTTTTATTTTTATAACGTAAAAAATGTTTTCTAAGGATTTTTAATGTAAAAAATTTAAAGTTTCTTAAATTTCGCCTGTATTGCCTGACTCGCTAGCTACGCTCGCTCTTCAGCCAAACACAGTCTTGTCACACAAAATGTCACTTTGTCTCCTTATAAAACAAATAACTATTACATAAAAATTGCATATACGAGGTTTTGCACTTTGAACGACGTTATGTATTCTTTGCACATATTGTGTTTTGCTGCATCATTTTACCGATTTTGAGAGCGGAGAGCCATATCTTCATTAACATTGTAGATATAGCCCCGTCTAAAACACAGAAAGCACACTTTATAATAGAATTGCCAAACGCATTTGTCTAGTTTTCTCACTATAATGAAATAAGCACATACTGTGTTTTTGCTTGGGACAGCCGAAAGGTAGCTATACCATGAATTTTTCGTATTTTGTGGTAATGTACAGTCACCTAAAAAAGTGAAAACCCCTCTGTGATTTATAGTATGGAAATATGAAGTCGTAAGAAATAACTTAAAAAAAATCAAATTAAACAATCTTTTTCTGCAGACACTTCCAGACGTGCAGACTATTAATGGAGAGTAAGAAGCAGTGCAAAGGAGCAGGGCCGGACTTGAGCGGAAAAAAAAAGAAATTGAAGCCAAATGAAAAGAAATGAAAAAATATACTCCTATAAGTAATCAGAATTGAATTTTTGCCAATTTCATAATTATTTCCAACATATTTCGTTGCCAGTCGGTACTACTACTATAGCCAGTCCAGCACTACCAAGCAGTATGTTATTTTGTTTGGCGGAAACTATAATAGTGTAACCCTAACCGTTGAGGTTTTAAGGTCAAAAATGAAGAGTTGTGATGTGCAAATATTTGAAACTCTACAAAAAAATTTGTACGGCATTGAAAAGTAAAATTTAACTTTCTAAGTTCCATTTTTTGTATACTTTCTTATTTTCGGAAAAAACTTCTTAGAGGAATTAAGTTTTGACCAGTGGCGTATCTATAATGGTTCCAAGGGTTCCGTGGAACCAGGCCCGTGAGTTTCAGGGGCCCGGAAGAGCAGACCAAAAACAAATTTTTTGTTCAAATTGTGTTAAGTAATTTTAAAATACAATAATCAAGCAGTTCAGCACACAGCATTATCAAAAGAAATCAAATCACTTTATCACTTCGTAGAACCAAGGACCTTATCTTTATTACTTCCTAAATAAATTACCAAATAAAGTTTTTTTTCGGTACAAAAAATTGCCAAATTTCACAGTACAAAAATATATTTAAAAATTGCTAAAGTTGATCTAAGGTTGACCTTGAAAATGCCAAAAATTTAGTCTGCGGCGCTAAGGGACCCGTAAAACATCTTGGGAACCCAGGCCCGTAATACTGTCGCTACGCCACTGGTTTTGACATTGAATATCTAGACCCCAACTTGAACAATGAGCTTTAATTAACCAAAGCAACTTAAGAAAAACTGAGATACCTAGTCAATAATTATTAAATTAACAACATTGTTCATCAATATTAGGTCTGTGTAGTTGTAATGTTATAATAATGGTTCTGCTTTTTAAATATTTGTGGTGTCTTTAATAAGTAAGTTTTATCTATACCTATGTAGCATCTATCGTTCAATAATTCACGTCCATAAGTATGGTCCAGGATCAAATTTGAACGTTCATCAAGACCACGCATCTGCACGTCAAGAGACAAGAGCAATCCTCAGTCAGTTGGAAGTCAACTTATGGGCCATAAATGAACGACATCAGTTGAAATTTCATCAGAAATAAGCGTTCGTATATGGAGCATAAATAGACGACCATTATCTTATTATTATTATTATTAGAGCCCGGATTTATAAGCATTTATTATTTCAAAATAATCGCTTAAAAAAGCTTAAAAAATACCTATTATAGGTATTTTCCAAATTATTCATTGAAAAAGACTGTAGTCTGTTGTAAGCGTATTTCTAAACCGAAAATCTTCTCTCTACCTCAACCGATATAATGGGAGCTCTGGTTAGGTTTGCCGGGGAGGGGGGGGCTAGATATTTAAAATACTGAAAAAGCACGAGTTATCCAAATTTATCCAAATTATTCAAATTTTAAAAGAAAATTAATTTAAAAATTACCAAACTGAAAAAAAAGCTCAAAAAAGCACTAAACTGTATTTTAAGCAAAATATTCGAAAAAAGGCAAAACACGCATTATCAACATTGGCTTAAATCACTTAAATTATTTAGAAACGTAAAGATCCAAAAGGAATTTGTTCCGCTTATGATTAAAAGCCATAAGCAAAAAGCTTAGAATCCAGACTCTAATAATTATTATCTAATATTTTGAACTAAGATATTTTAGTAAATGATAAAAGCTTTGCAAAAGTACGTTTCTCTCAGTTTAGAATAAGTCTTAAAATTTAAATCAAACTTCACACAGAAGCTATAAATGATACAATACACATATTTATATATAAAGCAATCTTTATTGATGTCATGTAACTAATAAATTTATTAGAGAAATGTTTTGAACGTGTAATAGAACTAATAGCAAATATTTGCCAATAAAGATCGGAATTTTGTCCATCATGTCCCAATTTGTTGAGCTATTTTTAGATTATTTATTTTGCGAACCAAAACTGCTTTATGTCATATACGGAACTATTCGTTTTTACTTTTTAATTAGAAAATTTAATACAGAATGCAGACGGAATTTATCAAATAATTATTTAATAAACAAAAAAATTTACCTTTGACAATTTTTTTTTTGTACATAATCACGTTACCTTTTTAAAAAAAAATTGTCTTATCGAATATAATTCGACTTCATTTTTCAATCTACAAAAAATTGACATTTGCACTCAAGTGCCAAAATGCCTAAGGTAATTTATTTCGACCTTTTTGAGCATTATTAATGCAAGAAAAAAGCCCTCGCGCTGCGCGCTCGAGCTTTTTTCAGATTAATAATGCTTAAAAAGGTCTCAATAAATGTACATGCATTTTGACACTTTCATGCAAATGTCAATTTTTTATCGATTGAAAAATGAGGTCTTGTGATATTATAACTGATAAAAAAAATGTGATTGAAATTCTTAACATTTAGGTAATGTTCAATTATTTTATTATTAACTTTTGTCTGGTTGTATGAAACAAAATTTTAAGCATCTTTGATTTTTCCCAGCTTTGCATGACCGCATGTCATTTGTTGGAACTCTTCGAACGTACGTATTCAATTGAAGGGTGCTACTATACAATATCACCATATGGCCTCTTCACCCACACTTAATTACGCAGTGATTGTGCTCTCTCAACCACGGCGTATCTTTACACACAAAATTTCCTGATTATCATTCTACCATATCGATATAAAACCATGAGCAAATCTGTTAACAATACATTTTATACTTTTTTTTGGGCTTCATAATAGGCCCTTAAAAAAGCGACAAAACTAAATGATTATTTATAATGAGCAATATTGTTATCTTTTGCTTTAGTACAATGTACCCTAATCATTTTGTATCATTGGGTGGTTCTTATATTACCCGCATTGCTATATGTGCAGATAAACGTTGGCATTCAAAAACTTACACATGCCTATCTTAAAATTCAATACCAAAATGTACTGTAAAGGGTTATGGCTCTTATGTCTTTCAAAAATACGGCATAACCAATACATTATGATTTTTTACTCGTGAACCTTATCAACTCAAATACCCGCACTTTGTTAAACGATCTTGAACTTGCTACACTATTCAATAACCCCTTCATATAGAAAAAATGATGCACTACCTCCATAAGTATTTATAAATTGTTATTTCCTATTGTTTCTAAATAACTTCAAATAATGACGCTGAACCAACTACTTAATAAATGGTTACGTAAAAATTCGTTAAAATTCTCATGGGAATTTTGCAAAAACAGACTTTGGTATTCATAAGCTTGACGTAATAGTTTTGAATTCTTTGAAGTAAATATTTTGAAGGATAATAAAACCGAAAAGGAGAAGATAATTTGATGAGCCTCAAAGACATTCATTGCCTAAGTTTCCAGCGTTGTTGCTGAGCCAACATCCTATAGTAACTTACGCTTCTTGTGGCTTGTCATACGGTTTTGTTTAGGTACCCAAAAAACTGTTGATTGTTCACACTTTTTACTTATTTACCAGATCCTAATGAGCATGTTTCTATGGAGCTGGAAACATAAAAAGACTTCCAAAGTAGGTATTATAAGAACCCACAAAAGGTCAAAACTTAAAAGAATTCTCAAAAGTTAAGAGTCCTCAGAATTAAAAAAAAGAAACCTACAATTAAAACAATGACAGCAGACTCGTCAGCCATCTTGGTTCAAACGTCAAAGTCACAATTATTATAACGCCGATAAAACAGTTCCAAAATACCTTATTATGTAGAGTAGCCTAATGATGAGTTCACCACGTGATTGCTGTTTAAGTTGTGCAGTAGTTTTGTACTGTCGTTGCTTAGAAACGAACGTAGATAGTGCCGTCATATAGGTACAGAAAATAGTTATTACATTATTTGTCGAAGTAAAATAATTACAAACATTTTAATAATGTGAAGATCTCGTTCACAAAATAGTATATTAAAAAACAAGTGTCATTAGGCACCTTCTTAACTAATGAGTCCAAACTTAAGAAAACAAGCGCGCAGCGCGCGTTTTCCATTGGAACGAATGCGTTAAGGGCCTAATGAAACGTGTCTTTTATACTATTTTTTCAGGAAAGAGCCATTTAGCTAATAATATGGAACGCAATGGTTTTAAAAAAATAGCAATTTCCGGTCAATTTCTCCAATAGAAATGGTTGCTTATACTCCCACTTGTAAGTAAATATCATGACAGCCAATGATAATGTAAACTCGACGAAATGAATGAGTCATCCATAGCTTACAAAATGTCGTTTCCTTTCCTTTCCGGCGTTTGACGTTTGTGTCTAATGGAGCGTGTCAGTTGTCATAAAGTTGTGCACAATCGACGGTCCTAAACGTCAAATTACAGTATTACCAATTACTTTTATTGCATAAATTTGTTTGAATTTTGCGTCGTCTGCGTTGATCTGTCGTAGTTTGACGCTACTATCAAGTCATACCAATCGCTCAAAATCGTGCGATGACATATGCTGTGAAAATATGGTAGATGGCTCCACTTCAGGGAACATAGGAATTTATTTTACCGATAGTCAATTAGACATTTTGTTGTGACTGGTGCAAATTTCATATTGACATTTGCGACACCAATCACAGCACAGTTAAATACATCTCGTACTCTATGAGAGGAGGGGGTACAGTCGCTGTTTTTTGAATGTAGCTTTAATTTTGTCGTTGTCAAATAGACAGTGACAGTATGATGACATTACTCCAGTTTAAAACATGTTATTACAGTTTCCATTGTTCCCTGATGCACTAGCGCCTCTAGTTGCAATTTATTGGATTGGTATGATTTGATAGTAGCGTCGAACTATGACAGATCAACGCAGACGACGGAATTTTGTATAAATTTGTTTGAATTTTATACAATAGAAGTAATTGATAATGCTGGAATTTGATGTTTGGGGCCGTTGATTGTGCGCACCGTGTGGAATAAAATTGAACTTCATGACAACTGACACACTCCATTAAATTAAATTTATGACCGTCAAATATAATTCAGCAGTCAACATGCAGTGCTGCACACTGAAAAAAATTCCCTAGAAATAGTGCTCTTATAAGCAAACTATTATGACGTCAAAAAACAGAGTTCTTATGCCAGTAATTAATTATTATTATTGCTTCAAATAAAAATTTAAATTAAGTAATTATTTTGAATTTTTACAACTTTTTTAAAAAACATTTTTTTTTTAAGTAGAAATAACTAGCTCAGCCACTGGGCTCTGAAGCTACGCCTCGCGGAGATTTGGTCACGTGGTGTGCTCATCTTTCCTTGGGACTACTCTCTATCTGTTTATTTTAGCACAACAGAGACTGGGAATATGTACATTTTGAACCAAGATAACTGACGATTTAGCTATCATTTATATGCATTGCTCTAGTGTGGTCAGTGTGGTTTAATGTCACAAAAAAGTGTTGAGTTTAAGATTCCCCTTTTCCTAGTAATACACAAGGTGATATAAAGTAAGTAAAGGGTAAAAAAATCTACATAATGTCTGACAGCCAAGCTGAGATAAGGGCACTCAAAGCCGATAGCTTTGAGTCATTATCCACTTGGGAATGCAGACAATCTCTCAAAACTCTGGCAAGGGGCCACAAAGTTGCCCTTCATTGGGTGCCGGGTCACGAGGGAATTGAAGGAAACGAAATAGCTGACGAACTAGCTAGAACAGGCTCAAAAGCCCTCCCGATTGGACCCGAACCATTCTGTGGACTATCTAGAACACATAGAAAGGCGGAGATCCAAAAATGGGAAACTGAGAACAAAAATTCTCACTGGAACAACGCACCAGGACAAAGACAGTCGAAGAAATTCATTAAGTACTCGACCACGAATGCTAAACAGCTTCTTCTATTACCAAAGAACGAAATCAGACTAATCACGGGTCTGTTTACTGGACACTGCCCAGTGAGGTATCACCTAAAGAAACTGGGATTGGAGGATAGTGACATATGCAGACTCTGTGAATCGGAGATTGAATCCGCCGAACACATTCTCTGCAATTGCGATGCATTAGCTCGGCTTAGGCTGAAACACTTGGGGCAGGCTCAATTGACGCCTGAAGAAGTGAAAAGTAAACTTCTCAGGGGCATTCTATGCTTCGCTGGCAAGATTGAATTCCTGAGAACATAAATACGAGTAGGGTTATGAACAAAAGATCAACACTGGTCGCAGTTCTGTAAGGCTTAGAAGCCAATCGACCCCTGAGTACAATACAATACAATACAATACAAGTAAGTCACCGGACATTATACGAGCACATATCGTATCATGAAACTTATTTGGAAGCAGAACCTATACAGAGCAAAACAAGAGATAGTTCGGGAAACATGCTAAAGAAACATAATGTAGATTCTGACTTTTAGGAATGCTGGATAGATCCACATGAATGACCTAAGACTACAGAAGAAAAAGAAGAAGAAATCCATAATGAGAAACTGTTCAACGCTAAATCCAAAATGTTTCTATTTTTAGTCAGCAATTCTTTTTAATTTTGGATATACGATAATGACAATGTAGTTTTTTTGCTGGTGCTAATTATTATGAAAATCAAATGCACAAATTCATCGGAGCATATAAACAAGTTCGCGTGCTTATGCTTATCTATTACAAGAGTTCAATCTAATCGAGCACCAACCACCCCTTTTTAGAAGAAACCAGCCGTAACCGTGTGGCAGCTGTCCCCTGACGTCACCTTGGTTACTGCTGAAGGTGTTAGCAGCTGCTACTATTCCTTACTCCAAAAGGATGTTACTTACTGTATTTAATTTACAGGTGACATACCCTTTTTAATTTAATTGGAAGTTTTAGAAATTCTCAAAAGGGCTTGTGGCGTTGTGGTTAGTAAACATTACACACTTAAAATAGTCAATGGTAACGTACAGAGGAGCCGTAGAAGTATAAATGCGATTCAAACTCGTGCCTACCCTAAAATCAAAAATGTCAATACTTTTCCAAATTTTCTTAATATAGAAAAAATTAATTTCCACCATCGCGTCGTTCAATTTTCGATACAAAATCATTTTTTTCTAGATTGTTAGCTTGCTCTTCGGTTGAATAACATTGTAACAACACAATTGAGGGGTTTAAAACCAAAGCTTCTATCCCCACAGTGATAAAAGAGGGGTTACTAAAAGTAGTTTATTAGAAATGCAAGAGTGGTTTTTCATTTTAATCGGTTTGGTACTTGGTATTCGCTAATAGCTCTTCGCTAAAATTAAAATATAGGCCAAATGGAGCTTATTGGCAATTATCTTGTGTAAGATGTATCACATGGGGTAGTATTATTAACTATACTGGTAATTAAATTTTATAAGGAAATAAAATTGTGTAAGATTAAATTAAATGTTAACCTGGAGCTTTTTTAAGAGAATTTAAATAATAAAAGTTAATATTTATTGAAGCCATAGCAGGTTCTCTTCTATCATGTATAGAAATAGGAAAGGATTCTTTGAAAGTTTTCTATTTGTACAGCATTATAATAGTCGATCAATTAAAATATTTAGAAAACGATAGCGATATCAGCTCCAATTTGGGTATAGGTGAATAATCACAACAAGAGATTTGTGAGCCGAACTCAAGCTAAAGCAAATATACAATTTCTACTTGTAGCAAGGGCTCTATCCCTTGATTCATGGAGAGATAAGTAACAATTGTAAGAGATACAAAAATATTTATATTTATTAATCTTAAGTGTTAAGTCACGACATACTTTTTTCAAAGTTGCACTATTTTGGGTTTTCTAAACAATCGGTGTTACCTAACCAATCTTAAACAAAAAGCGACTCTTGATGATAGTGCTTCAGATCTCACAGCAGTTTAGGCTGGAGCTCCTCAGATATCGGTCATGAACCTAACTCATTTAAATACTTAAACGTCTGGGCTTGTGGATGTCCTGGAGCATTGCACAACACATCCTTCGCCAGAATTTGTATTGTTCAAGCCGTCGAGCCATCGTATTTCATATTATTCGGTAGAGGTTTTGTGACTAGAAAGTTCTAAAACTGCTCATGAAAACTCAAAGAAATGATACAATGTTGGTTTTTGTTAGTAAAGGTGAAAATCTTGGTCTATTCACAGTTAAGTACTTTAAGGGGGCTTCTTAAACTTAAAAAAGCTTTTTTTACAACTCACACCATCTTACTGGTATAGGTTGAATGTTGAAACGTATGATGTGTGATAGTCGTAATTTAAGTCGCTTCAAACTTTTCTGACGTTGTTTACGTTTCTTGTCTTGATCTTGGCGGAATCTTATCAGCTTAAAAAGCACCTGCATACAATGAGACTAGAAGAAGGTCCACTATGCAGAGGATGTGCAGAGGAGGAGGAAACCTCAATTCATCTTCTGCTACACTGTGAGGCTTTCACAAGAAATCGTTACAGTGTTCTCGAGAAGATGCTCCTAAGAGAACTGCCTTATTTTATATAGTTACTTATCAATAGGGAAAATTTTAGACTTTATCAAAACTACAGAACTCCCATAAGGGAAGGCCAAATCCGAGGTGCACAATAGATCCGAGAGGTCGCCATGCAAGGAACCACTAGGGACTAGCCGCAGAAATACAATTGATTAATTAATTGGCAGAATCCAAAACGTCCAAGGTATATTTTCAGCATACCAATGTCCGACCGCATGTCTCTGTGCCTTACACAAGACTACAAAAGATAATTATTCACCGACGAAACAAGAAGAAGTAACATTAAATCAATATTTTCAAGTCTTCGTGATAATGAAATTATTCATGAAGAAGGCTCCCAAAGGTTTTGCTGTTATGACAGCTCATCTCACTTTTATTTTGTGGCCGTACCAGGACCAGGTTAGACATGAACCGTACTCTACTTATGCTCGAGATCACGAAAATAGCATCCCAGCCTTCTACCAGAGGTGCATTTACTCAAGATCAAAGTGGTCAAAATGGATAGGAATAGGAAACTATGTGTGAATAGTTGATTATAAAAGTAGTTGAAACAGCGAAAATAAAGAATATTTTTTAGGCCAGTCAAATGGTGCTTGAAAAGGACTTTTAGAGGAAAGTTTTGGAGGAGTTTTGATATTTGGGTTTTTTATGTTTTTTTGGTCGCTGAACATGAATTTGAGGTTTGCAATCAAAAATTTTTCCAGGCAAAAAAGTTTTAAGCCAAAATAAGTGAAAAAAACTGCTCTTTTTCAAACTTTCGGTTGTAACTCGAAAACTATGCATTTTTTGGCAAAGTTGAACGATAACAAAAATAGTTATAAGAAAATTTCCTACATTTTATGTCTGAAAGTTTTTTTTTGTGTGGCAATCGGTTTCTCTACGATCGCTACTCGAAGTTGTTGCATATACAGTCATACACCCACAATGACACAATGCGACGCTAATGTTTGTAATCGTGTTAATAATCACTGCTACGCCTTTAACTTTAACTGTAAGGAAATTGTGGCTCATGCCCGAATAAGCAGTCATAAGTCTTGGAACTAAGGGCATTAACAGAGTTGTTGGTAGAGATGCTGAAAATTCAATTACCTCCTAGGATGTAAAAGTAGAACTTTACTTTAACCTCACTTGTTCAGTAAAAAAATGTCTCCTTTTTTGACGTTTGAAGAAAAAATAGTTTTCGTCCTCGGACAAGTCCCTATGTAAATCAAGGATTAAGAGAAATCCAAACTTAAATGTGTGAATCGATTGTGGAGAACATAGTTCACGGTTTTATTTTGAGGACGCTGCGATCTTATTCTGAGATCCCTATAATTGACTATAAAATACAAAGTTATTTTGACAGAAAAAAAGTTTAACATTTGTCAATTACTTTCCGATACCTTAAGGTATTAAAGGAAAGTATTGTAATGGGGTAAAAAAAATATTTTGAGATAACACCGGATATATCTGTTTTGAGGTCCCCCGAAACGATCTAGACCATTTTTAGAAAAAAGTCTGTGTGTGTGTATGTGTGTGTGTGTGGATGTAGTTCCCCACGAAATCTCTGAAACGACCGAACCGATTGACTTGAAATTTGGCGTAAGGTCTTATCAGATAACAACGGAGTGCAGAAAGGAGTTTGTTCAAAATCGGTCCGCTAGGGGGCGTGCAATTAAGGAAATTTTGTTTTTTTTAAATGGCACTATATAATTTTTTTTAAATCATCCGATAGAGAATTTTTTTCTCTATACAATGATATAAAATTTTTTAACATTATTTTGTTTTACAAGGAGTTTTTACGCAATCAAATATCTAATAATATTTGGCAGCTGACGTTTCTGACAATTGTCAAAAAATTTGACAGTTGTCAAAAAATTTGACATTTGTCAAAAAATTTTGACGTTTATTTATTTTTATTCAGTGATTATAAAAATGTTCAGTATTCTTTTGTTTTCTAACTGTTTTGATCTTAGAATAATCAACTCAATCGGAAAGTCTTGTGTTGACACAACAGATATTTTTTATTTGTGTGTCAAGGCAATATTGCTATTTCTTCTAATTTTCTAAATTTTCAAATTAACTTTCTGACGTTATAAATCAACCGAAATTATTTTTGTTTATTGATTTAGATTCAGAATTTTATGCTCTACAACTTTTATTTGTAACTTAAATGGTTTTAAGACTAAAGAAATACAGTAATTTCCTTTTTATTAGATACACCAAAGCTTCATCCTTTTCTGTTTTGTAAGTGCAGAATAAATATCCATCATAATAATTATCAAACATTTTGCAACAGAGATATTAAATAACACAAAGCTCACATAAAATTAAATTTATAAACACAAAACAACAAAAGGTATTAGAAAATAATAGTCTCTAAAACGTCATTAACCAATATTTACGATGATTTTCAGCTAGTAAAGTTGATTTTAACTCAACTTAAGTAAATTGCACGAAAATTACACAAATCTTGAGTAGTTCACTAATAGCTTAGGTCACGAAACTTTCAAACACTTCTAATATCAATTTCTAAATACAAAAAAAAGTTTTGAATAAAAAAGTTTTTCATTAAAAAAAAAAGTTAAATCTATTAATTAATTCTTTAACATTTGTATGTTATTCACCTTCTCAAGTACTTCCTTGTAGGTTGTAGGGATTCCATGTGTGTAGTACAAACTATAGCACCTGTTAAAGAAACGTACCCTTACTATATTATAATCTTGAACAGGTCTTATAAGGGGGTCTACGTCCTTCTTATTCATACTAGTAAATAAAGGTGATATGGATGTGACGTCATTTCATTCAAGAAAATTTCCTCGGATTGAAAAACATTGTAGTAAAAATGTTTTTAAGATTCCAGATTTTGATCTTTGGGGCTTTCAAATTCTCTATTAATGAAGACGACTTCAATTGTAGAAATTATTGAATTAAATTTAATGAAAAGATGCAAAATTTTATCAAACATAACTTTGTGAAAACTCGTAGGGGTTGAAAATGCGCTTTGCCAAACTATTCAAACCTTAGCTTAGCAACAATGCCCATTACCATATACAACAAAACCCGTAATAATTTGCATATCTAGTAAATTTAGGATAAAGATGACAATAGAGTAATGTGCATGTATATAGGTGACACATAGAGGCACATACGTCACGGCATGTGTGCAGTTTATAGAGGGGTTCGACCCTCGCAGCTGCTGGGCACGTGGGTTCCCGTTAGGGCGCACACACCTGGTTCAATCACTTTGATTACATATATACGTGTACTTATACTTTCTTGTTATGACCTTTGTTGTATTATCCCTGAATTAGGTTTGATTTTTTATAACGTATTTATTATAGAAAAACGAGCTCCCAATTTTTAACCGAAGGCCCTTGACTTTGAAGGGTACCTGGTGGATAGGATATTATAAAAAAATACTAACAGTATCTTGTATTGTGCAGATTTCATAACTTTTATCATTAATTTTCATTTTTTAAACTATTTGCAATTGATGGATCCAAGTGATCAACTTTGGACTTCCATCATTAAGTCATTAAGTGAGATAATTACAGAAGAAGAAATTGAGATCGTTTTCCAATTAAACAATATTATTATCTAAAAACCCTTACCAATCGGTATTATAGGGGTATACCTAGTGATTGCTTGAAATTTTAATATTCGTTAATAAATTCACGAGTTATTCGGAAGTTATTTAATAAAGATACTAATTTTTATTAAAATAGCACACTCGAGTGTTACAAAATTACCTTAAAGATGATTAAATTCCTTCTTTGAGTTCATAAAAATAAAGAGTCTAATTAGTATTCTAGATACAAGATATACTAATAAATGTTAAAAATATAATTTTCTTTATGGGTAACTAATTTTTAAAAATGAATTTTTTTTGTTATTTTCATCACGAAGATAGAGATCTTGTAATATTCATCAAAACAGTAAATTTAATTGATGCAGTTTACTCGAAGCATCTTTTAACTAAATTTAAATTTATACCGACTTTTGATACTAATGAAAGATCTAAAAATTTTAATTATTAATGAATATTATAATGAAGACCCATAAGGACCCTTTTATAAGACCCATTGTCACATACGCTTCGTTCGTGTGATGGTGGTGGACAAAAACGAATGAAATCAGAACACAAGGCAAGTTGCAGAAATTGCAACGGCTACCGTGTTTGCCTATAACAGAGGAGCTATATAGCACAACCACGACTACAGCTATGGAGGCATTTTCAGACCTACCACCTCTTCATCTACCGGTGAAGAGGGAGGGTCTTGAAACCGTCATAAAATTGAACAGAGCAAGAAATTCAAACTGGGTAACAGAACACGTCACCTAAAGATCCTGAACTTTCTACAGCTAGAATTGTTTGAAAAACCCTTGGATGTCATTCCAAGAGTGTTTGACTTCCAGACACCGTTCGAGATGGTCACTCGTCAGGACCGCAACACGACTAAAAGTAAATCAATACAGCCGGAACAAAACTCCTCCAGTATTCAGATGAATTTAAAACTGAGCAGGGAACAGGTATAGGCATATGTGGCCCAAAATATAGGGCATCAATAGCCTTAGGAAGCTATCCCACAATTATGCAAGCTGACACTCTTGCAATAGATCTATGTGCCCAATATTGCCTACGAAAGAATTTAAAAGGCACAACAGCCTACATAATGTCTGACAGTCAAGCTGTGATAAAGGCACTCAAAGCCAATAGTTTTGAGCCCTTATCGACTTGGGAATGCAGACAATCCCTCAAAACTCTGACAAGGGACAACAAAGTTGCTCTTCACTAGGTGCCAGGTCACGAGGGAATTAGACAACGAAATAGCTGATGCATTTGCTAGAACAGGCTCAAAAGCCCTCCCGATCCTTTCTATAGACTATCTAGAACACATAGAAGGGTGGAGATCCAAAAATGGGAAACTGATGGGAAAATTTTCACTTGAACAATGCATAGGAACAAAGACATGCGAAGAAATTGATTAAGTACTCGACCACGAATGCTAAAAAGCTTCTTCTATTATCAAAGAACGAAATCAGACTCATCACGGGTCTGTTTACTGAACACTGCCCAGTGAGGTACCACCTCAAGAAACTGGAACTGGAGGATAGTGACATATGCAGACTATGTAAGGCGGATCGAATCCACCGAACACATTTTCTGCAATTACGATGCATTAGCTCGGCTTAGTCTGAAACACTGAGGCCGGGCTCATTTGACGCCTGAAGAAGTGAAAATCAAACTTCTCAGGGACATTCTATGTTTTGCTGTCAAGATTGAATTCTTGAGAACACAAATACGAGTAGGGTTATGAACCCTGTGATTACTGGTTCTGTAAGGCTTAGTAGCCAATCGACCCCTGAGTACAATACAATACAAGTTGAAAAAGAACGGACTATTTTGAAACTCCAGAAATCCGTCTTGCTATTTTTGGAAATAACCATCAACTAAGTTAAATAAATAGGTTTTAGATTAGCTATGTAACACAAAAATAACAAATTACAGCAATTGAAAATTAAACAATATTGCTAGTAAGTATATTAAAATAGATGTGTCACAAGATAGCATTTTGACGTACGAAAGCAAATTTTGCAGACCGACTGAAAGGAGTGAAGTGTTCTATACTATTTTTTCTATTTTGCAATTATTTATTTTAAAAATTGATTTTTAAAATATCGTGTTACAGAATTTTATTGATTAAATTCTTAAGTTGGCTCTACTGACAGTTGACGTTTATTTAAGCTTAAGATTTTACCAAGAGATGATGCTATATTTTGTTTAATTTTAATATTTTTCTAATTTCCTAAATTATGAAGTAGGTACATTAATATCATTGTTTACTCAGTTTATTTTTGTAATAAATACAAATAAAGAAAAAAATTTAGTTGTAATCGAAGCATGGATTTATGTTTTGTTATACCGGCTTTTGTTTTAATTCTAGAGCAGCTTGATCCTGAATTTTTATTAACAAATTTGCTTATTTGAGTACGAAATTAAAAAATAAATAAATAAGTGATATACATTTTTCAAATCAGCAAAAAAGGTTGTATGAAATGCTGGTGCTAAAACAAAAGATTGCGCATATTTAAAAAACTGAAGTTGATGATGGTTCCAGAAAACCAAAACATTTTATATCAAATGTGATTTCGGAATTGGATGTAGAATACAAAATGGCTGTAGAAAAGTTCTCTCAGATTTTTAAAATTTTTGATAATAAGGAAAATAAAGTCAAAAAACGAAAAGTCAATTTTTTGTTTTTTTGTCAATAGTTCAAAAACAAAATCAGCTGGGGCACTTTTCTTTTTAGATTATTAGTCGGCATAAAATTTCGCAACTTTGCCCCAATTTAAGCATTCCTCTATCTCTTCAAATAAGCGAGATCCCTATGGTGCCGTTCGAATTTGAATAACCTTGTATCTTACAAACTATCGAAGCAGATGAATTTTTTTTTTAAATGAGCTTTTGTGTTTCTAAATTCAACGATTTCTCATACGTGCAATTTTGATTTATTTCGATATTTATTATTCCATACTGATGCCATAGGAAAGCAAATAGCGCTATTATAAGTACCTATATTTATGAATCAATAGAAGGTTTTAAATAAGTACCTTTTAGAAGAAAAAAAAAAGTTTTTACATATAGATCATGATAGGGTCACGCTCAGTAATTTTGTTACCACTAGCGCATGTCCATCAAATTATGCACATCGTCA
This sequence comes from Malthinus seriepunctatus, assembly GCA_963924605.1. Taxonomy (NCBI): domain Eukaryota; kingdom Metazoa; phylum Arthropoda; class Insecta; order Coleoptera; family Cantharidae; genus Malthinus; species Malthinus seriepunctatus. Next base: position 104,370,504 of record OZ004600.1, on the reverse strand, counting down.
AATTTAAACTTATGCTATTATCTGTAAAAAAAACTCTAACGTGGCCATAACAAACTATTTCTTGGTTAATATGTATAAGGTTTTTTTAAACATAAACATTTAAAATAAAAAAGTTAGCTCTATTTCCAGTTAAACCGGAAACCAAAGTCTAAACTGTTTATCGAATAGCTAATTTTACGACCTTTCAAAATATTGAAAAATATACAGAGTGTTCCATTTAAAATAAGAAAGTTGTTTTCATTTCCGGTTAAACCGGAAGCCAAAATATAAAGGGTTTGGTATCATATGTAACAGCTACTTTTAAGAGCATTAAAAATATACAGGATGCTCATAAAAACTTATGATATTTTTCAATTTTCGGTTTTACAGGAAGCGTTTGATAAGCCACACAAGTTTGAAATATTAGATATTTATGTAATACCGATTTGCAAATTTTCATTTTTTTAATAAAAAGAATAACTGATTTTTGAAATTTTGACTTTTAAAATAACATAAGGGAAGGAAAAAAATACGTGGTGTTCGATAGAGAACGGCGATGTCTATAATATATTTTTCCAAACATGAAAACAAACGCCGGAACAAATTTTGATAAAACCCAATCCAAACATTTGACCTCTTTAAAGGTAGCCAATTTTGAAACTGTAATACCGATCCTACCACCCTGACTAACTTAGTGGAGAATGAGGGAGAGTTCATAGCTAATGAAACACACAGGTTATATGGAGATAGTAAAATAAACATTTATTCAAAATAATGATTTGTACCACAGTGGTACTCGTACAATAAAAGAAACTTGAGTGAAAGAAAAATAAAGTGTTATACAATACCCTACGACAACATAATCCAGTATGAGACAACTCAGCGCTCCTTCTTCACCCACCAGATCCTCCAAGCTCCTCATGGAAGAGCAGGGACTTCGTCCATAAGGATCTTATGATCTCTCTTCGTGAGAGGACTCGTGATCTGGGAAACCTGGATCTATTCTATATATCGAGATCTACTCGATAACCAGTAGAAACGCTGTACCTTAAATTGTACTCAAGAACAATTATCACTTAATACATTATAAATTTTACTAATTAAATTAATAACTTTTCAATTAAAGGCCGAGCGATGGTAAAGCTTCGCTCATTTGAACCGCACAAAAATATCGAGCACGACGATACAAAATTTATCATTTTAAATTAAAATTTCAACTTTAAAGTAAATAACAAAAAATAATTAAGAGCAGGAAATACTTAGGGATGCTAATTAATTACTGAGGTACAAAAAAAAAACACTAATCATCTCCACGTGGTTCTAAATAAATTTAAAACTTTTCAATCCTATAATTAAAAACCATTAGATAACGAAATGCTCAGGTGATAAGGGTTAAGTATAGTTAAGGTTAAGTTAAGTATAAAAAGTAATTTTTATAAGGTTAAAAATGATCTAAGAGTTAAATAAAAAATTAAACGGAAGCGCTAGCTCTTAGGGTTGCGGAGTTATAGGGAAATCAGCTGTTATTACTGACAACGCTGATAGTAAAATAGGGAAAACTAAAATTAAGTAATTCAGGTCCAATCTTGAATTGGATTCAATCGATTCAATCCAAGATTGAATTTAAAAATCAAAAACAATTTTTTTGGTTGGTAAAAATACACTATTTTTAGGGCTCAGTGGAGTGAAATCAACGAAAAAGTAATAAGAGCGCTCTGTTGAGTTAAAAACGAATTTGAGCAAGCCTGTATACCGTCCTTTATAACATTGGAATTTGATTATATTTCATCACATAAATAGAAATGAATTTTCTTAATAATTATAGTTAAAAGTTAAATATTAATTAGGCCAAGCAGAGTTTAGATATTATGCAACTCAATATGATAATGCATGTAGCCAATAATGCTTTAGGCACTTTTATAACTGTATCTAATTTCATTGATTGCTGATTAAATGTTTCTAGAACAATGTATGAAATAACCCTCGTTGAGTTTAAAATTACAGCCAAGTTTATGAAAACAATTACTGTTGTTGATGTAACCAAAGAACAATAACTACTTTACAGGACATTTTCATGAAAAATTGACGTGTACATTTTACCCCATAATTTATTTAAATTTATTTTTACGATTTTTATAAATTTTATATTCGCCGTTTAAAGTGCACGCATTTCTAAATAATTTCAGCGACTATTAATAAAGTTTATGAAACATTCCCAGTATGTCGTATGCTCGTATGTCTATAGTTATACTAAAATTTCCAAAACAGCACGACTTTTAGGTTCAAAAGCTGGACATGATGAAGTCCGTGCAGCTTTTGAGTCTATACAATAACAAACACACCGGGGGAACTTATATTGTACCTCGTGAAATAGCAGCTTTTCTATAATAATTAAGTTTCCGTAATTCATTAGATACGATAAAAATAATTCTTTTTCCATATTTTTATCTTCAATTAAAATGAAATTTTAACTTTTTCGTATAGCAGACACCTCGCAAACTTTTGAAAAGTAATATGACTGAAAAATAAATTTAGTTTTTTATTTCATTTCACGGACGTTCTGAGTCCCCTAGAGTTTACAAATGCAAAAAATACTGTTAGCATAACTTTTGTCTAAAATTTAAAAATTCACTGCAATTTTCATGTTTTTCTTGATATTCGTATTAATTATAAAAATCGTAAACAGCTTCAACTCCAAAGATGAAAAAAGAAAAGGCTTTCATTCAATTGTGTTAAGGCTGGTCCACACAGACAGGCTTTCCTTCCGGTTTGGCCTGTGCAGGCGGTCAACCGGAGCGTGTGGACACTGTTCAGGCGTCCTCCACAGGCCAAAACTGGCAAGACCTGACTGTGTGTGTGAAAGGGCCTCTGAATAAAGTTACAGTTGTCAAAGTCACACCACTAACACTAACCGTAAACCGTGTAAATGTTTTTCTGAAAATGGACCTGGAGCTGCTACCAGAAAAATGGAGGTGATCTTATTCAGGTCCATCTTTTGTAAATGTAACTGTATACAGAGTGGTGACTTGCGCAAGGCAGCATAGAGATTTCAATGGAAAATTTCTAATCTTTAATTATTCATTCTCCTAAATATTTTACAGCTAAAATGTATTTCGATTTTTTGTAGAGCAAAACATATTGTTTCTAAACATATTCTAGTTTACAATTTTCCATTTTTCGGAACCGTAAAAATAACAAAATTAAAAACTGCAGTTTTTACAAAAAAACAGTGCTGCCATTGAATCAAGAAAACAAATCGCAAGTGCGCATGTCATTATCTCATTATTATAATTTAACAGTTGTTTTTTTGATAATTTCATGGCATCACTGTTTTTTGTAAAAATTGCATTTTTAATTTCAAAATGAAAAATTGTAAACAAGAGCTTGTGACGAATTCTATAATATAGCTTATTATTATTATAGCTTATTCACACTTATTCTAGCATCGAAAACCATCAAAAACAGTCAAATCGAAACTATAAAAAAATTCAGTCGGTCTGAAATTTGCCTCCGTGCGTCAAAATGCTATGTTGTGATACATGTATTTTATTGTACTATGGATTCATTTTGCAAATCTTATTATTATTTTTGATGTAATGTAAACTAAAAAATTTTACTACAAAGATAATGCTACAGAAAATACAGCTGCAAAGTATTGCTATAGTTGTTTCGTCGATTCCAGTGCCACCTCTAAAATATAATGCTTTATTATTATCGTTTTAACCCCCTGAAAAATATCGCATTTTTAGAAAAAGGAACAAAACAAATAAAAGGGGTAGTAGTTTTGGGGTAATTTTTTTTCTTTGGCAAATACACATTTTTCCAAAATATATTTTTTGAAACCGCATTCCTTTTATACTACCTCTAATTAGTGGCTACTATAGTTAAAAAGATTTCTAAATCGTTAATTCATAATACAGTAGAGTCTCTATATTGTGAACACACTGTTTAGTGAACTATCCACTGCAGTGAACCAGTGAACGTAACAATAAATACATTAAATCCACATAGTGAACAAATTTGTGCCTCGATAGAGTAAACAGTGCATTTACATGAACACCAGGGTGCTGACTGATATTGCTGGTCCGTATGGGGTATCTCGGTTAATGTAAGAGTTAGAAGAAAACTAATAAGACGATCTCGATCTACTTTTTTGAGACAAACTCAATGGTGAAACAAAAATCTGATGGCTTCTTTTGTTTTCGAGTTATAGCCCAAAATTCATATTTTCGTAATTTTAATTTTGATCAATAACTCACTTATTTTACAAGATTTTTTAAAACTGTACAGACATTCTTAAAACACTTTCTAACGTAGATTCCAGTGACGTTGTCAAAATTTCTTTTTGATGGGAAGTTTGCGGGTTATTACGCAAACTTTACTTATTTTAAATACGAATCATAGGCGGCTATGACTTTATTAAAAAGAGTATTTCTTGCGCTTTTCAAAAATGTAATATTTATTGAAATTATTTTTAATAATAAAAACACAACAGCAGTTTATTTAAGAAATTATGAATTAATAACTTTGAAAACAAAAGACAATCTAATTTTGACATGGTAAACAAATGCTGTTTAAACTTGCTAATGTCGTTTAACGATTAATTAAATACCTTTTTTTTTTTTTTAATTTTTGAAAAAGTTTAAAAATTTGAAAATTTCAATAAATGTTATTTTTGAGAAGTGCCAAAAATACTCCATTTAATAAAGTCATAATGGCATATGATTCGTATTTTAAAAAATTTGTATAAAAACTCGGAAATAGCCCATCAAAATAAAAATTTGACTACGCCGCTGGAATCTATGTTAAAAAGTGTCATAAGAATGTCTTTAAAGTTTAAAAAAATCTTGAAAAATAAGGGAGATATTGATCAAAATTAAAATGACGAAAATATGAATTTTGGGCTATAACTCGAAAACAAAAGAAGCCATCAGATTTTTGTTTCACCATTGAGTTTGTCTCAAAAAAGTAAATCGAGATCGTCTTATTAGTTTTCTACTAACTCTTATATTAACGGAGACACCCCATACGGACAAGCAATGTCAGTCACCCTGTACATAAGGACTTCCCCTATATGATACTGTTGTCAGGAATTTACACGGTTTGTTGTGTTACGTTACGTAATGAAATACTCACTCAAGATTCTGTTGTGACTGATAAGTTAATTTCCACTGGTGAAGCATTGAAATGTTTAAATAATCTTCTGATGTGGACTGAACAAAATGAGGATGAAATGGAACTTTATAATGTAAATAAGTAATCGTTCTGCAGGACTTATGCCGAGTCTCTCGTAAGATAGTTATTTACTGACGAATAGATATCTATTCCCTAAGTGTTCAAAAACCGGTTTTAAACGTTGAAAATAGTTAAGTTATGGAATGTTATGGATCCATGACACCTTCTTTTGTTTTCGAGTTATAGCCCAAAATTCATATTTTCGTAATTTTAATTTTGATCAATAACTCACTTATTTTACAAGATTTTTTAAAACTGTAAAGACATTCTTAAAACACTTTCTAACGTAGATTCCAGTGACGTTGTCAAAATTTCTTTTTGATGGGAAGTTTGTGGGTTATTACGCAAACTTTACTTATTTTAAATACGAATCATAGGCGGCTATGACTTTATTAAAAAGAGTATTTCTTGCGCTTTTCAAAAATGTAATATTTATTGAAATTATTTTTAATAATAAAAACAAAACAGCAGTTTATTTAAGAAATTATGAATTAATAACTTTGAAAACAAAAGACAATCTAATTTTGACATGGTAAACAAATGCTGTTTAAACTTGCTTATGTCGTTTAACGATTAATTAAATACCTTTTTTTTTTTTAATTTTTGAAAAAGTTTAAAAATTTGAAAATTTGAAAATTTCAATAAATGTCATATTTGAGAAGTGCCAAAAATACTCCATTTAATAAAGTCATAATGGCATATGATTCGTATTTTAAAAAATTTGTATAAAAACTCGGAAATAGCCCATCAAAATAAAAATTTGACTACGCCGCTGGAATCTATGTTAAAAAGTGTCATAAGAATGTCTTTAAAGTTTAAAAAAATCTTGAAAAATAAGGGAGATATTGATCAAAATTAAAATGACGAAAATATGAATTTTGGGCTATAACTCGAAAACAAAAGAAGCCATCAGATTTTTGTTTCACCATTGAGTTTGTCTCAAAAAAGTAAATCGAGATCGTCTTATTAGGTTTCTACTAACTCTTATATTAACGGAGACACCCCATACGGACAAGCAATGTCAGTCACCCTGTACATAAGGACTTCCCCTATATGATACTGTTGTCAGGAATTTACACGGTTTGTTGTGTTACGTTACGTAATGAAATACTCACTCAAGATTCTGTTGTGACTGATAAGTTAATTTCCACTGGTGAAGCATTGAAATGTTTAAATAATCTTCTGATGTGGACTGAACAAAATGAGGATGAAATGGAACTTTATAATGTAAATAAGTAATCGTTCTGCAGGACTTATGCCGAGTCTCTCGTAAGATAGTTATTTACTGACGAATAGATATCTATTCCCTAAGTGTTCAAAAACCGGTTTTAAACGTTGAAAATAGTTAAGTTATGGAATGTTATGGATCCATGACACCTTCTTTTGTTTTCGAGTTATAGCCCAAAATTCATATTTTCGTAATTTTAATTTTGATCAATAACTCACTTATTTTACAAGATTTTTTAAAACTGTAAAGACATTCTTAAAACACTTTCTAACGTAGATTCCAGTGACGTTGTCAAAATTTCTTTTTGATGGGAAGTTTGTGGGTTATTACGCAAACTTTACTTATTTTAAATACGAATCATAGGCGGCTATGACTTTATTAAAAAGAGTATTTCTTGCGCTTTTCAAAAATGTAATATTTATTGAAATTATTTTTAATAATAAAAACAAAACAGCAGTTTATTTAAGAAATTATGAATTAATAACTTTGAAAACAAAAGACAATCTAATTTTGACATGGTAAACAAATGCTGTTTAAACTTGCTTATGTCGTTTAACGATTAATTAAATACCTTTTTTTTTTTTAATTTTTGAAAAAGTTTAAAAATTTGAAAATTTGAAAATTTCAATAAATGTCATATTTGAGAAGTGCCAAAAATACTCCATTTAATAAAGTCATAATGGCATATGATTCGTATTTTAAAAAATTTGTATAAAAACTCGGAAATAGCCCATCAAAATAAAAATTTGACTACGCCGCTGGAATCTATGTTAAAAAGTGTCATAAGAATGTCTTTAAAGTTTAAAAAAATCTTGATAAATAAGGGAGATATTGATCAAAATTAAAATGACGAAAATATGAATTTTGGGCTATAACTCGAAAACAAAAGAAGCCATCAGATTTTTGTTTCACCATTGAGTTTGTCTCAAAAAAGTAAATCGAGATCGTCTTATTAGGTTTCTACTAACTCTTATATTAACGGAGACACCCCATACGGACAAGCAATGTCAGTCACTCTGTACATAAGGACTTCCCCTATATGATACTGTTGTCAGGAATTTACACGGTTTGTTGTGTTACGTTACGTAATGAAATACTCACTCAAGATTCTGTTGTGACTGATAAGTTAATTTCCACTGGTGAAGCATTGAAATGTTTAAATAATCTTCTGATGTGGACTGAACAAAATGAGGATGAAATGGAACTTTATAATGTAAATAAGTAATCGTTCTGCAGGACTTATGCCGAGTCTCTCGTAAGATAGTTATTTACTGACGAATAGATATCTATTCCCTAAGTGTTCAAAAACCGGTTTTAAACGTTGAAAATAGTTAAGTTATGGAATGTTATGGATCCATAACGTACGAGAAACTCGACCTTAAGAGCTAAGCTGGTTCAAAATAGTAATAAGTAAATAAAAAAAAATCAGTTTTTTTCATCAAAAATATGTATAAATTTGCTGTTTCATACATACATTGTATAATTGTATATGTATTTATTTTTCTTTAAAACTTTAAGACCGAGTATTTCAATCTTAAAATATGGCGTTAAGCTGAGCTTTACTACAATTTTGTGTATTTCTATTGGTTGAAGGTCAGTTTAATGTTACACTTAAGTTTAAGGGTCGATTGAAATACTCGGCCTAAATAGTGACAACCTCGTTGAAGTAGCAGAGCCGTGCACTAATTGGTTCGCTATATCGAGACTCTACTGTACACATACAATTTGTTAATTTTTAAATTCATTCTGTGTTAAAGTGTATCCAGTACCGACTACACACCCTCCACCCACAGATGTGTGGTAGGGTTTATAATTTTCAATTCCAATATTCATCTTTTTCTTAAAGAGAGATTTAGTTCAAATACCTGTGTCTTATCATACTGACCATTTATGGCGAATTTCAAATCAATTGATCTATTTCTTCGCAAGTTATCGCGTTCACACAAACAGACAGACACGCAAGCAGACAGAATTTGTTTTTTATTAAAAATTATGTTTCTCGCCATCAAAAATTAGGACTAGGAAAAATCGATTTACAAAATAATTTTTGAAATTTTTAACGCCGTTACAAAGCCTAAAGTATTAGATTGGGGTGCGATAATGAACTACTTCTACACCGTCCTTATGTGGCACTATGACACCCTATTAATTCCTATAAAAATGTCACCAAGATTTACTTATTAAAATTCTTATTATACCACGATAGTTGATATTTGTTGACATTTACGTGCGTTTAAAGAGTAATAACTAAAAGACATTTTTATTCGAAAATAATAACTTGTAAGGACCTACTTCTTTATATTTAATTTATAAAATCAAAATTGAATATGTAAATTGAAATTTAAGTGTAATCAAGTTGTAAATTGGCTATAAAAACACTTAAGAATCGACGTTGCGTAATTTTAATCTCCCTTTTAAAGATAAAATACATGAATAACTAATAAACTGGCGTGATGTTTAATCAATCACCGATATAACTTTTATGCAACATCCCTTAATGATCCTCACCTCGCACAATTTAAATAAGGTGCCTGCAGACGACATTTCTTTTCATTAAAATACATTTCTTTGTAATTTCATTCAAAAATGTCTTAAACATAAACATTTTTTTTCTTTACATTTTGATTGTTTAAATTTAACAAGATTGAAGATAACCGAATTTTATACTTAAACAATAAATTTAAATTTCAAATTTAGCTTACTGTAAGAGAGGCGTTAATTAATCCTATTCAACAGCTCCTAACTCCGTTTATATCTTCTATAAGTTAATTTTGATTTTGTATACAAATTTTCTACAGAAATTATTGTCGATGAATTTAATGTAATCTTATTCCAAAATAGTAATTATAATAAAAGTGTAAATATACGTTTGTTTTTAATTTGGAAATAAATAAATTAGGGCGTTAATTGGAAATTTGCTACATTTAACAATGTTTGCGAAAAAGAACTTCCTTAAAGCCCAGGTAGGGATTGAATGATTCACACTTATCCTCCCCGGTGTGATTCAGTATCGACCAATGTCCGGTGTGTCACACCTGTCTTAGTTTGATGCGTTAATAATAAACCCCACTGAGTATGTCAAATTTTCTTGTGACGGAGCTTTCTGATCAATTATCTTTATCCACGACCGTCCAATAATACGTTCATTACTCTATGATTTTTGACCAGTAATGTGTGTCATTACTCACTAGTTGCAAATCATTGAATAATATACATATTACTCAATGGTTTACCGGGCGACACAGGGGATTGGAAAACTTTTATAGCTCCGTTATTTGTCAACGTATCAAAATGAAATTTGCTGTGAGTTATAGTCATATAAATTGCAGTTTGTTTAACTACTTTTGAAAATTCTTCCACTTCCGATTTTGCCGGAAATGAGGTAAACTTTAGATTTTTAAATGCAACACCATATATATTTTTACATTTTTGAATTCTACATTACATTTTGAATACATTTCCATAAAAAATTAATTTTTTTTTTAAATTAATTTTTTTTTAAATAAAATTTTTTTTTTCAAAAAATACTCGCGTATTCAATGTATATTTGGTTCATAATATTTGCAGTCGTGGATAAAGTATAGTATCCTACTCGCGGGTAATGCTCATTACTCACTCTAATGATTACGACACTCGCCATACGGCTCGTGTCGCAAATTCATTCTTGTGAGTAATGAGCTTCATTACCCGCTCGTTGGATAATATACTATTACCTACCTTAACAAGAAAATAATAAACTTTTGAATATAAAGAGTGATCCGAATAATATTTTCTTAATTACTTGGCAAGGCCTCAGGGAGCTTCTTTGTTTAGTTATTGAAAAAGTATAATTATTGTTTATTATACAAGAATCTATCGAAATGTTTTCTAAAAATTACAAAAATGGCTCAATAACTCTCATGTGAAGCTGCCTATCTGAATTTTATACTGAAATATCTTCATAAGGTGCAACAGCAGGTTAGGACAGTCTTTCCCTGTACTTCCCCTGTAACTTTTTTTAAACCTCTATTTGTAGCAGGTGTTTGAAATCAGAAAAAAATGTGCTTTTAGAAAATACCTAAAAATGACCCCCTCGATATTTAAAAAATTGATTTCGATGCCATTACTCTGAAGATTTAAATGATAAAATTTTTTAAATAATGTCAAAATATAGGAAAAATTACGTTATTTATCTCCTCCAAATTTCATTCCATTTGGTTAATTCTTTTAGAAATTATTAAGGCCGTTCCACACTTTTAGACTTCTCTGTATAGTATACGTTTCCCATTTGATGCATTTGTTGCCTTCAGAAGGCTTCTGAGGAAAAAACTGAAATTCTTTGGACTTATGGACATACACTCAGGATTTCTTAAAAGATACAAACAATGGTGAAGTGATTGATTAGATGAGGGACGATTGTAACCCCTGGACTGTGACCGTTAGGGCCTCGGCTTATTGTACATCCCTATTTGCTAGTCGCTATCAAGCAGCTCCTTGTCGGTCCATAATCAGGTTTTAGAGTTTGTTAATTAAGCTGGCTGACGGTGGTATCTCTGTTTTATCCTCCTTCCCACATATTTTGTGGTCATGTATCTTGAAGTGCCAGTGTTCAGAACGGTAGACTACTTTGATCATATAAGGGAGACATCCAGAAAAATATGATCTACTACAGATGCTACCTTATTACGCTCCAGGGTAAAGTGAAAAGCAAGAGATGTCCGGGTCTGAGAAAGATATCTTGGCTGATGGCTCCAAAGCAACATGTGGTATAAAAATATTAAAGTTAAAATATCGATTTCCAGCATCCAGTAGCAAATAAAGTTACGAGAAGAAAATTTGAGTTAAAAAAATTAAGTTTCTGCTTCGAGATCTAAACAACTACTTCTTATTAGTACCCAGTGGCGTAAATAGCGGACTCCCAGAACCCGAGTTGTGGGAAAGCCCACGAATAGAGAGGATCCCATTGCTTAAAGTGAACTAAAAAAGCTTTTTTGTTTATTTTATCGAAAAAATGAGTAGCTAAGAAAAGGAGTCAAAAGATTCAGTAAAGAAATTTGTTTTAAATCGATTCGTGGTCAAATAAAATGACTTGTTAAGCAACTCCAAAGTTTTCGAGAGGGTCAAGAAAACATTTTTCTTTGGGCATCATCTTCCCATTTCAGAGCTGGACTAACCCGGCGGATTAACGGAAATTTCCCGGGGACCTGTGAGCTAATAAAAACTATTGAAAGAATTTCAATTTCAGAAATCAAAACGCTAATAAGTCTTTAGATGGGCATATCCATTGAATCGGTTGTGAGTTCAACTTTGAATATTCACATCTTCTGAAGTGTTATCTCGAGAAAAAGTTATGATTTAAATTTCGGACTTAGACAGTCTGAAACGCTGTTTCGGATAATGCCCGAGGCAACACTCGGTGTGTGTTTAAGCCATAACAGGGACCTGACCAAATACATGACCACACTTTCGACTTTGTGTAGATATCGTATTTGCTGTATTGACACTGTTCACTCAGTGTACAATGTTGGAATTTTCTTTTTTGCTTTTCAGTATACTTTCCGACAACGGTAACCCCCCTCTGGCCTGAGTTATCTAGATATCTAGTTATCTAGTTCCATTTTGCAAGACCGAGATTCATTAATAACTTTAGAGTTTAAAAGCGACTAAACACACTTTTAGCAACGTATATGAACCTATTAAGTAGGATCACGCAAGTGTTGAGCGAACGGTCTAAATTACTTCAAATGGGAGCGTAGACGACATCTGTCCCCCATTTATGTTACTATAATTTAGCACTTACGACATCTGTCCCCCATTTATGTTACTATAATTTAGCACTTTTACAGTTTATCCAATGAATTACTGTAACAAGTTTAATACGGCATGCGTACAACATTGCCAAGTTTAAGTTTGACGAGTTTGCGCTCATTAGGTTTATGAATAACCATGAAATTTGTAGTAACTACAACCGTTGATTGTGAATGATACAACTCATAACAAACATAACTATAAATTTCTGAGAAACTTTATCTAAAATTAAAATGTTTGTAAAAACAAAACCGTATAATAAATACGAAGATTGAAATGACGAATTTTTATTATTTAAAGTCATACGTTGGTGACTTCCCAATTTATTTTAGACAAAAATGTCAAGTTTTAGTGTATAAAAATCTGCATCGAAATCAATATTGAAAATTACTTTTAGATGATTTTTATAACTTTAATTTGTTTGAAAGTAAAAGTTTTTTAGCTCGTATGAAACGTCAATTTCCATGTCCACGCTTATACCTATTTGCACGATTTTCTGCCAAAAAATAAAAAAAATTGTAAAACGATAATTTCGAGAAACGCAATTGACAGGTTTCATTATTGACTATGTACTGGTTAATAATAATTTATTATTGATCTGCTCTAGGCAAGAAATGATGAAAAACGATTTTACTACTCACAAAATAATACCAATAATATAGGTTCTTGGGCTAAGAAAGGAAAAAATATTCTATCTGTACCAATTGATAATTAATTCGTTGTGTATCTTTATATCCTTAAAGATGGTCTTTAATTTAAAAAGTTTTCTTTTTCTTTTTTATTGTAGTAGTAATGTTTGATCAAGTAACGTCGAGTGCGTGCCGGCCTAACTGGCTTGGGTGTGTATGACGTATACCGCGTTATGGGTTGCGATACATTATACAGGGTGAATCCTAACGTACGGATCAAACTGATAGGGCATCTAAAGGGGACCAAAAGATAATTTTTTTTAAATAAACTTTTAATCAAAATCTAATAACAACAAAGTTACATGGGTTTTAAGTTCTTATAAATTAATGCCCAGCTATTGAGTACCGCTGAGCTTATAGAAAATACCCTATTTAATTTCTGACGTTTAATAAATTTTGACTGATTTTGACGTACATGATTAAATTAAATAAATCAGCGGATTTAAATAGGTGGGCACCCATAACTGGGCATTATAAAGAAAAATTAAATAGGCATAACTTTGATAGTAAAAAAGTTTTACTAAAATTTTAGCTGAACTTTGTTTAAATAATTCTCAAATATTGCAAATTTGAATTCAAAACGTAAGTCATTACTCTATTTTTAATATAAAATGCTCAGGTTTATAAGAACTTAAAACCGTTATAACTTTGTTCTTATTTGATTTTGATTAAAAGTTTATTTAAAAAACAATTATATTTTGGTCCCCTTTAGGTGCCCTATCAGTTTGATCCGTACGTTAGGATTCACCCTGTATTGACGCGCTTCAAATTAGTGTGCCACATAAATATTCCTAACTTACAAATCATAGGTCCTAGATCAAAAATTTTTTTTTCAAAAACTTCTCATATATATTGGCTTAACTCGCCTCGCTGCATGTATACCAAAATTTTTACTAATAAAAAAGTTTGTCGCTTAGTGAAAATCTGAATACATGTATAGCGACTTCACAAGTTATCTGTTATTTAAAACAAATAATTAACAATATTTGACAAAAAAAAACAAATCTGTTGGAAGCGGTCACTTGTGTACTTTAATTTAAAAAAAGAATTATGTCGATAGCTCAATTAGATTAGAAGTTGAGACAATGTAAATATTATAAAACGTAATTTTTATGAATGAGCATTTTTTGAGGTTTTTTCGAAATAAAAAAGCTCACGACCACGAGAAAATGTCGTAAATGCCCATTTCATGTGGCCAAAAGTCTACTCAACAAAACCCATAAGGTCCCATCTGGTTCTAAATCAAAAAACTAGAACGATACATTTTGGGCTCCGTTTCGCTCCACTAAAATCAATATTTAAAATTACTTTTGGATGCTTGTATAACACCAGAAATTGAATTTTAAAATTTTGTAAATTAGCACATTATAGTGACTGCCTTAAAATTACCAAAAAAATGTTTAGCGTTGTAATTAAAGTAACAAATTATAAATGAAGTAATTGTTTCAAGAAGGAAAAAAGTTACAAATATGACAGCACTTGGGATGCAACTTTGACATTTTTTCATTCTTATAAAAAGAATGGACAAAAATTTGCTTATTTTCTAGAATGGCTCTGCGATATTCGATAGTGAAACATCAAGGTTAATTATTATGTTGACGTCTAAAGATAGACTCAAAAGTGAATACTAGCATAAATCTTTGTTATTCAAATAAAAATCGGAACTAATTTAAATTAACAAAATAATGTGTGTATTTTAATTTTCTATTACAGAATAAATTAAATAATTTTTAGAGCTTTTTCTAAATTAATATAAATTATAAGTGTAAAAAATACCGATTTTTTTTAGTTTTTAAAAATCTTTATTAATTAGTAATTACCTATTGTTATTGTTATTATTAGAAAAATTATTTTATTAATTACTTTAAATTTTTTAACTCCATTTACTTTTTCTAATCCGATTTGTCTTTCTTATGAGTCAACACACAAGGTTAAAAATTCTTCATGAAAAAATATTATTTTTCATATAGCTATAGGAATCCCCTCATATCTGAACAAGACGTCGCAACGTCGCACAAATCTGTGGCGTGTATAAACGAGATATAGTTCTTTTACTTTGGTGCCGCCACTTTACGGACTTTATTAACGCAATGTGTAAGACAGTGATGTATGCAATTCCTTGTTCGACCGAAACGCGCACATGCGTGGTTCTACTTAATAGGTTCATATACGTTGCTTTTAGTTATCTTATTTACCTACCATTTATTTTACATAGACAGACAGTAGTGGAGAATTGGTAGATTGGTACTCGAGAATTGATAAATTTTAGCGGTGTTCAATCTTTGAAGAAAACCTTCTCATGGTTACTAATCCTAGACTATCACTTTTCCACTACTAACTGTCTGTAAATGGCGTTTTATTTTCTAAATTCTCCTTCCACCAAATTGTTGAATTTATAACTTTTCAAACTAAATATCGTCACCTTAAGAAGAAAACCTCGTATCTCCAAATATGATCAAAATTGATCTGTTTGGAAAATGCTAAACCCAGGTTGTGCGAAAACCTTGTAATTCTACTATTTATAAATCAGTTAAATTGCAATTTGAAATACCAATTCTTTGATGAACTTAGTTACGCCTCGAATAGTTTTTGACGTCTCCTGAAAAGTTTGTACATTTGGAGTTACGAGGGTTTCTTCTTAAGAGGTGACGATATAGGTATACGCACCCCCATAAAAAGACGCGATCTAAACGTTTTACATTTTACAAAAGTAAAACAATTTAAAAAATCTCTACGACACAAAATGATTAGAGTGATATTTAAAAAAAATAAAGATCGCGTCCCAATGCTTCCATCATTAGGTTGAAAAAAATTAAATTTACAGGAAGAACAGGGAACAGCATAGCTATTATGTCCGATTTTGCTTATTTAAGGAATTATAGAATAGAAGAAAAGGATCCCTATCTCAGAAGGGTGAAGTCTTAGAAAGTTTTGTCCATGGACAAAGCTGTTCAGGGGGGCACAATCTACAACTTACAAATTAAACTTAAAATTTTACTAATTAAATTTGAGAGAAACCGTTTTTCCATAAAAAAAGAGCAGGGTCAGTTTGTTTGTAAGTGTTGTTGATTAAATACATGTATTTTTGCTTACTTATACGCCTATTTTCTTTATATTAATAAAGAATAACAATGAATTTATTTTTATTAAATTCTCTTTTTTCTGCAGAAAACTTTGATGTTTTCTAATTCCTTATCCTTAAATAAGTAAAAGTGGACGTACGTCGAAATAATGTTTTTCTCTTAAAATTACATTAGCTTTAATATGTCAAAGTTTGTTGGTGAACTAATAAATCACCCTGTATATCTACAGAACTACAGATTTACGCAAACCGACTTTTCCTAGAGTTTTTCTGATTGAATTTTTGGACAAAAGGCGACTCAAAACGTCCACCTAGAAATTAAATAAATAAAATAAAAAATTTGTTTCTATCAGATTCGTTTTTCACTGTAAAGGAAATTAGTATAGGCATAATAAGATCGGAGACAGAAATAATTATTAGAAAGCTGATTTCTTCTGAAATACCTAATAGGTCCCCCTGTATTTCCCCAGAAAAATCCCAAGAAATCATTTATGGGGAACACTCTTAAATTTTGAATAAACGGCCATCATCTTCCATTTTTCCAAGAAAACTTAGATATTAATGGTTTTGCAATTTAAAATTTTTTTCCTATGGCTGATTTTATTACAAACATGATTTTTTTCATAATGTCCAAAAGTTTTAAATTAAAAATTCATCAAAGTTCAACCTTTGCCTTTAACGTATTTTTTTGAATTTTGGCAATAGAGCTACACTGGTTTTAAAGATTGTAGGGAATAAAAATATATCTGAACACCATTTATGGTTTTAAAGATTGCAGGGAATAAAAAAATAAAAAAGTAGAATTGAAAATATTTTCGCTGTTTCTCAACAATAAGCTTCTAAACTCATCTTTATATGGAGTAAATTCCGTCTTTAAGGAATTTTAACATTTTTATAATGTTTGACGTCTTTCTTACACAAAATTAGGACAACAAATACTTTTACTAATCCTGATACGAATACTACACTTGGGTGCAAATAAATCGACCCACTTCACAATTTTGACTTTGAATGCATTTTTTGAGATATCAGACATCAAATTTACAAAAATTGTTTGAGTGTTTGAAAGGCTACTTAAAAACCTTTAAAATGAGCCCAAATTTATTACGATCCATTCTTTTAAACCAAGTCAGGAAACTTAAAACAAAAGCAACTTGTATATTTGAGTAATATCTTTTAACTTATATTTAAAGTTTTGTTCTTTAAACATTTGACATTTCGACATTTCTACATTTTAGACATTTGTGATAATCATGTTCTTAATAAAAATGGATACTGGAACAGAAGTAGCGGCTCAAGCGGTTATTTTAATCGAAACCGGGCATAGTCAGCGAGATGTGACTCGACGGCTTAATATGACTCGCCTAGCGGTTCGAAGGGTGTACCAATATTTTGAGGAGACTGGCTCATTTAATCTGCGACCAGGAACAGGAAGAAATAGGCGTACATCTGAGCGAGACAACCGCTTTATTGCGTCGATAACGCTACGAAACCGACGACTTAATACAATTCAAGTACAACAACAGCTCCGTGAGGTACGAGGCGTGGCTGTTTGTCATTGGACGGTAAGGAGAAGACTAAAGGAGAAGAACTTGACATCTCACAGATTTGCAACTGGTTCAAAACTAACGGTAGCTCATCTGCAAGCACGCCTTCAATTTGCACGCAAATACGTAAATTGGACATTAGAGCAAAAGGGGTCTGTTTTGTTCTCCGATGAGACTAGAATTTGTCTTTTCGGCAACAATGGAAGAAAAAGAGTTTACCTGAGACCTGGAGAGCGGTTTTCTGAATGCTGAATCAACGAACGAGTCAGCTACGGCGGCGGTTCATGCATGATCTGGGGTGCAATTTTCATAGACGCTCGAACGGATCCTGTTTTCATAGCTGCGGTGGCTCGTGGTCGCAATAGGAAGAATTTGATAGCAGCACGTACATTGACGAGATTCTGGCAGAGCATGAAATGCCTTAAACCAAATTTATTGGAGAAGATTTTACTTTTATGCAAGATAATGCTAAGCCACACATTGCGATGATCGTGCGTGAGAGCTTTACCGAAGGCGGCATTCGTGTTACGGTGTGGCCAGCATTCATCCCCGACCTTAATCCTATAGAGCATCTGTGGAACGAGCTTAAACGAAGGGTTCGAACTAGGGTTCCTACAGTTTCTTCTATCCCACAGCTTATAGTGGCAGTAGAAGAAAAATGCGTAACAGCCCCCAAGATAGGATACGAAACCTAATTAGATCTATTCCAAACCGTATGCTAGCTGTTATTAGAGCAAGAAGAGGTAATACACGTTATTAAAAATAAAGAATAGTTATCATTATGTCATCAAGATGATTTTGCTTATTATCTTGAATGCCGGGTTTTTGGTCTATTATAAAATGGGGTTTTGTATAAGGGGTTAAAATAGGGCTCATTTTAAAGATGATTAAGTAGCCTATCAAACGACACGTTTACATTTTTAATCGCATGTCTGATTTGTAAAAAAAATGGATTTAAAGTCTAAAGTGCAAAGTGGGTCGATTTATTTGCACCCAAGTGTAGAACACCGATAACTAATGAAACAAAGAAAAATGTCTTCCTGGAAAATTTCAAAAAATCAAATTTTCTTTTAAATTTCTACTAGTAGGTAAATCACAACTTTTAAGTTTAACAATAATAATCTTGTAAATTACACACACATAGGTAGGTATTAGTGCGTTTTTCTGTAATTTATCCTAAATATTTATTATTTCCAGTACCTTCAATCAAAAATACATTTGCAAAATTTAAAATTTCATATGTAAAAATAATAATACGCAAGCTAATGCTAATGTAGGTAGGTACTGCAATTTTAGTTTCCTACTTAGGTATTTATTTTGCTGGAACAGAGGGTTAATACTAAAATGATTCACCTATCCTGCTGATGTATAAACACACGCACTGCATTTCAAATACAGGGTCGTATTATGTTCACATACTTCAACATAAAAAACATTCATAAAAAAATCAACAACAAATTTATTATAAATTAATTATCGATACGTTCGGAAAAATACTACCTTCCTAATGATTTTCCACTCTCGACTTCTACACAATGCCATACATATAGGGGCCACATTTTAATTTAATTGTTTTAAACAAAGTTATTATATTCTTGAACAAAAGATGCATTATAAAATAATAAATAATTCAAAAACAAATTGATACAACTTTTAAAATTGACATCCCGTTTTGTATTGTTATGTTTGTACGTCTTTGGTTAAAATCCTTCGAGTTAATGCAGGCTATGAGATATGCATATTTGATGTCATTTTAATGTGTCTGGGAATCGTAAGCTCCTTATATGGCATATTCTGCTGCACTCAACCTATGAATAAATTATATCAAATATCTATCAAGCGCAGATTTTCAGCAAAGCCGATCAGATTGGTCCTTTGATGTGTGTGCGCGATTAGGTAGTACCTACATACTTTTTTTTTGGACAAACTACTCAAGAGCTAATACTTTTTTTTTAGAAATCGTTCAAACTATGGAATTCTTTTTTCAACCGTCCAAAATATACCTACGCATTTTCTCTCTGATTACAAATTTATTATTTTGTTTTAATTTTTACATAAATTATGATAATAGTTTTAAGAATGCATATAACAAATATTACAAAATCAATAATCATAAAATAATTTATTGTATACGTGAACGTTGATTAGGGGTAGTTTCGGTATAGGTAAAAGGATACTGTGAGTCATCTACGACGCCAACCGTCGCTACCAGTTGACGCCCGACTAAAGTCTAATAGACGCCAGGTATTAAAGAACACAGAGACGGATTATCTGATTTTTTTTCAAATACAATACAAAATTTACACAAATTAGAAGTGTTATAAACATTTTTTAAATAATTTCATTTTGATTAGTTTTCTAATTCTTTCAAAAACTCCTCTTTTATTTCCAAAATATGTCTCATTAGCGAGTTTAATTGTTTAATTTTTAAATAAATAATCAAAAGTATACTTAAAATCTCTTCTGTGTGTAGTATAGGTATAATAAAGCATCTGAATTGCATGACCAACGATTTAAATCTTCAACTGAAAGCACTTATATATGCATTATTGCCTAAAAGCTACAAATTAGTTTGTATTGCAATACCAGTAAGCCTAAATTATAAAATTTTAAATTGCAAATTGATACAATCACAGAAAAAATTTTAAATCTTCATCAAGGGAAAAAACAAAAAGAAAGAGTAATAACGCTTAACGTGGCTGCAATTTAAAAAAAAATTAATGGTAATGCACAGTAATAGTTAGTTAACTGAGTTTTAATAACTTTTAGTTATCGATAATGATTTAAAGTTACTGTTATAAATGCAACTTTGATAAAAAAAAGAATATCATGTTGAGAATTATGTACTCGAAAGATCAAATCTGATGGTGTTCATACAGCATAACTACACACATGGCGTAATAATTATTCTGTACTTCAGAGCTGTACTTCTGCGCTTCAGGAGCCGGTGTTGTGGAGGGCCCGGAAAAAAGTAAAATAGTAAAGGAAATTTAATGCTCTACAATTTCTTTTCTGAAGACTTTTACTGTAAATCGAAGAGCTGAGGTGCTATAGAGACTAAAGTTTGACGAAAAACGTGAGGCAAAATTTTTTTTCATACATTAACGATTTTTGTGGGCGACTATCTTAAAAACTATAAGAAATAGAAAAAGATAAATACAAGCAATCTTATAGCAAATTTAATAAGATTTCATTTTGCGAATAATAATTTTTTCCCTAGGATACACCGTTTTTGAGATATAAGCGAAAACCTCAAAAACAGGACCTTTTCGCCCCTTTCTTTCACTTAGCCATTTGCTCTATAACCTCTTCGTTGGCTAAACTATAAATAACCATTATTGTAAGCTGCAGTGTATTTTTGTATAGGCTCGAAAATAATTAGTGCCTGAAGCCCCAACGTTCTTTAGTTCTAAGTTCTTTAGTTGAGCATTATTGATGCGTTAACCGCTTACTCAAATTGATCAAAACATACCTAGTGGTCCAGTCAATAAGGCATTTTGAAAGAAATTTTCGGGAACAGCAACGTTAAAGTTCATTCCTATAAATTTTTTAAGGCTGAATTTAAAAAATGAGCGAAGTGGGGCTTTACTACTCCTAAAAATGGTGTCAAAAGGTTAAAAGCGTTTTTATTCATTTTTTCACTAAAAATTAAAGATGCGTTATCATGACTGGATATCGCTGACACTGAAACAAATCGATTGACACCAGTTTGATAAAATTTCTTCCTTTTATCAGTTTGATAAAATTTCTTTAAAATTTGCCCTCTCCGGAGATCCCGCAACAGAAATCGTTGCAAAAATGATAAATGTCGGTTTTTTATTGTGGTGGTTCTAATAATTAACGTAAAAAAACCTTGTTTTGCTTAAATTCTTTCTAAAGCTCCAGAAAACATACTCG
The DNA here is from genome assembly GCA_963924605.1 of Malthinus seriepunctatus. Classification (NCBI taxonomy): domain Eukaryota; kingdom Metazoa; phylum Arthropoda; class Insecta; order Coleoptera; family Cantharidae; genus Malthinus; species Malthinus seriepunctatus. The sequence continues at coordinate 104,349,060 of OZ004600.1, read as the reverse complement.
ATCAACCAAAATCACGAAAGTAAGATCCCTAAAGGCAGACAAAAGCTGCTAGCTATTAAGTAAAAGTATGAGGTACCTTGACTGAAAGATCACAAGAAATGCAGCAATAATGGAAAAGCATGTTTCATGAAACAAGAAACGAGAAAGAAAGAGAAGAGAAGGAAAATTTTAACCAAAATGCAAATTTTAGCCGTTGTTCTAAATATTTTTGGACTCAGTTTGTAATATGGATTTGTTACTATATCAGCTGCAACTTCCTAAAGTTTCATACTATAACATTAATTAAAACTAAAGTTCTCTAGAAAAAACTACAACCGACCCGACCAATGACGATAGTTTTGAATTTTTTTTTTAGGTTAGGAAATTTAATATAATTAATTTTAATCCAGGGAGTTTGAAAGAGAGATTCATTACAAACAAAAGGAAAATTTTTTGGTCCCGATCCGACCAATACAATACAAGTTATTCAAAAAATAGTGAAACGGAAACTTTAAAAAGTCAAACTTTTACACTAAAGTCGAAGAATAAGGGCCTTCCGGTCAAAATTCAGTTGAGACATTTTCTACACAAACTCACAGGAATGGTTTCGATCGATTAAGGAAACAAACTCGCTGTTACAAAAAAAGTCTGAAAATCAGGATAAATTTTGGTTCATTGACTACACTATGTAAGAAAAAGCTAATAATTATTAAACGAAACGAACTAGTTATAAAGAAAAATTAAAAAAACAATGAATTTGTTACATTACAAATGGTTAGAAATAGTACTTTTTCTATTTCGGTACTTAAATGCACTTCTTAACGCACTGTTTTGGTCTCAAAACAGTGCGTTAAGAAGCTCTCTTAAAGTACTGTTTCTTGGGAATTTTTTGCTGCTAAGTTCGCGTCAAGTTAAACTGACGTTTAACAAATGTCAAATATATCAATCTTAAAATGTATTTTTGGTTTGTTAATTACTTCAAATTATGCTTTTACAACATTTTTGAGTATTGTTTTTATTTTTTACATAATTAGACAAGAACAGCGACATCTATGAATAATAGAAGCAAGGTTAACGTGACAGATGTCATTCAGTGTTGCCACCATTAACAAATAAAATTCCTATCACATGACAAATCTTTAAAAAAAAATAATTTTTAATAAAATACCGAAATAGAAAAAATAGTATAGATAACACGTTTCATAAGGCTTGGTTAACGTACTCGTCTTTTAGAAAACTCACCGCAAGCCGCTCTTTTTCTAAACTTGGACTCGTATACGTTAACAAGATGCCTTATGAAACTAGTGCTCTAATAATACTATTATGCAACGAGGATTTAATGATGGCTATTAAGACACAAGTATGAGAATTACGACACGAGCCTTGGCGAGCTAATAGCCTAATAGCTAATAGCGAGCTAATAGCCATCAAATGCGAGTTGCATACACTATTTTTTCTACGACCAATCATAATAATCACCGAATTTATTTGCAAAAAGTATAATTCTAACTAACTGTCAAAAAATAATTAATTTTTTAGATCTGTCATAGTCAAAGCAATACGTGATATTGGTGGAATGCTGCATTTCTCTTGGTTATAAGCTTGTATCTTAATGAAAAACGAGCGGGCGTCCCCGTCGAAATTCGACGAAGTAGTTGTAGAGATAAATGTGTTAGAAAAATGAAATTTTCAAAAATTATTATAATGCACTTACACCGATGATTGTTTGTTAATTTATTATTTTTAAAAAATTTATGAAATTGGTAATTTGAAGAGAATAATTAGTGCCGACATATCTGGGGGTCGACAGCTTCAATTTAAAAAAAAATAGCGGTCACCCCCGTCGAAATCGACGAAGTTTTTGAAGATATGAATGAGCTATGACTATTTGACTATTTCATAAAAAAAATAAGAAAACTAACCTTAAAGATAACTAAGTCAAAGAGGGCAACATAAAAAACCGTCTCAAAAATCCAAAATTCACAAAAGCACGAAACGTAATTAAAAATGCACGCACCAACCTGACCATATCGCGTATTAGAAACGTACTGGTCGAATAAAAGTATTGAAAATATTTATCCACGACCGTCCAATAATACGTTCATTACTCTATGATTTTTGACCAGTAATGTGTGTCATTACTCACTAGTTGCAAATCATTGAATAATATACATATTACTCAATGACTATTACATTACTCAATGGTTTACCGGGCGACAGAGGGGATTGGAAAACTTTTATAGCTTCGTTATTTGTCTATGTATCAAAATGAAATTTGCTGTGAGTTATAGTCATATAAAATGCAATTTGTTTAACTACTTTTGAAAATTCTTCCACTTCCGATTTCGCCGGAAATGAGGTAAACTTTAGATTTTTAAATGCAACACCATATATATTTTAACATTTTTGAATTCTACATTACATTTTGAATACATTTCCATAAAAAATTAATTTTTTTTTTTAAATTAATTTTTTTTTTAAATAAATTTTTTTTTTCAAAAAATACTCGCGTATTCAATGTATATTTGGTTCATAATATTTGCAGTCGTGGATAAAGTATAGTATCCTACTCGCGGGTAATGCTCATTACTCACTCTAATGATTACGACACTCCCATACGGCTCGTGTCGCAAATTCATTCTTGTGAGTAATGAGCTTCATTACCCGCTCGTTGGATAATATACTATATCACCACGACCAAAAAATGTATAATGTGTGCCTTATCGTATAAAACCAAATACTATCTACATTTATTCTCATTTATAATTTTTAAAATTGGATTATTTTAAATTATAAAATTTATTATTTTATTATGTACCTATATTATAATAGTATATTATCCAACGAGCGGGTAATGAAGCTCATTACTCACAAGAATGAATTTGCGACACGAGCCGTATGGAGAGTGTCGTAATCATTAGAGTGAGTAATGAGTATTACCCGCGAGTAGGATACTATACTTTATCCACGACTGCAAATATTATAAACCAAATATACATTGAGAAAAAAATTTTTTAATTTATTTATTGAAAAAATTTTTTTAATTTATTTTATAAAATAAATTTTTTATGGAACTGTATTCAAAATTTAATGTAGAATTCAAAAATATAAAAATATATATGATGTTGCATTTAAAAATCTAAAGTTTACCTCATTTCCGGCGAAATCGGAAGTGGAAGAATTTTCAAAAGTAGTTAAACAAATTGCAAATTATATGACTATAACTCACAGCAAATTTCATTTTGATACATTGACAAATAACGGAGCTATAAAAGTTTTCCAATCCCCTGTGTCGCCCAGTAAACCATTGAGTAATGTAATAGTCATTGAGTAATATCATAAAGGAACCAGTAATATGTATATTATTCAACGATTTGCAACTAGTGAGTAATGACACACATTACTGATCAAAAATCATAGAGTAATGAACGTATTATTGGACGGTCGTGGATAAAATATAAAACAATGTATGAAATTAATAATTTTGAGAAAAAAATTAGTGGTGACATATCTGTGGGTCAAGAGCTTCAATTTAAAAAAGAATCATCAAAATCGGTCCAGTAGAACTACGCTAAAATTAGCGGAAAAGAAAAAGCTTCGCGTTTTAAATATATGGATGGATTTGTATCGTAATGTCATAATGAATATCATAAAAGTACAGGTAAGAAATGTATATTGAATCAATTACAGTATAGGAGTAGAAAAACATTTTTTACGTTATAAAAATAAAAATTAAGTGCGGTTAAGATTTTACTTCGTTGCCTAGACAGAGAAAAGTACTTTGCTGACAATTTTTCCTGCCTCGGCGAGAAAGTTAAACTTCACCGTTACCTATTGAATGACACAAAGGCGACTTTTTCTGACGTTTGAAGAAAAAAGTATTATCCGTTCACTATTTATTTGCGCTATGGTTGGCCATTTTAGGGTGACAGATTCCACCCGCTATACATCAGTGTGTCCAGTATAACGTGCACAGCATAGTGATCTCGGACACCGTAAGAGATACGAAGTCAGTTAAATGGAGAAAATTGTGCATGATTTTATGGCCACTTCGACCCTTATATTTTTGAAAAGAGAAAAAAATTAGCTTTTTAAAAACATAAAATTGAGGTTAGGTTTGTATTTAAAAAAACATAAGTTTGCATCATATCTCCAAAACGGCGCACTAAAAAAATTATTTTATAAATTAATTATTTGCATTTTAGTAGTGCCTATTATCTCTTTTTTGAAAATTGAAATTATCTCCATTAATAAAAAAGTTATAAGCATTTAAAGAAAATGCAATTTTTCAGTTTTTCCTCAATATCTAGAGTGCTAATAAATGTTTTCAAAAAACAAAAGCAGCATCGAAGTGGCCATAAAATCGTGCACAATTTTCTCCATTTAACCGATTTCGTATCTCTTACGGTGTCCGAGATCCCCATGCTGTGCAAGTTATACTGGACACCCAGAATATTAGAAAAAAATCACTTAGGTTAAGTATTGTAGAGTAGCAGCTTTTATTCAATTATGATAATAGTTGGTCTGTCAGTGGTCTGTCATTTTTTTAGTACTGTCAAGAGCTGTCAGTCAATTTAATAGGGACTTTTTATTTTAGTAAACCAAAAAATAAAAGTTCATGGTCAACCGATGGTCAACCATAGCGCAAATAAATAGTGAACGGATAATGCATTGCTGACAAGTTTTCTTGTCTAGGCGGGGAAGTTAAACTTCACCCTTACATATTGAGTGACATCGTCGACTTTTTTTGACGTTTGCAAAAAAAAGTAATGACGTGCAATAAAAATCCAACAGGTGTTCTCTTCTATGGAAAAAACCAGTAAAATGAACGGTGAAGGATGCTAGAAATTTAAGTAAGATTTATAACAGAAGGTTTGAGGAACTAAAAACGTAGACGAAACCTGAAGGAAAAAGGAGTACCGTACTAATAAAATAGTGGAATAGAACGAATAAAAATAAATATAGAGGCAACAGGCAACGCGATGGCCAAACCATGAAATAGATGGAACAAACTTTACGTTTTCTTCATCAACCCTAAAAAATGCGCTAGCAGTCCCTATTTTCGAAGCTTCAAAACCCCAAAAAAAATGTGGTATGAGGTAAAATTTCATACTATACCATCAGAACGGCTTGGTGCTTTGGTGGAATCCTTGTGGTGTCTATCTCACTTTGAAAAAATAATTCTATAAAAATTTTTGATCGGACGTACCTAACCATATTTCTTTTCTCATTACCTATTTAATAATTATACTTTTATTTATTTAAACTTAATTTTATTTATAGATTATGATACATTCAGTCGATATTTTCTAAAATAGCTTCAAGGGAAGAAAACGTATTAAGTAGGTACCTAATATAATAAACGTTTTCAAACCCAAAATGTATAAAAACTTATGATAAGTACTATACTTCAATGTTATAATAGCGTTGATTGACAAGCACCCAGTAAAAAATATAATAGTTAGAAAAAAAGTGCACGTATAAGTAGATACTGGGACTGAACTTAGCAGCAAACAAGAAAAGAACCAATTATTCATTATTCTAAACCAAAACCATTGTTATAAATCCACAATCATATCTCAGAAAAGCTCATAGAATTAAATAATAATTGAATTTTTCCTCCAGTCATTTAGCGAGGACGTCATATACTTTTAAAGAAATGATAGAAAAGCAAGCCCTGCAGAAAATTCTACACACAGTTAATTGCCTAATATTAACTATGCAGACATTTAAATGGCATAGGTTTCTCTACATCAGGACCGAATTTTTCCAATTTAAATTCTGGTCTACCAGCAAGCCAACCCATTTGATGAGAGATTGTTTCAGGAATAGGTTTAATAGTTCTCGGATCGTGAGGATATTGTTTACCCATATAAGATTGTCCTGCTACATACTTATCAGTCATTTCATCCAAATCTTTTTTTAAAATACTGTAAAACATCTCATAATAATACAATGGAAATGAGAAGTCCACTTTTTCATCACCTAAATTCATCTATGATCCACCCCCATTTACCTTTCCATTGTTTTCTAGCATCTTCTTCTGCTTTGCAGTACGATCTCCAGTTCTGATCTTCAACAGTTCCCACTTTACCGGAAAACTTTTTACTTGGAGGTGGTCCAAATGCCATTGTATAATATATGGAGTAATGTAAAATAATATGACAATGAAATGTCACCTTTTAAAATAGTTATTAATTTTTTGTTTTTATTTTATCTATTTTAGGCCATTCAGACGTAGATACCTTACTATTAAAGACTGTCTCAAATTTGTCAGAATTTCAAATGGATCGGTTATAAAATAATGTTCAGTCACAAAACAGACACTCTTTATATTGATTGAAAAGGTCTCAAACTAAATATATCCGGTGTTGTCTCCAATATTTTTTAACTCGATTAATCCCTGCCTGGCGCTATTAAATGGAAAAGTGGAGAACTCGAAAAACAAAGTTGAAATTTGTGTTTAAATCGTTTAATCCATCCGACTAAAATATTTTCTTAAATTAACTTTAATTATTCCTAACAAAAATTATTAACTAACATTTTACGTCGGCTTGTCTTTTACTTAAGTATTACCCAAACTTAATACTATATCTATTTATACTTATAGAATTTTATCCGATAATCCCTTCAGTGAGGTAAAACGAATCGGAAGGTTCCCTAACCTAATTCCCGATGCGTTCAAAAGATATTTCTTCATAGGGAATCTAATAACTCACTCTTCGACATAGTGGATAAAATGTCTTTGCCAGTAGAGACCCTCGAACTTGTTGAATAGCTACACGCAGAATTATTCTTTTATATTATATAGAATTTTCTTTTCAAAAAGGAAAACTTTATTTATATATAAAAAAATATTATTTTAATCTTTATTTCATAAAGATTTTAAGATTTGAAATTATTATTGGAAAACTTTTTACATTTTTTTTGTGAAAGCTTTTTCAAGTCCTTTAAGAAATAAATTGTTTGATCCCCATATGTAAGTAGCACGAAGATGCATCTATTCAATAAACTGTTAAAATTGGTTCTTATTCTAACCTATTACAAAGCTATTGTAGCGGCGAACACGTAAAATTGGATTTGAATTGAATTTTCCGTATTAAAAGACGTGAAAAGTAAAAAAATCGTCTCATCGCATGGGAATACTTCACACGTTGCAAATAAAATTCAAAAAATGTAAAGTGGTTTTTACTTTTAAAAATTTCAATTTGATCAACTTTAAAAATTAAATTTTGTAAAAATTAAAGAAATAAAATGACAATACAAGAGCAAACCAATCTATAAAGAAGACGATGAAAGAGATGAAATGTAATTTTCCTTTCCCCACCGATGATTAAATTTATGAAAGATGACAACAGAATCGGACATCTTTAATTCACGTAAACCTGATCCTTCTTCCTGTGACCTGTCTGTCGTGAAAAGCTTTGTCCTGGACGGCGATTAAGAATAGCTTTCACAGCGGGATATTTCTAGCAAAATGTCGGGGAAGTTTAAGTACACTCCACGTCAACCGTATTAAACTTTTATTTCCAATTAATAAAATTTGAACCTACTAAATTTTTCTAATCATTATTAACGAACTACGAAAAACCATAATAATAATTAAATTTAAAATACGTTAGTTTTTCAAAATTAATCCTTTGCTTTTTGCTGTAAAAATACATTTGTGTTTTTGAAAGTTGCATGTAAAAAATTAAACTAGTCGTTCTCCTACAAAAAATTGGAAACGCTATAGCACAGTAACACAATACATTGATTACCCATAATAGAAAATATCGCGTAATCTTTGTCACCGCTTAACACTTAAATTTTCTCGGATTTCCTTCACTTTAGATGAGTAAATTTTTTGGTCTGTCTGCCGTATGTGAACACGGTAACTATACGATTTAAATTTGAATCTATTATTGGAAATAAGATGAAAATTGGGGTTGAAAATTAACAAGCGGAATCAGTTCAAAATTTCATAACCAAAGAGATAACATTGTATTTGATAATGTGAGTTAAAGATTTAAAAATAGTGTATTCAAACGGTAAGGAAATCTGAAATTTCCTGAATCGGAACGATTTTAGTAACGTGGTGACGATCATTATTATGCATTAACGTGGAACTGTCATCTACAAATGGGACAAAATGTACCACATGGGGTTCTAGGATGTTCCTAATGTACCTGGCTGCAATAGGACTTCACGCGAGAGTCTCGCATGCTCGCCTTTGCAACGCAACTTTTTGCGAGGCGAGGTGAGGCGAAAGAAAAATTTCTAATGCGATGCGAGACTCGAGCGTGAAGCCCTAGGCTGCAGTCATAGTTCCTCCATTTACCACGACTACTTCAGTACGAACTGTTCAAGTTATGCCACCCCAGAATATAATTGATCCTACATAAAAACTAAGCCTTGGTACAATATTAAATAAGGAAAACCTCTTGTCAGTCCTTCGTCATGTTTTTTGATGAGCGTCCGTAGAGTTCAGACGAAACCTGGACTCGTCAGTAAAAAGGATTTGCCACCATTCCTCAATACCCAGTCTTGGTGTTTGCAAGCAAAACGAATTTGCTCTACTCGATGTTCCCTGGTCAGCTCCGGATCGCACTTGCACTCAATCCTTATTTCTGCAACCTTCCTCTTACTTCTTGGAACTCAGTACGGACATAAACTGCAGTAATGGATCTGTTTCTCAAAACTCTCAGATGAAAGAATGATCCTCCTGAGCAGCTATACACCTATACCTGATTTAACTCTCCTAGTGTAACGTTTAGTTTCTCTAAGCCTTTCAACAGCTCTTTAAAAACTGCATCTGATAATACCAAGAACTTTAGCGGCGTAGTACTGATTCCGCTTATCTTCATTCTACATTTAAAGCAATGGCTTTGGCAGTATCAGTTGGATTCAAAACCATATTTATTTATTCAGGCACAAATTTAAAACAGTATTCAGTACAAACTGACTGCTGGTAATGTAAGTATTGAAAAAATGCAACGAAAATTAATGAAATTTTGAGATATTTGGAATTGAATCAAATTTGAGACGATTACGAAGTCGTTTAACATTAAATTGTAACATTAAATACTTCCTCAATGCCTATCTAGTATCTGCTTGTTAATAAAGTAAAATAAAGCTATTAAAATAAACTAGTTTTGATGAAAATTGTCTATGGATCGAATTTTGTGCCTTCGAGTGTATTAGTTAATGTATTTGCTTTCCAGATAATGTACTATGTTAGATAATGAAAAAATATTTTGGTAAAGGACGCATAGGGTAAAGTGGGAGAATACCGGTCCGTGGGGTAATTCCGGCCGTCAAGTTTCTCCGGCCCTAATTAAAATTTTGAAACGTTTTAAGTCCCCGGCAACCCTATAACAGCAAACTTTAAGGGTTAGTACTAGTTCGTGTCGTTTAGGCAATGCAATAGCAAGTTATGTAATTTTTTAGAAAATAGGACGTACTGTGTACTACAAGAAAAGTGTGTGGTTAAGGCTGCATATTTCAATAAGGGTGTAAGTAGTAAAAAAATTTTTATGTATAAAAGTGAACTAAATTCTTATTTCTTTCACTCAGTTTACTCAAAACCCACGTAAATTTAGCTATTTTTAAATAATGCGGGGTAATACCGGCAAATGGTATATATTTTTAAATTGTTTATATTTTTTTTAAACTGTTTTGTTAATTTCTAATAACCATTTGTTCCTTAACGTCTTATCTTTCATTTAAACCTCCCAGTTCCCCTTTAAATCATAAAATTTTGGAGATATTCAAGACTTTCCTTAGGGGGCCGCCATTCCCCCACTCTCCCCTAAGTGACTTGTAGCTCCTAACAGCATTTCGATTGCTCATATTTTTTCTTTGTTTACGTGATGAAATAGACAGATAGAAAGTAAGAGCAATGGAAATGGTATCTGGAGCTGCTCTGTGTTCTGACGGGGCTAATGGTCGTAACTCGTAATAGTATGAACGTGGTGCGCCAAAAATTAAGCAATTGGTGCTTTAGATTGTGCGTAATACGAGGGTAATGAACAAAGTTAAATTAATTGCTTAGTCTTAAAATTTACTGGGAAATGCTGAGGATTAATTCGTAAAAATAGGAGAAAAAGGACGAAGAAAAAACCCTTCCGAAATGGAATGCATCAAATGCTTCAACTTTTTATTATCAATGACAATATGACAATAAAATTGAATTAAATAGAGATGTTAGTATCATACATTTGACATTACCCATATAGTTTGATAGATCATAAATAGAGAATAAATAGAGAATAATAGGATTTGTAATTTCCAAAAATAAAGGTAGTGGATAATTAAATCAAATTGTCTTAACAGTTTTGAGTAACGCCCTTAGAATATATAAATCCGGAAGGAAGGTTAGCCACCGTTGTCTATAAGAAAAAATGCGACGGAAACGACATTTTGGAAAGCTATGGATGACTCATTCATTTCGTCGAGTTTACATTATCGTTGGCTGTGATGATCTTTCCTTATAAGTGGGAGTATAAGCAACCATTTCTGTTGGTGAAATTTTCTTTCCTGGTAGAAGAGCGGTGGTTATTTATTCAATGGGATATAGGGATATAGGGATATCGTGATAAGCGACACGACGTCTATCGGATTTTTTTGTACTATCTTCTCTCACAACATTTGACGCATAGATGACAGATTTGACGTATGGTTTTACGTTTGACGCATGTTTGTGTAGTTTTTTTAAAAGCAATAAGTTCTTCATCGATATTAATTTTAATAAAAATAGTAGTTTTTGTTCAGTGTCTCAATGTAAATCATAGATTAAGAGAAATCCAAACTTAAATTTAGGTTTAGGTCTCTCTGATAAAGCTGGAGCTTTAGAAAATGTCCTCAGTATTGCCAGATTATGTCAAAGACCGCATTAGAACAACTTATTTTTACTTCGGTAGTTCTTTAGTAGTAACTGCAACGGGTGCTATGGCCGCTTTCAGATCTCCAGCCATTATGAGTATTGTAACTAGAAATGGATTTTTGGGACTCGTCATAAGTCTGGGAGCTATACTAGGGACAGGCATGATAGTACAATCAATTCCATATAATGAAGGATTTGGACCTAAACAAATAGCTTGGATTGTACATACGGCCACTTTGGGTGCTATGCTTGCTCCTATGTGTTTCTTAGATGGTACTATTCTGATTCGAGCAGCTTGGTACACAGCTGGTGTAGTTGGTGGACTCAGTACAATTGCTGTTTGTGCTCCTAGTGAACAATTTTTAACAATGGGCGCTCCATTAGATATGGATCTTGATGTAGTATTTGCTGCTTCCCTTGGTACAATGTTCTTACCTCCAACAACAGCTTTAGGATCAGGACTTTACTCCGTTTCATTATATGGTGGACTCCTTTTATTTTCGGCATTTATGCTTTATGATACCCAGCGTATTATTACTCAAGCTGAAAGATATCCTGCTAATCCAAGATTATTCAATGTTCCTCCGCATGATCCAATTAATGCAGCAATATCGGTGTATTTGGATACGTTGAACATCTTTATTCCAATTGCAACAATGTTAGCTGGCGGTGGAGGTCAAAGAAAGCGTTAAATTGGTTAAATGTTACTATATACTTCGTGCGATAAAAATTTTAACTTGGGAGTTGTAGTACATACTTTAAAATAAATATCTAAATTTAATTATTTATACATTATTTTGGTAATAAAAGAAATGTTACTTTAAAAAAAAATGTGTGACTCGATTGTGAAAGAACATAGTTCACAGTTTTATTTTGAGGACGCTGCGATCTTTATCTGAGATCCCTATAGCGCAATTTTAAAATTTAAAAAACCACATTACCTCCAAAATGTAGTTTATTTGATAAGACTTCATCCCCACTTTAGCCAGATTGTTTAACTAAATTCGTTCAAACGCTATATGTGGGGGAGAGGCAGACTTGAAACGTTGAAACTCACACAGTAAAAAACAATAATACCCGGTTGCATAAAAGAGAATTTAAAATGTAACCTTGTCTAAGAATGAGAAATAGATTAGTTTGCAAAATATGAGAACCGCGTTCTCTTAACGAATTTGAGTTTGGGAGGTATTAAACTTCAATATTTTCGATGTTGCGAGACTTTAATGGCAGAGTCATTAATGGCTGTCGGTCGTAGTCACATTTTAGTGACATTTTTAATAATCACATTTAGGTTGACAAAATTTTGCAAGATAGGTAATTATGCAGATTTAAAATACGAACAAAATGATGTATTTAAATATTTAAATAGAAAATGCTTTAGATTAATAAGAAAAAAAATTAAGCAATATTGCTTAAATCCCAAGCTAAAACTTTAAGTCAACTGTCATAATCATGTCATAATATTTTAAGTAGACGGACGGTGACAATGCGCAAATACCTAAATTGGTATTTATCCCCACCAACGCAGTAGTCAAGGTATTTAAATTATTAAAGGGGCGTGGCCAAACCTGCGCGAACTTATCTCAAGTTAAGTTATTTTTACTGTTAGACCGGGTTCTGAAGGGAAGTGAGTATGCAAAATATGAGGACCGCGTTCTGTCAACGGATTTGGGTTTGGGAGATATCAAACATTAATATTTTCGATGTTGCCGGACAGTCTTATGGGGCAATCATTAATGGTGGGCGCTCAAAGTCCTAAGACATGTTGAAAAATCACATTTTAATTTTTTTCTACTTAACGGTTAGGTTGACGAAATTTCGCAACCGAGATAATTTATGTAAAATTGAAATACGAACAAAATGATGTATTTAAATGTTTAAATAGTAAAAGTGGTGACGAAGAAGAATAATTTTTCATAATTTTGCGAAGAGTTTGGTAACAGCAATTTTTTTTTCTTAAACGGTTGATAATATCACGGTGTATGTGCTGATAAGATTTCCGAACCCAATTTTGACTAAAAGGCACTTTTAATGTAGTTTTCTTAGAACACAAAGAGCTTAAGCTGAGAGCAACCCACTCCTTGTATGAATTTTGACGAAATTGTTTTTATTGAGTTCTCAATACCCTAAAGAACAAAGTTTATACTGTAAAAAAGTGTACATTTGCTTCATCATTTTTTTAAACCACTTCTTGTGAATTCAATTTTCAAAATTTTAAAAATAAGCTGAAAAATAAGGTTTTTCTAAAAAATTTTTTTTTCGCTAAACTTCATTTTTAGTTACTAATTATCAAAAGAGTAAGCATTTGCACCCAAAATTTTGAAAAAACAGCGTCTTTTTCAGCTTATTTTTAAGATTTTAAAAATTGAATTCACAAGAAGTGGTTTAAAAAAAATGATGAAGCAAATGTACACTTTTTTACAGTATAAACTTTGTTCTTTAGGGTATTGAGAACTCAATAAAAACAATTTCGTCAAAATTCATTCAAGGAGTGGGTTGCTCTCAGCTTAAGCTCTTTGTTGTCTAAGAAAACTACATTAAAAGTGCCTTTTAGTCAAAATTGAGTTCGGAAATCTTATCAGCACATGCACCGTGATATTATCAACCATTTAAGAAAAAAAAATTGCTGTTACCAAACTCTTCGCAAAATTATGAAAAATTATTCTTCTTCGTCACCACTTTTACTATTTAAACATTTAAATACATCATTTTGTTCGTATTTCAATTTTACATAAATTATCTCGGTTGCAAAATTTCGTCAACCTAACCGTTAAGTAGAAAAAAATTAAAATGTGATTTTTCAACATGTTTTAAGACTTTGAGCGCCCACCATTAATGATTGCCCCATAAGACTGTCCGGCAACATCGAAAATATTAAAGTTTGATAACTCCCAAACCCAAATCCGTTGACAGAACGCGGTCCTCATATTTTGCATACTCAATTACCTTGGGCGCCTGCTCTATGTACATTGCTTAGAAAGTTGCAGAATTTGCTTTAAATTATATGAATCAACTAAGCAATTACTTTTCCTATATAAGCTGTTACTTTATGGCTTACAATAATTCAAACTCTATTGTACTGGCATGTTGCATGTGAACATGTCCACATGGTCCACATTACATGGTGTGTAATGCAGAGAGGACAGGGGGGGATTTACCACTAGGCTAACCTAGGCTGTAGCCTAGGGCCGCAAGCCCAAAGGGGCCGCACAAAAATGAGCTGTTACAATGGTACAAGTAACAAAACTTGAAAACAAAATTTTGATACAGTGGCTCATGAAAATAATTTTATTATTTAATTACCATTAAAGATGATAATAATAACAATAGTAAGGGCCCAAAACTGGAGTTAGCCTAGGGGCCCAAATTTTACAAATCCCCCCCTAGAGAGGAGGATAATTTTTCATCTCAGAAAACAGACAAGAATCAAGAATACATCATAATAATCGCCAACTTGATTGATTATAATTGGCAAATAGTATATTACTTTGCAAGGGAAGTAAGTAGGATTTACTCTATACCGAGAATGGTTTGCAGCCCGAGTGGAACGAGGGCTGCAACAGACGAGGTAGAGTAAATCTCTTACTTCCCGTGTAATGTACATTATTTTGTTCACTACCAAATAAATAAATATAATAAAAATTACGATAATTTCTAACATTTATAAAAAAAATAGGATTAGCTTAGAAATTGCAATCTGACGTTTATAAAAAAAAATTAGTAGTAGCCCTTTCGTCGTTGCTAAGCTGTCAGTTTCTAAAAAATTGAAAATCAACAAACAGTATCCATTTTATAATTTCCGTGGTCAATCAAAATTTTTTACGAAAATTAAAAATGGAAAATAACGAAGATTTTAATGTGGATGAGGCGGCAAACATTGCGTCTTTGCAATTGTTTCCAGAGAAGTCAAAAGCTCGTTATGAAAACGCATATAAATTGTTCAAAAATTGGTGTATTGAAAAGAACGTTAAGTCTTTAGAAGGATATGTTCTTCTAGCATATTTTTTGGAACGTTCTCAAACATTCAAATCACCGTCAAGTTTATGGTGTGAATTCTCGATGTTAAAGAGCACAATTTCGATCAAGGAGAATAAAGACATTTCGAAGTATCTAAAACTGGTGGCTTTTTTAAAGCGAAAAAATAGCGGATATCAACCCAAAAAATCAAATGTATTTACCAGGGAAGAGCTAAATAGGTTCCTAACGGATGTCCCGGATGACATCTATTTGTTGATGAAGGCAAGTTACTAGATTCGATATTGTATTATAATTTAATATTTTTTAAATAATTTCAGGTGGTTGCTGTGGTGGGAGTTGCTGGAGCATGTCGAGCAGACGAACTTGTAAACCTTCGAAACGATGATTTTACAGAACAGTCTAATTTTGTCACGATTAGTATACAAAAAACTAAAAATAAAATTCCTAGAAAATTTACCATCATCAACAGCCATGAACATAATGTTTCTTTTCTCGAAATATTTAAAAAATACGTTACAATCAAGAACAAAAATTCAAATACTTCAAATTCAAAACAATTAAGATTTTTTATGAGGTACGAAAGAGGAAAATGTTTAAATCAACCTGTTGGAAAAAACACATTTTATCGAATACCATCGATTATAGCAAAGTATTTAAATCTTCCTAATCATGAGCTATATACTGGACACGCTTTCCGTCGCACTTCTGCAACACTATTAGCTGATACAGGAGCGGATATTATTAGCTTAAAGCGACACGGTGGATGGAAATCTGCGACTATAGCGGAAAGTTATGTCGCAGATTCCACTCACCAAAAACTTGACACTGCCAATAGAATTTTAAATCGTGGTCCAACGCCAGCAACTAGGAACTCTTCATCAATGGGAAATGAATCGAGTACTTCAAATTGTAATGGAGTCAGTGAAGAATTTGTTAACATTAGTGACAATGGTTTTGAAAAAAATAGAAGTCTAATTAGCATTTCAAATTGCACTAATATTAATTTAACAATTAATGTAAATAAAACCTAAATAAATAAAACAAATTTTAATAGGCTTGGGATCGGAGCCCATACAGCCACAATGATTGATGTATGATTGTGTTATCTACTAGTCTAATCAAACTACGATTTGACCTCGGATAAATTAGCAGAAGGCTGAATTTTTGTATGGGCCTTGATATTGTCCTTTTAAACAATGTCTCAAAAGTCCCCATCGATCCGAGTGGAGCTAAAAATTTTATAGGGGGGTGAAGGTAAGAAAATATAGTTTTTGCCAATTAACTCGTAAACTATCGATTTTTCGATATAAATAGTGATTACCAAAATTATAGATCACAAAATTTGCTACAGGAAATGTTCATTACTATTACACAGTGTCCTAAGTGTGCTGCACATTGTATTACTTAAAAAGAAGATAACCTCTAATGCTTAATTGATTCGTATCTTCCAAGGTATCCAGTTTAGGGATAGTAAACCCCAATACAATTTGAAACATTATTAAATTCTTTATTACTTTACGCAAAAATGTACAGAGTATTCCATTTAAGAAATCAAGTTTTCGTCACTTGAAAATGACCAAGTTTCTCCCTCTAAAAAAAACACCCTGTAAAATAAAATCAATTTCTTGTGATGGGAAAGCATAAAGGACAGTCTTAACTATGTCTCCAGCAAAAATCTTTTCTTAACTTGTAAAAACAACCACTCTGGGATTTTTTTAAGCAACTATCCTGCATTTATAAAATAATGGTAGTCAAATTTGGATTCGTATGTTCGTCTACGGAAAAATTTCCAGAAAGCTGGATTTTTGTGTGAACCTCGATATTGTCGTTTTAAACAATGTCTCAAAAGTCCCCATCGATCCGAGTGCAGCTAAAAATTTTGTAGGAGGGTGAAAGTAAGAAAATGCAGATTTCAAGAATATCTCGCAAACTATTGATTTTAATATTTAGAAAACTTTTTAAAAATAATAATAATATCCTTTTTATAAGAAATTTTATAAACTACAAATTTGATAATAGCTACTTTGGCTAAAAAATCAATAGTTTACGAGATATTCTTGAAATCTGCATTTTCTTACTTTCACCCTCCTACAAAATTTTTAGCTGCACTCGGATCGATGGGGACTTTTGAGACATTGTTTAAAACGACAATATTGAGGTTCACACAAAAATCCAGCTTTCTGGAAATATTTCCGTAGACGAACATACGAATCCAAATTTGACTACTATTATTTTATAAATGCAGGATAGTTGCTTAAAAAAATCCCAGAGTGGTTGTTTTTACAAGTTAAGAAAATATTTTTGCTGGAGACATAGTTAAGACTGTCCTTTATGCTTTCCCATCACAAGAAATTGATTTTATTTTACAGGGTGTTTTTTTTAGAGGGAGAAACTTGGTCATTTTCAAGTGACGAAAACTTGATTTCTTAAATGGAACATTCTGTATATTTTTGCGTAGAGTAATAAAGAATTTAATAATGTTTCAAATTGTGTTGGGGTTTACTATCCCTAAACTAGATACCTTGGAAGATACGAATCAATTAAGCATTAGAGGTTATCTTCTTTTTAAGTAACACAATGTGCAGCAAACTTAGGACACTGAGTAATAGTAATGAACATTTCCTGTAGAAAATTTTGTGATCTACAATTTTGGTAATCGCTATTTATATCGAAAAATCGATAGTTTACGAGTTAATTGGCAAAAACTGTATTTTCTTACCTTCACCCCCCTATAAAATTTTTAGCTCCACTCGGATCGATGGGGACTTTTGAGACATTGTTTAAAAGGACAATATCAAGGCCCATACAAAAAATCAGCCTTCTGCTAATTTTTCCGAGGTTTCGCTGTAATTGTGTTTAGTTTGACTGGATTATACATACATTATACAATTATACATTAGGTAGGTATTCAAAAAATACGCGTTTATCTAAAGGGCTGTAATGTCGTAAAAAGTCATCGTACTTTTACTTTGGAAATTACGTGTGTTCCAAAAAAGTTCAAGGTTGGTGTTTTGGGGCTTTCAAAAAGTAAATTGGCCGCATTTCCCCCAACAACTCAATTTTTTCAAATAGTACCATATCAGATAGCTTATTTTTTCCTAAAGCCAGTCCCACATTGTATTTTTTTCATAAAAATTCCTAAAATATAATCATGAAAATTTTTATAAAAACTTGGCGTTATTTGGGTATACCACACTGTAATAATTTGGTAAAAAAAAATTACTGATTGTAAAATGGGTTGCATAACTCCAAGGTCCAAGAAATGCATTTAAGTACAAAAAATCTGCTACCAGACAACAGAGCAAGGCGCACGCTCGCATCAACAACCAATGGAACTCGTCTTTTCATAAAAAAAAATAGAATCTTTTCTATTAATGTGACGTCACGTCAAAATATTTACGTGCAGACGCATAATCCCATAAATACAGTTTTTATAAAAACTTCGTAAATATAGCCGAGCACACTGTAAAAACCAGTTTTATTAAAATTTTTGCCAAAATATTTGGTGCTTTTTTTACAGTGTGAATTCGGTATAATACAATGATACCAAAAACTTTATATTTGAATCAATTAATCAATGGTACGATCAAAACTGTCCTGAAAACGCACGTATAGATTTTATAATTCAGGTCTGAAGCTCTACCAAAGGACTCTATTATCATGTGGGGTGGCAAAAATCTCAGTAACATTGGATTTTTTCCATTTTTTCCATTAGGTAACTTAATCAGAATTACACTTAACAAATTTCAATTTCATATTTCTCAAGAAGCTTTTATTAAAGAAATATAACAGATTATGAAGTAAAAATTTAATAAGTTTACGTCTATAGTCTATCCGACTTCATCTATTTTTCAGAAGTTTTATTATAAAAAAACTAAAGGCTTTTTAGGAGATTATTTTGTCTCCACTACATCTAAGTTGAAACAAAATTTAAAAAATAGCGCTCAATGCTTTTATAAGAAGAAAAATACTTTTTGTTAAATTATTTTTCTTTTAACGACAAACTTCTAAATCCTTTTCACTACCTATAGTATAGTTTATTTATAAAATTCTTTAAGTTATTTATTTTTCAACGAAAATTTATTTATAAACGAGTATAAAATTAAATACCTGCCATAATTTAATATGGAAAGCGTTATGAAATTCCGTGTGATAAGGAACGCGAAAATTTAATTAATTTTCACTTTATACGTTCATAGTTTCGAAGATAATTAGGAAACACTAATTTTCGGAAATATTACAATAGGGTTAAATTCGACACATTCATAAACAAAATAACAAAAAAAAGACTTTAATAATAGAAAATCTTCTATGTTTTCCTTTTATTATCGAGACATTTCCCAGTGGAAAATATAAACTTTAGGGTTTTATAGTTGATTAGTTTTGGATTAGTGAATACTTTTTTTAAACAATAAAATCAGTGGCGTGCGCCTGAGGACTTTTTAAGAATAAGAAAAAAATTGATTCTCATTATTATTAAATCTAAATAATGCCAAGTGATAAGATTCTTTTTAGAATCAACAATAAAGTAACTAATAGTGAAAATAAAATAATAAATTTTTATAAATAAATGTATGGGATTTAATTTTTATAAGTGTGAGTTGTTAAAGTAATTGTTAATATTGAAAAACGTTTATTTCTAACGAACACAATTTCCTCATTTTTGTAACAAGGGAAACATGATTTTCATCAAGCTTTTATTATCCACTCGAAGCAACAAGTCCCTGTCACGCTGCTATAGTGATTAGGAACATAAATGACACTACTCGGCACTATGTAACAATTACTTCGTATTATAAAATCCCTTACAATTAGTGTATTTTCTTTTAATTATTTCTTTTGTCAAGAAAAGCAAGATTGGTGAAAAATATTATCAATAAATATACAGGATGCCTCAAGTTAAAATAACTAAACCTTTATAATTCTGTGATTGCACATTGCATACCTCTTAACTCCCTTCAGACATCAGCCACAATGCATAAATACATAGGGTGATCCCTAAAATAGCTATTCAAAATCATGGATTACATTAGGCTCGTCATAAGATAACTGTAAATGTGATAAAAAAATCGCAATTCTTTAAGAATTTCCATTATCAATCATCAATACCTACCTACTATGAATTTTGTAAGAATTATCAGTCTTTGGAAATATTTATGAAAGCTGGCAAAAGTGCTTTGAGCAACATACTGACGTTGTGGAAATATTTCCCGATACAGGTGTTGGGACAAACTAAAGTTTTCATTTACCATAAGTAAAATTAATATCAGTGCTCTCGGTGAATGAAAAATGATTTATTTGAATCACAAATTTAATTCTCGGGTTGTAAAATGCGTATAAATATTTTAAATGGAAACCCGTATTAGAGAGAACGCTTCACAAATTAATAAATGCAATTGCAGCTTAAGATTGTCAACAACACAACAATGTATAGTGCAGTTAACGAACGTTCAGAAAAGGACCGTAGGGGACATGGAAGCGGGTGCAATTTTTTTTTTCAGGAATGTGTTTGGAGTAGTTATGAGAGGAGGTAAAAATACTAAAAGTTCCCGGTTCTAGATATATGGTTAAGGGTGGAAGGCGATGTAAAAGTCCAGTTTTGTGGGTGGGTCCTAGGAAAAAAATTATTCTAGAAAAATGAAATCTTATTAAATTTCTCACAGGATTACAAGATTAATTCTATTTATTTTTTCCCTATTCCTTCTAGTTTTCGAGATATCCGCCCGCAAAAATCGCTAATGTTAGAAAAAAAATTATTGCCTTACGTTTTTTCGTCAAACTTTTGCCTTTAGCATCTCAGCCCTTCGTTTTACTGTAAAACTCTTCAGAATAGAAGTTGTAGAGCATTAAATTTCCTTTCTTATTTTAACGTGAGGCAAAAAAATTGTTTCATACATTAACAATTTATACGGGCGGAAACTATAAAGAACAGAGAAAAAAATTTGTTGAAACAATATTGTAGGAAATTTTATTAGCTTTCATCTTGCTAAGAGTAATTTTTTTCTATAAGACCCACCGTTTTTCAGTTATAAGCAAAATACCCAAAACTCCTTCCCTTAGCTATATAGCTAGGACTGGAGACTACTAGTACTTTTACCTCCTAACTATACTCCAAACACATTTCTGAAAAAATAATTCTACTCTCTTCCATGTCCTTTATAACTCCTTCGTTGACTACACTGCTAACTGCTGAAAATGAACAATGAACACAAATCGTGACAGGTACGATGAAAACTTTTAAAATGTTTATTTTTAGAAATTGGTAATTAAATGAAGTGAAACTACAAGGGCGTGTATTTTTAAACTAAAACGTTTATGGAAACTTCTTCCATACTTATGGAAAGCTTAATCAGGTTCTCGATTTTGAACAACAATTTTAGGACCTCTCTGTATAATTTTGGTGCGCTAATGAGAATGATCAAGACTATACCAGAAGGAAAATGTAAAAACTTTTGAAATATAACTGCCAATAGAGAGAGCATACTATAAGGGTAAATCGACTTATCTGAAAATGGGAAAAAAAACTCATCGAAGTAAACAGCTTCTCTTTCGTAGCAATTTTTGACTTTTGATCATTAAAATAGATAATTGTGGAGACAAACGTTTACGAAAATTTGAAAAAAAATTCAAAAACGTTTGATTTAGGTCTTAGATAGTCCTTGAAAACCAAAAGAGTAAAAAAACTACGAACTGAAGCTCCAAATTAAAAATTGCTGCTAAGATAAGTTATTTAATATTTCAATTTCAAAGACTTCCATCTCATCTTTAAGATGTGACGACTTACTTTACTATTTAACATTTATCTATGCGTAAAACTACTACGGAGACGGTGGATGCGAATCCTAAAAGACGAATGTTGAAAAAAAGAAGATCATCGGGAAATAATCGCAGCTTGAAAACGCTGGATGCTAATGCTGGTGGACTTCACTTGATGAAGAAATGACTGTTGCAATGTTGGAAGTTGGAATTCAAAACCCAATTTTGTAACTTCAAAAACTAGTTACAGCTATTATACGATAAAGTGAAAGCAGTGAAAGGTTGTGAAAGGTTTAAAATCTTGTTATCAATGTAAATGTTAAGTATGCAATAATTGTGTAAAATAGAAATAAATAAATTTGAGGATTAAGAGGACAAATTTTAATTTCCTTAAGGGGGAAGGTAAGTAATTACTTAGTTAGTAATTAATTACTCCGCTAGTAATTTTAATGGGTTCGGCCACCTTAAATTGCGCCGTAATTTGTCACTGTTTTCAAATTTGTTTTTTGCAAACTAAAGTGCAAGCTGTATTATATTGCGGTACAAGACCTTTTATTTAAATTATTAATACTTAGCTTTTCAAATATGAAATGAAAATTGATGAAAATTGCTTACAAGTGTCATTCTTGTGAAGCGTATCATCGAGTAAAAGAATGAAAATACCGCTGTACCGCATTACAACCATGTTTATATTTTACATTTTTGTCAAAAAATCGTCAAAAAGTTTTCATACTTTTTCAGAATTTCAGTTTAGCTAGCCCGCATTTCAGCTAATTTCGGTATACAATTGCCTACCATTCAAGAACAGCTTACTTTTTTGCCAAAAAGACAGTCGCAGGGACATCAACAGTGTAAAGACGTTTCAAATTTTTTGTTTTCGTAGGTACGCTTCGTTCGTCAATGAAGAATTATCTATTAAAGCGGAACTTTCCACCATTCCACCTTTAAAGTGATATTTTTTCCATTAAAAATAAATAGTGTACACACACATTTTTATTTCTTACAAGTTTTAAAACTAGTGGCTCTATCACTAAAATTCAAAATATATTTTAAAGCTAAAGATTGAACTTAGATATTGGTAATTTTGACATTTAAAGATTTTTCTTATATCTTGCTGATTTTCGGCACTTAAAGATGATAAATATTTTCCTATTTTATTCTTATTTTGCAAGTCCTTTCTCGAAGCACAGTGTTCAAAAGTTTTAAATTAAAAAACCATCAATATCTAAATTCAACCTTTTACTTGAACACATTTTCTGAATTTGGGTAATAGAGCCCCTGGTTCTAAAGATAAAAAAGTAAAAGAGTACAATTGAGAGTGTTGTTTTTTCTGTTTCTCATCAATAATTGCTAAGTGCATCTCTATGGAGTAAATTCCGTCCTTCATTTAAAAATCAATAGAACAATAAATAGCGAGGTCTGCTATGTGCTATAATTATGTGTTAATTAATAATGTAAAGACAGCAGCGGGCATGCATATTTCGAGTACCACGCTGCTAGCTGGAGGCGCGCGCGCCAATCAAGTGCTGTACATAAATTAATATTTATAAGTAAAAAACTATAAAGCCATAAACAGGCCCTGATTTCTAGAACCCAGAAAAGAGAGGACTAGTAAATTAGTTTCTCTTTGTTTTAAAACCAAAGATTGTGAGATGATGCTACAATTTTGCTGAAAATGTAACAAATTTTCATTTAAAACAGTATTTCTGTGGATATTCCTCCAACTACTAGAGGCTCTAAAGTTGTTTAACAAAATTTTCCACAAATTTGAAATGACAAAAAAACTCTTGGTTCATTAAAATTTTGATGTTTGACTCCAGCACACCGAAATTATTTGTAAGTAATTAGCTCGCGACAAAATAGAAAATAACACAAAATGTTGACTCCTGTAGGTAACTTGTTGTAATATGAGAATGGATTGTTATCAGGAAAGCCTTAAGAGAAAAATCGAGTACCACCGCTTCTTAAATCCTAGTTATATGACACCAAAGAACGAAAAGAACAATTGTGGCAAAGGAATTCTATGAATCATAATTTGCTATATTATTGATGAGGAAACCACTCTGGGAAACTACGAGACAACCTAGAGATAAAAGACTCCCAAAAAATTATTATATTTATATCGTATATTGATTGAATTTTATTTTTCAGTATAAGTTGCTCTTGCTCTCACAGACCATCTTTTTGTAAACAACACGCATTATGAGATTCACGCATAATTTTAAGCTGAACAAAAATCAAATAAATAAATAAAACATGAAACTGTTTAAAAGGAATCTACTTTCAAGATTTCTTATAGATGTCATCATTTCGAAATAATTCACATCACTAGAAATATTAATGTAGATTTTGGAGCTCCCAGCAGCCCTCTTATGGAAGCATACCTATAACCCTTTTCAGTGGCAATAAAATTTAACCTGGTTTAATTGTTGAATATGTATTTAACTATCTAATAATTTTAATTTTCTAACTGTAGGACTTCCATCGATTATTTTATTTTAATAATTAAACAGTTTAATAATTAGATACTAGATAATAATTGGATATGTACTCGTACTTCGTACAATGTACATAAAGAGTTCAGAAATATGCATAAGAAATCCATCGCCATCTTGAGGATTTTTACATTTTAAAATAAGACACGAACTGGTAATCATCATTTCATATATTATGTAAAACAGTAATTGTAATAAACGTCCTCCACCATGTTAAGAACAATAAATTAAAAGCCTACCTTTCTGAAGAAAACAAACTCAATCTTCCATATTAATGATTCACCCACAATATTCAAATAAAAAAACTTCATTTTTTAGTTTATCACGTAAAAGCACTCCCGTCATTAATACAACAACTTGCAAAATTATACTGAATTGTAAATTAATCGAATATTAAACGTATTTCAGATAACACCTGAAGATAACTTTCTAACCTCGGTCAAACTTTAATGTTTTTGATAAGAAATTATAAAAATTTTTAACACCTGCATACATTTTTCTTCTCTTTCTAATTAGAAAAATTGTGATCAAACGTTTACACAGGGTGTTGAAAAAAGGTTAAAACATGTCTTTTTCCTTTCTACAACATTTCATTTAGTACTGAAAATTTTAAAAAAGTTTTGAAAAAAGTGGAAATTCAATAATTTATTTATTTAATGTTAAGCCAGGGATATTATTATAACAAGTGTGTCCTTTTCAATTGTATGATAAACGACGAATTTTTTATGCTCAGTTGACCGTCAAAAGGGCCTGCATTTATTGTCACACTTCAGCGAATAGACACCACAAAAGTGATTATATTAAAAAATAACAAGAACACCCATACTAAAAGTTCGTGTTCGTTTTATCTTTTATTTTTGAAGAGATTTAATTGAAAATGAGTTTCCTTCAACGAGTAGAAAATCTTTTGATTTTCCAAATTACGATTCTCTTGTTTGTGGTGAGCTTTTATATGAAAACATAAAGTGAGTAAATAACAAACAAGTCAAACACAACGTCACTGTGGGAAAGCTGTCGGCACCCTTAGTTCACGCAGATTAGTGTCCCAAAGGGTAGGAAATCGTCAAACTATTTTATTCTACAGAAACATCCACACCCACACGTGTTAGTGCTCCCAATTTTCCTTAATGTATAGTACGAGTCGCGTGTCCTAGCTTAGTTATGTTGCGCCAATGTACATAGTCTTTCAATAAACCCTAAAATACAAATTATAATAACGATACTCGTGTTCCCAAACACCGACAATTAAATGCGGCATTCCCCTGGCTATTTGCTCGTTTCCCTTGAGAATTTTGTTTGCTCGATGTGAAGTTGTGGGAACGCACTTTTGTCGAAGGTTCCAATATCTCTTAAATCGTTTAAAAATATTACAACAAAAAGCGGCAGAGAAAATATTTGTTTTTACCAAAATTCCAATAATCCAATAATCAGATTCCAAAAGCTCAATTACTCTCTTTTGCCTCTCTAAGTAGTTTTGAAATTTTGGGTTTGTTTAATTTTTAATTTCTATTTTAAGGTTTCCCCAGAAAACTGTTTTTATAAAATTGTTTAAACATCTCCATTTGCTATTACGAATTTTAAGATATATAAATGCGAAGCTATATAATTATACTGTGATATAATCAAGCAAAACGATTGTTGGTAGTTGTCAGTCTTCATTCCTTGATATATTGGTTCATTTTAAAACAATTTTCATTTTTGTGCCAGTGATTTCCGTATTTGCAAAACTAAAATATGTAATTTATTCATTTAATGACAGCGAATCGGCAGACCAAATCTAGGTCACAAATTGCAGAATATTGAACTAACAGAAAAATACACATTTGGTAATAGCATTATTAACATATTAAATTAAGCAATTTTCTCTGAAAGAGAAGAATTAAAATTAATAACACATGAAGACTTAAAGCTACGGTATAAATTAAAGTTAAACAAAAGTTTAAGAAGTCGGTCACATCTGATCATCAGAACAGAAGAGGCGAAGTGGTAAAAAAGCGCGTGAGAACTGGCCATTCCAAAATCACACAACCACCAGAATTAGATATGCAAAAAACAATCACTTTCTGTAATACTGAATAGTTATCGGAAAAAAACTCGCCATTATAAACGTTGAGATGAAGCCTGAACCCATAATGCTCTTTATAATTTTATTCTACAATAATTAGGAGAACCAATTCCGTGTTAAAGAATGAAGTTGAGAGAACTAGAGAATTAACGTTGCAAATGACCTAATTCTTCTAATAAATCCATTAAATATAAATGAAGTCGTTAATATTTAGTATATTAACGTTCTAGGATACACTAAACAGTCTAAAAATCAAAGTGAATTAAAAAAACTTTAGGTATAAAAATTTATTCAACTTAGAAACGACAATAAATATTTCAAACTCACTAAAATAATTGTTTTTTGCGATTTATATTTTTTAAATTAGGGCTTATATTTGACGATAAACGTAATTTCTTAATAATCTTAGGCGTTCCATCATTACCTTTCCTTTTCTTACTCTGCAAATGAAATGATAAAAATAATTTAATAAAATGTTAATTGCTAATTACGTTTGAACTACTATAATTTTGAACATCTTCAGCGGTGCGCGTTTCAAAAACGATTTTTGTTTTCTTCGAAGCACCGACTGTCACTGAAGTGGTAGGTTTATTTAGCTCAGCAAATTTAGTTAAAAATTTATCATTTCTTGCCAAAAATGAACCTCTTGTATTCTAAAATTAATACTTTGTTTGAAATTTAATACTTTTAAGTTTAGAAGAATTACCAAAATTGTAAACGTTTTTTTTACTTCAACGCTTGGAACTACTTTTGGTTTTTCACCTGTACTAATTGAACGCCGTAAAGCCTCTTGTCCTAATTTTAAAACTTGACTATTACTCTCACTTAAAACCAGTTCGTCACTTTCTACAAAATCTTGACTATCTTGCTTCTAGAAAATTACAAAAATTGGAGAAATTACTTCAATACTCTTCTCTTACCTTTTTCAAAAACATCTCTCGTTCGTGTCTAGCTTTTCTCCATTGTTCTTCACATTCTTCTTCATCTAAATACGTATCAACATCTTCAGTTTTACCTTCTTCAGTTCCTTCCTCATCTTTAATTACAATTTATTACACTAAATAAATAAATTTACTAAAACCCAACAAACCAATATTTCTCCATTTAAATTGTCTTTCTCTACCGGTTCCATGAAATTCGCCATCTTCCAAAAGTAATTCTTGTAACATTTTAATTTCTTGATTATCTTGATCCAGCACGCGCCGCCTAAAAATAAGTAAATTAATTTAAACAAATTTTAATGAGAGTTCAAGTACATGTGAATTTTTTCTAAATCGTTTCTAACTTCGTTTTCGTCAAAAACATCAGCATCTCCTTGTTCGGCTTCCAACACATCCAATTCTTTTTCATCTTCATCTTCACTACCCCACTCAGATTCAGAAAGTTCAGCTTCATTTTCAAAAAATTCTCTAGGTTTGACTCCTTTGGCTAAAACAATATTTTCAAATATTCAAAGAGGCTTTTATTGAAAAAGCAATTACGTTCGTGTGGTTGAATTTCAATTTCATTTTCTTCCGAGTCATAATCAACAACTCTATTTGAAGTTTCGTCGTTTTCTGCTTCATCATCAGATATATCATCGTGCAATTCAATTTCTTCAGTTTCTTCTATTTCTGACTCTGATTCATCATCTACAAAGAAAATCATTAAATACCAGGCGCAAAATACACTTGGGTCGAGTATTTTAATCGACCCTTAAACTGAAGTGTAGCGTTACATAACATAGCCAGTCATCAGCATTCTGTATACAAATTCAGAACAGTTGCTGACTCTTGGTATTTCTATTGGTTGAAGGTCAGCTTTAAGCCATACTTAGTTTAAGGATAGGTTGAAATACTCAGTGTTAATTACCTGAAAAATCTAACTTTTTTTGTGGCTTCCTCTTCATTTCAGCTTTTGTATCTTCTTCATCTGAAGAATCCAACACGAGCCTACCTGACTTGACGTCAGGGTTTACAAGTGGTGAAACGAATTTTTTCTTAAACTGCTCCAGTTCTTCCTCATTTAACAATTGCGAGATCAATTCGTCATCTTCAAGATTTTTAACTTCTTCAGTTAAATCTAAATTTATTTGAGTTACATTTTGCGTTTTATTAGTGCTTTGAGCAGAGCTTATGTCTTCACTTTTTTCCTTGGAAGTCTCTACAAGTGAAGAAAAACTTCCAGAACAAATATCCATTAAGTCTTGTGTATTTGTTTGTGAAGGTTCTTGTGTAGGAACAAAGTTATCTAATTTGTTTGAACTAAAAGTGGATTCTGTAGGGACATAAGCAACATCTTCTGAATTAAACTAAAATAATTTTAAACGCTTTTAAGCACATTTAGGTTCAGGTTATAAAATAAAATTACCTGGGTGTCCATAGAACCGTGAGAATCAACAAATAACTTTTTCTGCAATTCTGTACTCCACTCCTTTTCTTTGAAAGGCGATGGCTCAGCTTGCACAGTTACTTCAGCAACTGGTGAGTCGTTTAAAAACTATAATATTTAATTTTTTTATTAATTTATTTGAACGCAACTAACGTATTATACTTTAGATCCAGAATTTAAACTTTGAAGGCCTGTTAAATGATGGACAGGTGTCAGAAAACTGAACTGAGTTTTTGATTTAATTGGCGTTTTATCGGAAGTCGGTAAATTTGGTGGTAAAATGTCTTCATCCGCTAAAAATATTTAAAAATATAAAATTCCAAATTCCCACATTTAAGCCTTTTTTACCAGTATCAGTAGTACTCAAACTTGCATTAACATTGCGTGCATCAACACTATATTGGGTAGTTTCTGTTCCATCAACACTATCATCAGAAACTGCTGGATAACACACTAAAGTTCTTTTTGATGTTTTCTTAGATAAATTGTTATCTTGACATTCTGACTCACTTTCAGCATCATTAACTTCATTTGTGTCACTTTCTGCATCATTTGCATCACTTTCTGCATCATTTGCATCACTTTCTGCATCATTTGCATCACTTTCTGCATCATACTCTTCGTTTGCATCACTCTCTCCTGCCTAATAAATAAAAAGAAATTAAATGAAAAACAACGGATGTGACCATAGGAGCTTGATCCGTCCGTTAAATCTTGGAATTTTGTATTTTATGTTTTAAATTAAAAAAATATATATTTAAAAATTGCTTCCGTTCGGGATCGAACCTAGGACTTCTGCGTGTAATCAGAATTTTAAGACATGAATTGTTTAAAATTTCCCTTCTTTTTTTTTAAATTTGGCATAAATTGAAGTTCAAAATATACATTATTTTATATGTTCAGAAAGCTAATTTTACGAGCTTCCAAAATATTTAAAAATATACAGAGTGTTCCATTTAAATTAAGAAATTTGATTCCATTTCCGGTTAAACCGGAAGTCAAAATATAAAGTGTTTGGTATCCTGTAATAGCTCATTTTACGAGCTTTCAAAATATAAAAAAATATACAGGGTGTTCCTAAAAATTTTGATATTTTTGTAATTTCCGGTTTAACCGGAAGCGTGTTAACTGAAAATAGTGTCAAATAATAGATATTCATGGGATTGATGTATATATCCATTTTCAAGTTTTCATTTCTAATACAAAAGAAAAGAGATTTTTGAAGTTTTAACATTAAAAACATCATTACTCCAAAACGGCTCGAGCGATTTTGATAAAATATTATATTTTGATAGAGAATTACATTTTCTGTAACATATCCAAAAAAGAAAAAATATGGGAGAGGAAATTTTGAGAAAATCCATTTCAAAATTTTGACCTACTTTGGCCAGGTTAAAGGTAAACAATTTTAAAAGAATTTTGAAAATCGACTTTTTTAAGACGAAAGTCCTATATTTTGGCTGTACAATAACGTTTTGAAATTTTTATAATAATAATTACCGGCCAAGTTATTAGGGAAAATCCACAACATGGGACAATCGTTCTATTGACCGCCATTTTGAATAAAAAAATTTGAAATTTTTTTTTTCAGTTAGGGCTCAAGTGTACTATCTTATAGCCAAGTAAAAATGAATTTGGCTCAAATTTGCAAATATGCTTCCAAAATAACCACCTTATTTTTGGATACCCTGTATAGATTTCTCATAAATGCTTAGTTTGCCGATGAAATAATTTTAAAGTGGCTAAAATCAAATTTCATCAATATCGGTTCAGTAGTTTTTGCTCTAGGGGGGCCTCATCCATCCATACATAGATACATACATCCTGACATTTTGGTTCAAAAAATCGAAATTTTTTTTGCATTTTTGGAATCAGGGGGACTCAAAACGTCGAGAAATGCAAAAAAAAATTATTATTATTTTTTTTTTCTAGATTATTACAACTTTTTCTTGGATTGGAGAAAGTTAAAAGGTACTCAGCGCCTAATTATTTTACCTCTTCATCAAGAAATTCGCATTTCCTTTTATCTGCATTTTCTGAAGTTTTATCATTAACAACATCTTCACATTCTTCATCATCAGTTGTTTCTACATCAGTCATTTCAACTTCTTCCTCATCAATATCAGCTTCATAATCGGATTTTTCTCCTATAATTATTAACTAAAT
Organism: Malthinus seriepunctatus; assembly: GCA_963924605.1. NCBI lineage: Eukaryota > Metazoa > Arthropoda > Insecta > Coleoptera > Cantharidae > Malthinus > Malthinus seriepunctatus. The sequence continues at coordinate 104,318,387 of OZ004600.1, read as the reverse complement.
AAATTATCAAAATATAGTTAAACAATTACCATCTTCGATTTCTACTCTTTCAACTTCTTCACTAAGCAAATGCTTTTGTTTCCACAATTCTGATCTACGTTGCGCCATTTTTATCTGCAATTCGTTTTTCAATTTTTTCAACTTCAGTCCAGGTTTTTCCAAAAAGACAATTGGTTCTTCTTCCGGTTCTGCTGACATTGTAACTGTCTCAGTTATAATCTCTCCTTGCGAAAAATTAGTTATTCTGAAAAGGTATTCTCTATTAAAAAATATTATTAATGATAAAATTGCTTACGTTAATTGCACTTTATCCTTCGTTACAGTCTTTTTAGTAGTATGTCTTAGAAATCTCTCCATCAAACAATTAACACCACTAGGTTTAACTATATCCTCTTCAAGATCAATTTCTTGACCATGATCAATTGTTAAACGTGGTATAGTAGAACCAAGTTTTTCTTTTAGAAGAGTGGCTTTGCTAATTTTAGTATCACCTACTACAGTGGATGTTTCATCCATAGGTGCAGAATCGTATTTTTTTATCAGTCGTAATAAATGCTCTTCTTCAACATTTTGATGACAATTTTCTACAGCTTTTTGAGGTTGTACTATACTCACAATTTCAGGATTATCTTCAATGTCATCTAAATTAAAATCATATTCCATAGAATTAGCGCTATTATCAAACGCTTTTGAACTATTTTCTTGTTCTACTTCTAAACTTTTATCTGTATTTCTTTCGGTATTATCAAAATTTACGTTTACAGTGAAAGTTTCTTGAGATTTTTCCTGCTCTATTAAGTGTGAAACATTGTTTTTTGTGCTACATTCTGGGGTAGTTTGTTCTTGTAAAATCATTACATTTTTCTCAGAATTAGTTAAATTATCCAAATTTGTTGGTTCTTCTTGAATTGGTGTTGGTGGAATATTCACCTGCATATCCATGTTTTCTCGATAAATAACACATTCAACCACTTCATCGTCCAACCCCTCCTCAAGTTCAATTAGATTGTCATTACTCAAAAGCATTTCACTTTCCACCGTATCCAATTGATCGATAACTTCATTGTTTTCATTTGCATTTGTTTCTTCTGTATGTAAAATTACCTGCATTTCAGTTTCTTCATTTGTATTTACACTTTCAACCATATCTTGATGTTCATTAATTTCACTTCGTTCGACTTCAAAAAGTGCTTTTATAGTTTCATTTGCTGCGTTTTCTTTTAGTTCAACATCACTTTTTTCAGTTTCTGTATTATTTTGTTCTGCTAGCAAATCTTTAATCTCATTAGTGTCACTACTATGCAACTCATCTTTCTCTTCAACTATATCTTCATTCTCTTCTGCATTTTCATCCGATTCATTATCAGATTCATAGAACTTTTGAACTTCTTTTTCTCGTTCCTCTAATCGTTTCCTAAATAAATTATTAATATTAATTAGTAAAAAGTACTATTTAAATAAAATCACTTACGATACAATTTCTAATTGTTGGTATGACATTTTCATAGCTACTGATGGGGAATTATTAAGTTTTGTTTCAGTAAGAGTAGAAGTAAATTTGGAACGTTTTTCTAAAAACTCCTTTATTGAGTAAGTTTTGGGTCTGTGATAAGGTAACGAAACTCGTGATTCCCTAAGCATTCTTTGCGATTCTGAACATATTTCTTGCCTTTGTGCTATAGCTTGCTTCGCAGTCATCTAAATTAAATAATAAATAAATTACGAATATATACAAAATTATTTAATACCTTTTTTTCTTTGGGTGCTTTTTGTACTTTAAGTTTAATTTTTGCCGAAGATTTTGAGTGCATTTTGTTACTTTGTGTTGGTTCTGGACTAAATGGACGGTTTTGTTCATCTTCAGAACTCTCTGAATCACACAAATTTTTAAGAGTTTTCTATAAAAGCAATAACAAATTGAAAAAGAATATAAAGATAATTAAATGAATATTACTTGGCCACTCCAGGTGTCTGAATTATTCTCAGGTACCAATTTACCACTTTTGTTAAATTCATAAACTATTTCATTATTTACAAATTCTTCATTAGTATTCATTTCTGTTAGATTAGACTCAGAATCAGAATCACTATCAATTATTGCAAGTCTTTTAGTATTAGTTTTAGGACCTCTTTCAATCGTATTGGTATTTTCCTCAGCAACATGTTCGTCATCACTATTCATACATTGTGATGGAACCGATTTTTCTTCTTCTGAATCACTATTAATTACAGCAAACCTTCTTGATGCATTTTTAAATTTATTGCTATCATTATCAATTACATCAGTGCTTGGTACTGTGATAGACTTTGAGTTTTGGGAAGTTTTAACATCAGACACATTTTCAGTAGTGGTACTTTCAGTACCATCGTCTTCTGAATCACTATCAATTACAGCAAACCTTTTCGGTGCACTTTTTAAGTTTCTAGATTTATTGCCATCATTATTAATTTCATCAGTACTTGGTACTTTGTTAGAATTCGAGTTTTGAGAAGATTGTGCATCGGATACAGTTTCAGTTGCATTACTTTTAGAAGTACCGTCTTCTGAATCACTATCAATTACAGCAAACCTTTTCGGTACACTTTTTAAATTTTTAGATTTATTGCTATCGTTATTAATTTCATCACTACTTCCTCCTTCGTTAGAATCCGAGTTTTGAGAAGATTGTACATCGGTTACATTTTCAGTTGTGTTATTTTCAGAAGCACCGTCTTTTGAATCACTATCGATTTTAACTGATCTATCCTTTACTGCACAACTATTATTCAATAAATTAATATCGTTTTCTTTACATAAGTTATCTTCCAGCTCCATTTCGTTAACTTAAAAACTAGGTTAAAACCTAAAAACTTAACAATAAGATATCATAAAGGGGTTTTTTACGAGCAAACCTCAAATTACAAAATAAAAACGTAAATCGGTTGTTTTACTTTTACTAATTTATGTATTAAGCTGAGTAATATATCATTAAAAACTAAACAGATTAAAAGAAGTTGAACACTGTTGAACCACATATGAAACTTTCCCGCATTTTAAACAAAGAGTATTTGAACTACTGGACCTAATATCTACACTACAGTTGAACTACTCTTTGAAACTACCTTCAAATTTTCTCTTTATGATGAAATAAATGTTAAAAATACCTGTAATTTTATACATATACTGCGTTCAGATATTACATCTCAGAAAAGATTAGATTTGTATCACGTGACTTCGGAGGAAATCGAGCTACCTCGGACGTACCTTATTTGTAATACTCGAACAATTTAGATGTTATCTGGATGTGTCCGATGTAAAATCCAAACGCAGTAATATAAGATATAACGGAGAATAATAAAGTCACAATTTGCTGAAAAGTTTATTAAAATAGACTAGCATTTAAATAAAATCGTTTTGGAAGTGTACGACGGTCGTCTATAAAAATATGAAACAGCAATAACTGTTTAAATAGGTAACTTAGAGCAGTAAATTTTACATTCAATGTATTTTGAATTAGCCCTAAAACACACAAAATGAAGTAAAACAGCTTAAAAAGAGTTAACAAAAGAAAATAATGTTGGAGAAGAGTGATGGATCATAATGCTAGCTCTTATCTTCACTGAAAAATTATGCTACTTGATTGTACTAATTTTACCATAAAACACAGGTACTAGCACATAAAACTAAGCAATGAATTGGCATAAGCCATTGGTTTAACATTTGGATGTGGCTAAAATGAAAAATATAAAAAAAAACGATTATTAGTTTGCACGTTATCTTACCACAGCCTCATAAGTAGTAAAAACTGGTTTCATATCCCGTCCTTTTAAAGTAATAAATGCCCCTTTATTTCCCATGGTATCACTAAACAAAACTCATTAATTTTTTTCACATAAAAAAGTTTAAAACTCACCAATAGTTAGGCGCTGAAAATACAGTAATGCACTTACTGTCGTGAGCAACTTCGTAACCATCGTTTTTAACTTCATGACTACGAATAACGTAATCCAATTTATTTAAAGTTAAAAACTTTTGTGTAACATCCGGTCCAAACTGACAACCGACACCGCGTTTACTTGGTGCACGACCACTTTGAGGCATAGGATCTGACCACAGTAATTCACACATTGGTCCCTCTTCGGGTGGTTGTCTGTTACGATCAATTTTACGAATTTCATCTAATGTAACATCATCTCGAGAAAATAATCCACCGTGCATTACCTATAAAAACATGCATTCTATTAATCGCTTTTGTCTAATAACTTCAAATTTACCAAGACTCTCTTATTCAAGCAATGAGCTAAAGGTAACCAATTGTAAACCTCAGTAAATAAATCTGCCATTTGTGATGTATATTTAGCTCGTACTTCTCCATCAAAACCATACATTTGGTTCATAGTAGCACTTTCATGATTACCTCTCGACATATAGAAATACTTAGGATACAATAATTTAAATTCGAATAAGGTAAAAATACATTCCACAGAAAATGATCCTCGATCAACAAAATCGCCATTAAATAGCTAGAAAAAAAACATTGTACAATCACAAAGATTTAAAAAATTATATGTACATATGGATTTGTAGGTGATGGTAGACCATTTAATTCAAAAATATTCATCAGGTCAAAAAATTGACCATGAATATCACCACAAACGGTGAATTTGTCTTCATCTTCTATAGCTACATCTACGAGTGATGGTTGAGCCATAAAATATGTTTTAATATCTAATAATATCTGAAACACTCTTTGTTTTATCAAATATTCTTCAGAGACATGAAACTCACCTTATATGCATACTTTCTATGCAATTTACCTTGACTTTTGTATAATTTCATTAAATCAATCATAAATTGTAAAGTAACTTTACCATCTTCCAGTTCGGGTCCTGTGTACTCATTTTCAATTACTAAAAAATAATAATTAGAACAAATAAATTCAATAAAAACAAAGTTACTCACTCATTGCATCCAAATTAATACTATCGGCTATATTTTTTTTATTATCTTCGACAGATATTGCTTTTTCAAAGGCAATTTTTTTAACTATTTTATTACATTCAGTATATTTCATTTTTGCATCTTTATCATTGGGTCGAGCTTTAGTCACGTATTCATAATCTCGTAAAGCCTCTTTAAATTTTCCTAATGACATATACGCAGCTGCTCTTCTATAAAATCCTTTTATATACGTTCGATCCAATTCTATAGCTTTCGAAGCATCCGTTAAAGCATAACCAAAACATTCTGTCCTAATGTAAGCAAAACTTCTATTCGCCCAATAAACAGCAACTGTTGGATTACAGTCGATGGCTTTTGAATATAAATCAATGGCTGCACTATAGTCTTGCTCTGAAAAATCAAAATCACTTTGAGGTTATGTTAAAAAAATATAATAATGAATAATTATAAATAAACTACTTACAAGACGTTAATATAAAATACTATGATTTGCTCAAGACCGTAAATAAAGAAATAAATACATAAATTTGGAAATAGCATGTGATTTTAAATAAGATTATTTGCTTACTTTTGAAACACTCATTAGCTTCGTTCTTAAATGTTTCAGATTTATCGATATCTTCTTGAGAAACGCTATTTACTGTTTCTTCTTTACTCATTTTAAATAAGGTTTTATTTCAATAGAAAAAGCTCGAATTTTCAATCCGTGTTCTTTGAAAATTATAAACACAAAGAATTTTGTATTTGTACTGTTGGTATTGAATTGGCATTACTTCTTATTTAAAATTTTGGCGGGTACTGATTTGTTGATTAAAGGTTGATTAAAGGTTTAAAAAAATTTCATCCACTTTCCAGATTTCGTATCATAAATCTTGTAACTTAGTATAGATCTTGTAAAAAAACGTAAAAGTGACCGTTACAAAAACCAATTATCTTATAGGGTTTTACGTGGTTTTACCTATTTGAAATTTTTTAAATTTAAACAAAAAACAACGGATGTGGCCATACGAGGAACTTTTTCCGTCATTTTTTTTATTAAAATTTCATTTATCTTATAAATAATTATAAAAAAAACTTTAAAAAGTGCACTAAAAAAACGTTTGGGTATTGAAGTTAGGCATGAAAACAGTTCCTCGTATCGCCACATCCCTTATTATTAAACTTATTTTTAAGTTTATATAAATTACATGATATTTAAAAAAAATTAGAGAGGGAGAGATGAGCGTATCCCCAGACCACCAGACCTGTCCTCAAAACCTATCAGACCTTAAAGAGAGACCACCTGACCTGGAAAACACGAGAAGGGTTAGTCGAATCCCCCAGACCTGTCCTTAAGACCTAACCAGACCTTTAGGGACAGACCACCTGACCTGGAAGACTGAGCACACGGATAATTCCTGTTACCAGACCACTAGACCTGTCCTCAAGACCATAGTATAGACCTATCAGACCTTTAAGGACAGACCACCTGACCTGGAAACGAGGAGGGTTTCGTACACCAGATCCCGAGACCTCTCGAGACCACCGAGTCCTAGTGTACGAGGGAAAATCACGGGCTTGCTGAAGACAGGGTAATAAATTAATTAATTCAAATAATTAATCAACACAGAACGCAAATAAAAATGACAGGAATCAATGAGCAAGGAATCCCTTATCAAAACGGAGAAGGGGTTTATATTGAAGAACCGACGACCAACTCGGATCTACTCCACAACGAATATAAAGATAAACGCTCTAACTTGAGTTGTACTCAAGGAAAATTATCACTGAATGTTATAAATTTTACTAATTAAATTAATAACTTTTTAATTAAAGGGGACTTGAGGATGCAAGTTAGCTCAATTGAACTGCACCAACTGCACTAAAATAACGAACCAGTCGATATAAAATTTTTGACATTTGTTTTTCGATTAATTATTTTAGTAGATTTCAAGATAAGGCTTCAAATGAAACATGGAATTATTTAAAAAGAGTTTTGAAATATTTAAATGGGACTCCAGTATATAGGCTTGGTGTTTAAAAGACAAAATAAAAATTTAGATTTAAAATGTTTTGTAGATGCTGATTGGGGAGGAGATATTGTCATAAATATAAAAATATGTCACAAATTAATAATTAGGTTAATAGGAAGTAATTACAACAACTAGAACAGTAGTTTTAGTTACTGTAAATACACAACAAGGAACTAGAATACACAACAAGGAAATGCAAGTACAGCATTTACGCTATTTGTAAATAGGAAATTAAGAATTAACAAAAGACAAAAGGCTTTGATTGAGGCCACGGGAGACAGCACAGTTACCAGTTGAGAGTTGAGGGTTGATAGTGAGAGCAGTGAGAGTCAACAGTCAACGTTAGTCACGTTACAGTCAACATTAGAGTTGTGATGGAGTTACCATCAGGGTTGTGATCTGGGTGGTCATCATTGTATCATGAGTAAGAATGTATTTAATATAATAAACATGTATTTGAATGAGGCAAATAATTGGTCCGGTTTTTGTGCATAATGCGCTACTACAGACCAACGTCCATCATTTTCTGCATTGATCTGTATTAAACTCTAAAGAATAATCAAATTGTGTGCATTTTTATAACTTCTTCGGCCGTATTAAGAAAACCACGAGTTCAAAAATTTTCAAAAAATTACAGTATTGCTAGAAACTCGGTTACATTTTGTAGAAATAAATTGAGGAAATTCTGTCCTTTACTTTGGAAATAAACTGCAAAAAAACGCTTTTTTCACCGTTTTCTTGATGTTATCCAAAAACCGCTGGTTGGAGTTTAATGAAAATTACATATGTTGTTTAACAGTAGGTATTACATAACATATATTTTTTTCAAAATTTTTGAACTTGTAGTTCAAAAAACGCAGTGTGAACTTAAACCTTAAGTTAATTTTAAAAAATATTTGACAATTGAACTACAAGTATTTGACAAGAGATGGTGGTCTTTCAAAAATCAAAATTTTCAGTTTAAATAATACGCTTTACGTTTGCAGAAAAAATAAAATATTTTATACGGAGTCAAAGTAGTTTTGTGTGACTCGCCTGTATTGCCAGACTCGCTCGCTACGCTCGCTCTTCATCCAAACACAGTCTTGCCACACAAAACGTCACTTTGTCTCCTTATAAAACAAATAACTATATACGGAGTCAAAGTAGTTTTGTGTGACTCGCCTGTATTGCCTGACTCGCTCTTCAGCCAAACACAGTCTTGTCACACAAAACGTCACTTTGTCTCCTTATAAAACAAATAACTATAGATTACGAAATAATTAAGTGATAAGGGTGAAATAATTTTTCTAGGGTTAAAAATGATTTAAAAGATAAACTAAAAATTACACAGAAGCTGTAGCTCCTCTGGTTGTCGAGATACAGGGAAATCAGTGCTTATTGTTGATAACACTGATAATAAAATAGGGAAAATTAAAATTAAGTAATTCTGGTCCAATCTTAATGAGATTGGACTCAAATGAAAGTGCTTGAAGAGCTGAGCATTTAACATTTATCTCCATTTCTATCTCAAGGGCGGCGCTAGCAAAAAGGATTAGAAAAAATGACAAGTAGCTGGTTTAAACGATACAAAATTTCCAGGATGCTGTAGTATTTGGGTCCAGCATCCGGATAGAATTTTGCATCGTTACAAATTAGTATCCAACAATTCTTAAAGGTATAAAATTTATTAAATAAGTTAAAAACCCACAAAGTAACAATTACATAACAAATAAAATTTCTCTACCATAAATTCGAAGTACTACACATAACACAGCTGCCCAACTATAATTTAGATCCAAGAAAAGTTTTTACTTGCACACGCAATTCATCGTGAACATAGAATTCTAAAAAAGTATAGTCATATTACATATTACAAATGAATTTCAAACGTACCTAAATTGTCAACAACTGAGTTCAAAATGTTATATTGGACTTGGTATAAAACATTGCCTTCACTAAAATAGAAAAACATTAAAATTAGTCTTAAAATTCACTTGACTAACTTACACTTTGCTTTTCATTAAAACAGACATAGATGATAACTTTGCTATGCAAGTTGCTAAAGTATCTAAGTTTAAACAATAAGGATGAATAAATTTTTTGCTATTAATTACAATTGATTCCAATTGAGATTGAGCCACTACTATAATTGCTTTTTCACCAAGTGGTTTGGTAACATTCTGTAAAACAAGTAATAAAATAATCAGATTATTAAAATACCCATAGTTTTATATTTACCTGTAATATTCTACAAACAACATAGTAAGTAAAAATGAAAGGCTGAAGAATGTTATACAGAATATTTTCCACCTTTTCGTTATCGTGCAGATAATACTTGTTTTCGGTAAGTAATATTAACTTGAGCTCTCTCAATTGATGCAGTGAGTCTTCAAAATCCTAAAATATAACTAAATCTATAAGTTTTATTTTTAACAAAAGAACAGTATAGAATATTGAAATTAAAACATAAGAAAAACGTGCTTTTAATTGACTAATGTGTTATTAAGAAAATAAATTGAAACCACACACCAAATTATCTTGAGTCTCATTTGTAACAAACTCGTAGGAGAGAAGAGATCGTAGAAACCCATAATGTCCAAAAAGAACATCTAAGTAGAAAAAATTATAAAATATTAAGATCAAATCGTTACAAGCAAATTACCTTTATAAATGCCATCTTTGTATTTTAATGCAACAACTAGGATCGCAGGACTTACTAAGTAATGAAGTAGAGGATTAACATAAATCTGAAGCATTATAAAGGGAACAACAAAGGTCATACTCTGTTGTGACAGTGCATGTCCTTTCAGTTTTGTAATTTCTATATTATTTACAGAAACTGAATTTTCTACTAATCGCACAGTCAAATCATCGCTAATTTGCACTAAATTCTTATGAACATCAATAGCTTCTTTAACATCATATTCGACATTTTCCAAATTAGTATGACCTCCAAAAGCAGCAAGCATCTTTTTGAGCCAAATCACATCTTCCATAATCTTATTAATACTTTGAAATTCTTTATTTGAACAAAAATTGTTAGTTAAACTCAAAGCAATTAAATTAAAAGCCGTAATCACACATAATTTTTGTTGATTTCTAACAACATTAAAACCCAACAAAGATGTTAAATGTTTTTCTTGATCAGATAATTCTTGCATATATATAGGTTTTAAGTTATGAACTGATCTGTCTACATGTTGATTAAAAAAACGTTTTGCTGAAATTGGTTGTCCAAAATCTACGTAGATATTGCCATATCGTTCTTTCACTATACTTAATGATTTAAAGAATCCCTAAAAAATATATTTTTAATATAAATAAATTTTTATGGACTCAATATAAATTACAGATGTGCTTTCTTTTGGTTTTGGTACTCCCAGTAATTCAAATGTAAATAATTTTTCTTCGAGAAATCGATCATAACTGATGTTAATTGGCACAATTAATAAATCAGGAATTTGTGAAGTGAAAAATGGCTTTAGAATCATAGATAAGAGCCCTAAACATAAAAAATAAACTTCAGTCTTTAAATAAATATTTAAATCTATTACTTTTTTCGGACTTATACTAGTCAAATTTTTAATTTATTTAATATATTATATTTAACGTTTCACTTATATCATTAAGCTTCTTCAGATCATAAGAAAATTATAAAATTATTTTTTTTTAAATAATCTGAAATAAAATTGTTTTAATTTAAATTAGGAAATAAGTAAAAGAATTCAAAATTTGCCTATTATAACTCCGAAAAACAACAGATGTGGCCATACGAGGAACTTTTTCCTGTTGTATTTTTTTGTGCATTTCTTTAAAAGTTTATAATTCAAAATTTTCTTTAATGTATTTCATTTATAAGATATCAAATTAACTTTTAATAAAAAAAACATAAAATTATAATATTTGACGGACAGGAAAAAGTTCTTCGTATGGCCAAATCCGTTGTTTTATTATTAAATTTATTTTTATGAAAAAATTTTTTTAAATTGTTTTCGTCCGAGATTGAACCTAGGACTTCTGCTTGTAAGCAGAATTTTTAGACATGAACTGTCAAAATGCTAATTTAATTTTTTTTAAATTTGGCATAAATTGAAGTTTAAAATATATATTATTTTATATGTCCAGAAAGCTAATTTTACAAGCTTTCAAAATATTAGAAATATACAAGGTGTTCCATTTAAATTAAGAAATTTGATCCCATTTCCGATTAAACCGGAAGTCAAAATATAAAGTGTTTGGTATCGTGTAATAGCTAATTTCACGAATTTTCAAAATATTTAAACACACAGGGTGTTTTTAAAAATTTTGATATTTTTGTAATTTACACGGTTTAACCGGAAGCGTTTTGTTAACCGAAAGTAGTATCAAATAATAGATATTTATGGGATTGATAAATATATTCATTTTCAAGTTTTCATTTTTATTGCAAATGAAATTATAGATTTTTGAAGTTTTGACATTCAAAAAATCATTACTCCAAAACGGCTAGAGCGATTTTGATAAAAATTTATATTTCGATAGAGAATTACGTTGTCTATAACATATTCAAATTTGTGGAAATCAGTCGGACCAGTTTTTGAGAAAATCCATTTTAAAGTTTTGACCTACTTTGGCCCCTTAAAGGTTTTTGAAACAATTTTGAAAATCGACTTGTTTAGGACGAAAGCCCTATATTGTGGCTGTACAATGCCGTTTTGAAATTTTTATAATAATAATTACCGGCCTAGTTAGAAAGGAAAAACCACAAAATGGGACAATCGTTGTATTGGCCGCCATTTTTAATAAAAAAATATGAAATTTTTTTCAATTGGGGCTCAGATGTACTATCGATCTACTATAGCCATGTAAAATTGAGTTTGGCCCGTTTGCCCCAAATTTGCAAATATGCGCCCAATATAACCACCCTATGGTGGACACCTTGTATAGATTTCTTATAAAAGCTTAGTTTGCAGATGAAATAATTTTAAAGTTCAAAAAACCGAAAAAAATTTTTTTGCATTTTTGGAATCAAAACCTCTAAAATGCAAAAAAAAAATTTTATTAGTATTTTTTTTTTCTCGATTATAACAGCTTTTTCTTGGATTAGAAAAGTTAAAAAGTAATTAAACTAAGCCAAAAAATTAATTAAAAAATCATTTAAATGTATAAAACAAATTTTTGAATAAATGCGATATGAAATCCATAATATTTTTATGTTTTTTGAGATTTAATTTATGGAAACAACTTTCTTTTTTAAAGTAATAAAGTGTATCATAATTTTTAACAATTAATTACAAATATTGAATAATTATGAGAGAACAGTTTACTCATCATAATTTTTGATTTCGACCTTAGACTTGCAACAAATTGTCTATACTGCATTTTAATTTCACATTCATATGAACTTTGAAGCCATAAAAATACACTTTAATATAATGATTTTGCTCACAATACAAGATTACCAAGATTACTGATTACAATGTAATTTAACAAGGCATTTTTTACTTCCATACAAAATCAATTAACTTATTTTCAGTAAGTTTCATAATACTTCAGGGAGCAATTTATATTTATAATTTTCTATAATTAATAACTCCTTATATTAATTACAAATATAAATATTAAAAATAAATGAATCCAATTATTGGTTAAGTTTTGTAAATATTCAAGATTCGACAAATTAAGCCCATAAATCTTCTCGTCAAAACCGAATGTTATAAGGCTATCAATTCAATCATAAAGATAATATAATTTCTAACTACAGCAAAACGGAAGTTACAATTTCGCAATATTTTACCTAATCTTAACAATTTGTTAATTTGTTACATAAATAATTTTATTATTCGTGTATAAATTAACATTTTTAATAAACGCACTACAGCACTAATACTTGAAAAGAAACGTAAATTTATCTCACCTAATTTAGGCATAAGAGACTTTCCAGTACGACTTCTAGTACCTTCGATAAAAAATTCAATTGGTAAATCTCCTTCAGTCACTAATTGATTTATGTATTGACGAAAAGTTTCCCAATACATATTATCATCATTAAAAGAGCGACGCATGAAAAAAGCACCTGTATCTCTTAATATGCTTCCCATACCCCACATACCATGAAAATCTAAAACATTTAAGATGAATAAACTTATTTCAGCTATATTAATTCAACAAAATTACCCATTCCAGCAGCTATAGCAGGTATTTCAATATTATATGTAAAACATATGTACGAAATCAATATAAAATCTCCATAACTTCTGTGACTAGGTAAAAATATAACAGGTGTATCGCCCATCGCTTGTTTTATCTGTACAATTATAAGTAAGTTAATAATCAAGCATTTTTCAAAAATTTTAAATGTCTACCTTAAAAATACTATCTTCATTTACATAAATGCCACTACAAACTTGCTTGCAAATTTTTGTTAAGACAAGTCCCAACCATCTTATAATCGATAAACGTTTATTAAATCCAATCTCATCTAAAATTAAAGAAATTTGTTTCTCAATTTTTTCTTTTGGGACATTTTCATCAGAACTGATCTATAAAGTAAAAATATTGCCAGGAACATTAACACAAGAGGTTAAGTAAAAAAAATCATCACCTTCTTAATTAAGTCTTGAATTTTGTTGCTTTGTAAAACTCTTTTTTTATGAAAACTTGGAGTTGGTTTAACTTCTTGTTTATTAGCAGGAACTGTATCTAATTGTCGCGAAACCCACATAAAATTGCTAAATTCTTGTCGGCGATTTTCCAAGATATCTTGAAACAGTGCAATACGTGGTTCCATTTTGTGTTATCTTCAAATTGGTATTCTTACTTCTAAGGTAGAAATTTTTTAATAATCAAACATACTTTTCTCTTGAACCTCAGTTAAATAATTGTCTTTGCACACATTTTATTTAAACCTTTTAAATCAAATATGGAACTGTCAATTCGCATTATCTGAAGTACCGCCCAATGCTCGACAGATCGGGAGAACCCCAACGAGCACAATGTCCATTGAGCACACTTCCCGAATGGGACCCGAATACACGAGTTCGGAATAAATCGGTGTTCAACCAGCACACTCACGAGGATCGCGCGATAAAGCGCGAAAATGAAACAGAAGTTGACGTTGTGGAAAAATCATATGTGTAGTTCGACAGTCGTTTGACGTTTAGATTTTTTAAGGTTATAAACAAAAACTTAAGAAAGAAAGTTTTACGTAAAATAAATTGGTTTATATTCAGAACCAGCAAAGAAGTAACAATATTATTTTCATTGGCACACCCTTTTACTTTGTATGTGGTTCTATTTTTCTGAAAATTGTGTAATACGAGTAAATTAGATTTGTTTCTAATTTTAATTCTTTTTAGCTTTCAAAAGTATATTATCGGAGACATGGAGACATAATACAGCAAGAGTAACAAATTTTTATTATTTCAAGCATTATTATATTACAAGCAGAAGCATTTTTTTAACATCACTGCGTAATCGTCTTTACTGCGAAATGCATAATTAAATGGATATTTTTGATAAAGTTCTTGATGAACGTCTTGGCTGTGTTGCAGCTCAATCGAAAACAAGTTGCAATTTATTTAATAGTTAATACTCGATTTACCGAGTAACTAATGTTAGCTGGATGTTTGTTTTTACCGGTAGATGTTTGTCGGAGACCTTTGCTTTTTATCTTGGGCTGATTTGAATAAATACAACAACTAAACACAACATTTTGCTATTTAAATTGTTATTGAGATTGTGGTCGTGAAGAATGTTAAATGTATCTCCAAAAACAAATGTAATTACCTAGGTATATGATATTTTAAAATTAATCGGAACTTCATATTACTGTTTATCTTTTTAATAAAATGCTTTTCTGACATAATTTTTAATACTTGTTCACAAAATTATTCACAAAAATAACTAGATCGTGGGCACTGAACTTACAATAATCTTCTAATTGGTGAGGAGATCGGAAAACTTACCTGAGAAGGGAGCCAAAATCAAAAAAAAACAAAAATCTTCCTTTTTATGTAAAAAATAGTTACTTTTCCAGTGGGCAACCCCAACAAATACCGTTTATGGGTGGCATGAAAACGTTAATTTCAGTCCAGCTGCAGGGCTACTATTGTAAAGAGTACCTAGCCAATTTTTTTTGTCGATTATTTTTATAAGAACGAAAGAATGTCAAAGTTGCATCCGGAATGCAACTACTTTTTTCCTTGCTTCTCTAACAATTTCATTGAAGGATCCTAAGGCCTTAAGCCAGTATACTTACTCGGTGCAGTCTACTAGATTTTCGTGTTTGGTGGCACTCAAATAGCTTTCCAAAAAGATGGGCCTCAATAAAATTACCCAGATTTTTCTGTTGCAAGTTCATATTACAGGTACTAAATCTAAAACATATAGGTACAGCTTAATTTAACTTGATCATCATATTTTAGAAAACCGCTGTAAATTAATGTATACTAAATTATTTAGTACCTATACATTCTTTCAATCCTTATTAAAAAATTGAGATTAATTTATTCTACTTGCCCCTGACGACGGCCTATACCTCCTAGTTTGAAAAAACATTTTTGCATACCTATCTTCCTCCTTTCAATAAAAAAATCAAAAAAACAATAAAATAACAAATAGATTGAAAATTTTATTTTATTAAAAGAAAAGATACGATTTACGCTTTCAAATTTACAGCGATTCTAATGTTCTTTAGCACCATTAAATCTACTTGCTAAATTTCGTTCTGTATTGAAACATTGAAACCATTGAAACTAAACTAAGATTCTTGGAAATTATTTTGTTCCATACTTTTGGTCTATTTGTGTATTTACATAAAATCCAATAAAGCAATCAGATTTACAAATTACAAGTACCTATCTAGATAATTTCTTTTCTTCTTAGGTATATTAATTTAAAGTTTTAATACATAAATAAGTATTTTCATTCTGTCACAAGATATTTAAATCGTTAATTACTCTCAAAAAATTATTTTTTTCTAAAAAATCAATTAAAATTTGCTATAGTATTCTTTTACGTGTAAAACAGTCCTTAAGCAACGAAAAATTGAAATTATTGTTTATGTTTATGTTGTCCAAATAACTTCTCTTTACGTAGTCACGACATAAACCGATCACATTCGCGTAGTGTGTTCGTTGGAGAGTGTGTTCGTTGAAGAGTGTGCTTAATGAACATTGTGCTCGATGAAGCCATCTCGACAGATCATTCGAATGGTTATTGAAGAGCGGACAACACCGACTTTACACGAACACGAATTCTGAAGTGCACGATTTGGCGCGTGTTTAAATTTATTGGGAAATTTTTAACTTTCCAAATTTCTTAATTTGGCATTTTGCTATCGTAATAATAACTAATTTGCATAACGCATAACCGTATTATTCATACCTCTTAAATTTTAAACCAATTATTATTACAGTTATCATTTGTAAATTAAAATTAAATAAATATTAAAAAAAGTAATCACCACAAACCTCAAACAATCTTAATATATTTAAAATAACTAATAATTAAATACCAGATACTTAAATAATTACCTTTCAACAAAGACCTTCAAATTTAATCTGAGAACGCAAATAATTATTGAGGTAGTAAATATAAAAAAAAATTTAATTAATTTACAAGTTTTATTGTAATAAAGAAAATCGGAAATTATGTCCGTCTTTCGTTATTACATATTTAAACAAATAATAAGTATAATTTATTAATTGAATTAATTAAATTTCATTTAAATCAAATAAAAATACATCAGGCTCCATCTATAATTGATATCAAAAACTAAATTAAAGACTATTACAGACAAAGTAGATATCTAATTTACCTTGATTACTTTCCATGCTTGAAGACGATTTTTGTACATAACCTCATTATTGTAGTTGTACATTATTCTAAATAAACTTGATTTTTAAATGTGAATACATACTAATAAGTTAATAATAAACATTTTTTAAATTATAATAAACGTTCTTAGTGATGTCAGCATCAAAGAAAAAAACAACACCTATATTTACGTGTGAAAAATGTAATTCTTACATTTTATCCAAAGATGCAGAACTTCATTCAAATGAGAAAAATTGTCCACCAAGCATTTACAACATTTCATATCCCTTTATAACCGAGAACACTCTGTATGGTGTACTTGAAACCAAAACATCGGAATGTAACAATCTTCCTAATAATAAGGATAATTTAGTATTTTTAAGTCACTCGGCAATGCAATTATGTAATTTTGCTCTTGGAGATAAAGTGTTTGTTAAAAATCTAGAAAATAACTTGATGTTTGAAAGAACTGTGTGGCATAGTAACGAAAAATCTATAATGAGCATACAATTTACGAAGACAGGTACGTTATTTGAATTTAGAGAATAGATTAACCATGATTTAACTCTTATTTTGTAGGTGTTGAAACATCATTTATGAAGAATGCCATTAATGTATCAATTTCCAAATCAACAAATACTTTTAAAAAGGCCAAAACCGTTACATTAGTTTGTCTAAATTCAGATGGCATTGAATTAGACTCAAACTTAATTAAAATAATTCATAGAAATTATAAGTCTAGCTTTTTAAAACCAGACTTAAAAATAGTAGTTCTTTTTTATGGAAAATCGTTGAAATTTAAAGTTAGACACATTGAAAAATTAATTGAAGATCGCAACATAGAAAATTCTTTTGAAGAATTAAATATTACTGATATTGAATTATTCCAAGTAATCGACAAAACAAAATGGGAAGTTTTTAATAAAGATGATAATTATGTAGGTATTAATAACAAAAAATTAATTTCTACAATTGGCGGATTAGACAAAATCGTGTTGGAAATAAAAAGGTTAATGAATAAAGCACTGGGAAAAGCAAAAGGAATTTCCAACTCGGATGTAACTCGTGGTGTTCTGCTGCATGGCTTACCAGGAACTGGCAAAACTCTGCTTGCAAAAGCTCTTGCTGAAGAAAGTGAAGCCAACGTAATTAATATATCTTATACTGAAGAGTGTCATCACATTGAAAAAGAAACAGAATATAAACTTTCTGAAGATGCAATAAAAAATTCACCTACTATAATTGTAATTGATAATTGTGAAGAATTTTTTTCTGTAATTACGAATCGTTCAAGTATGTTGGAGAAAAAGATGAACGAGCGATTTACAAATTTATTTGAGGATCTTGAAAAAAATATTAATAGTCGTGTATTTGTATTAGGCACTTCTAATAAGCTTGATTTAATAGACAGTAAGTTTCAACAATTTAGGCGATTAAAACCAATTGAAATTGCAATTCCCAATAAAGAGGGTCGATTAGATATATTAAAAAAATTACTAGATGGAAAGCCAAATAACATTACAAATGATCAGTTGGAAGATATTACAATGTTTACTAATGGATTTGTTGGAACAGATTTACTTTCGCTTTATATGGCAGCATTACATAAAGCAGAAGAGTTGGGTAATACAGAAATTGTTTGGAAAGATTTCAAAACGGCATCAACAATAGTAAAGCCATCTCTTGTAAGAAGATTACAAATTGAGGTAGTTTTATATTTTGAACAGTTTAGATTGAGTAATTATTTATTTCTTTATCAAGGTTCCAAATGTAAAATGGTCAGATATAGGAGGTCAAAAAAAATTAAAGCAAATTTTACAACAATCTGTGGAAAGATCATTAAAAGATCCAGAAGCTCTAAAGCGATTGGGACGATCATCGGCGCGTGGTGTATTAATGTATGGACCTCCAGGTTGTTCAAAAACTATGATAGCAAAAGCAATGGCAACCGAAAGTGGTCTTATCTTTTTGTCTATTGGTCCCGAGGTATTTGATAAATATGTTGGTGAATCTGAAAGAAATGTAAGAGAAGTGTTTAGTGTAGCAAGACAAGTAGCACCATCAGTTATATTTTTTGATGAAATTGATGCTATCGGTTGTAAACGGAACTCAGGAGCAATAGCAAATGTACAAGATCGAGTTTTAACTCAATTATTAATTGAACTAGATGGACTAAAAGCATTGGGCGATGTTGTTGCCTTAGCAGCAACAAACCGTCCTGATAGGATTGATAAAGCACTTTTAAGGCGATTTGGTAAAATTATTCACGTTCCACTACCAGATTCTGAAACGAGAAAGGAAATATTTAAATTAAAAATTAACAAACTGCCAGTATGTAAAATATGTTGTTGTTTATTTGTTATTACATACTTTCGTTACAGGTTTTTGAAGTAGATTTGGATCGTTTAGTTGAACAAACTGAAAATTACTCTGGTGCAGAAATTCAAGAAGTTTGTAACACAGCTGTGGATAATGCATATGAAGAAGATCCCAAATTAGAGAAAATAGAAACTAAACATTTTCAAAAGGCTTTAGAAGAAGTAACTCCTAAAACTCCACTCTCATTGGTGAAACTTAATGAAAACTACTCCTCCAATTGATAATAAATTTTATAATTTGATTTCGTAAAAATGCAACATACAAATATAAAATAATTTAAAGGAAATTTAGTTTACATACAAAGCTTAACGATTTATTTACAGATATTGAATTTTTCAACAGAACATTATGTATTTGTATATGTGGATTCTTGTTACTTTTCAGAGAATTATCCAAATCTACCTACACCTACGATCACATCTAGCAATAATTTATAGACAAACGTATGTCACCTCTAAACCAGTCCGAACTTCTTTAACTTTTTTACGCTCAGGTGAGGTACTACCACTGGTACTACATTTAATTTTTAAGCGGTACTTTATACTATTAGTTAAAAAGAAACCAAAACATCCAATGCCCTTTTGCTCTTAAAATTGTATTTGAGTTTACATCTCTTGTACAAATATGAACTACAAAATTACACAGTTAATACATGTGATATTTTTTAAAATGAGTAGGTATTTGCACTATTTATCACTCAAAATTCAGAAATTATAAAAATTCGATGGCTGCTTTTATTTTCAAGTTTAGTGCTTTAATTATCAAAATACTGGTAAGTTGCTCAACTTTAAAAAATTATTTTTATTTTATGTAAGTACAAATAATTTTTGGTGGGGTCACAAAATGTTCTTTCACATTGGAGTTTAAACAACCAAAACCTCAAGACAACACTTACTACCTAAATCTGAAAAAATAAACTTAATCAAGCGCTAGAATATACAAAAGTACACAACATTGCAAAAAAAACTTTTAATTAAAATATATTTGTTAGATATATTCAAAATGAAACTAATTTACAATTCACTAAGAATGGAACAATATTTGTTATTAAATTTTTTATTCAACACATTGAGTTACTTACAAAAAATTGTTCATTATTACGATGAAATGGTTCGATTTGAATAAAATTGATTAACAAAAAGAAAATTCGGTTTATCGATCAATAAAAATATTGTTCTATTCACCTTTGCTCTTATCATATCCTACGTTCAATTACGAATTAGCACTAAGAAACAATAATTGGAACCGTTGTAATTTTAAACAAAAATAATAACTATATTAAATAAATAATTTTAATACACTCTTTAAAATTCATAAAAACAAATTTGATATTTAGGCTAATAACTATATTGGTGTTGAATATGATAACAAAATACGAGTAAAAATAAGAAAAATAGCTAAATACCAAATATGAAAAAATGTAATCGATTAATTAACTACACATGTAAGAATAGACGGATTACTACATTTTATATAAAGATGATATTCCATCCAAACTGCAAAGGTAATGAAAGAGGATGTGACGATGATCGAGCAAGATCCCTGAAAAATTAAAACCAACATTCAAAAATGATGTTCACGATTAAAATATTTCAATAAGACCCAGTTCTGATACTACCTTAAAACAATGGATGTGGCCATACGAGGAACTTTTTCCTGTTGTATTTTTTTGTGCACTTCTTTAAAAGTTTATAATTTAAAATTTAATTAATGTATTTCATTTATAAGATATATTAAATTTTAATAAAAAAAAATAAAATTATAATATTTGATGGACAGGAAAAAAGTTCCTCGTATGGCCATATCCGTTGTTTTTCTTATTAAATTTATTTTTATGTTAATATAAATTACATGATATTAAAAAAATTTTTTCGTCCAGGATTGAACCTAGAACTTCTGCTTCTGCATGTTAAGCAGAATTTTTAGACCTGAACTGTCTGAAATACTAATTTCAAATTTCAAAACTAATTTTTAAATGTTGGTATTTTTGTAATTTCCGGTTTAACCGGAACCGTTTTGTTAACCGAAAATAGTGTTAAATAATAGATATTTATGAGATTGGTACATATCCATTTTCAAGTTTTAATTTCTATTACAAAAGAAATTAGATATTTTTGAAGTTTGGACATCCAAAAAATCATTACTCCAAAACGGTTCGAGCGATTTTGATAAAAATTTATATTTCGATAGACAATTACGTTTTCTGTAACATATTCAAAAAAGAAAAAATATGGCAGAGGAAATTTTGAGAAAATCCATTTCAAAATTATGACCTACTTTGACCCCTTAAAAGTAGCCAATTTTGAAACAATTTTGAAAATCGACTTGTTTAGGAGAAAGCCCAATATTTTGGCTTCACAATGCCGTTTTGAAATTTTTATAATAGTAATTACCGGCCAAGCTGTAAGGGAAAACCACAAAATGGGACAATCGTTCTATTGGCCGCCATTTTTAATAAAATAATTTGAAATTTTTTTTTCAATTGAGGCTCACATCTTATAACCAAGTAGAAATGAATTTGGCCCAAATATGAGCCCAAAATAACCACATATTTTTAGACACCCTGTATATATTTCTTAGTAAAGCTATTTTATTAAGCTTATAGCTTAGTAAAGCTATAAGTAGTTATAATCAAATTTCATCAAAATCGCTTCAGTAGTTTTTGCTCTAGGGGGGAGGCATCCATACATTCAGACATTTTTGGTTCAAAAAATCGAAAATTTTTTTAATCAAATCAAAATCGAATCAAAACGTCGAGAAATGCAAAAAAAAAATTATTATTTTTTTTTGTCTTGATTATAACAACTTTTTCTTGGATTGGTAAATGTTTAAAAGAGTATCAGTAATCCTATTCAATCTAAAGCAATTGTAATAACTTGAGAAATTTGAAATCCTTATAAATACTCCAGTTAAATAAGGGTTTTAACCTTGGAATGAAAGTCAGAAAGCTAATTATTTGCATAGACTTATATTTCGACCTTCTTAAGACTTGCTCAAAAGTCTCATAAAATCTCGTGTCCGCGTCGCTAGATATTCAAGGTCAAAGGTCATAAAAATCGTTTTTTGTAAATATCTCGTTTTCTGTGCATCATACCTCCCTAGAGGTTACTATAAAACTTGTAGATCATAAAATTCTCTACAAATTTGATCCAATTCATTTTTTTGTGCGATTAACCGTTCTCGAAATATTGCGCGGAGAGTGGGAGGCGCGCTAACACTAAATTTTTATTTTAAATATTTTTATTATATTCATGGATTCTACGAAAATTGTTCGAAAATGTTCCTCTACCGATTTTCAACCGTTTTTAAGAAAAATTAAATTTTCCAAAAATAGTGACGTTTGCGCGCCTTTCTTGAAAATTACATACTGACGTTATGATGATAACAGGAGCTACATAATTTTCAGATATTTTTCTAAGAACGTTAGACTAAGCTCTGATGTTAAAATTTTTCTCTATTCATTTACAAGGTGTTCAAAAACTGCTGACTATTAGAGGAAATTTCAAACCTAAAAAATTTTAATTTTAAATGGAACACCCTGTATTTTTTGACAGTTTTGGATGCAGAAATAAATTTACTATCGCTTTGCATTACCATTCCCTATACCTATCGTTGATGCTTTTCACGTTATTCTATATCCTATACAAGCTTCCTCGCCTCCCACTCTCCGCGCTATGTTTCCAGAACGGTTAATCGTACAAAAAAATGAATAAAATGAAATTTGTAGAAAATTTTATGGTCTACAATTTTTGTAATAACCTCTAATAACGTATGATGCATAGGAAACGAGATATTTGGAAAAAACGATTTTTGTGACGTTTGACCTTGAATATCTAACGACGCGGACACGAGATTTTATGAGACTTTTGAGCAAGTCTTTAGAACGTCAAAATATAAGTTTATGCAAATATTTAGCTTTCTGACTTTCATTCCGAGGTTAGCCCTTTATTTCATCTAATTTGACTGTAGTATTAGTTGTAAAAGCACAACATAAGAAAACCTACAACGTTGCAAGATTGTGATTTATTGAAATATAAAATGTTGTAAAAAAATTTAATTTAAAATTGGTACAGAACTATTTTATTTTCCTTTTTAAGATATAACTTGCCTTTAAAAAACTTATTGTGTAATGTTTACGTTTTTCAGCAACAGCCAGATTTAGTTGTTTCAATAGGACGTCCTTGGTCAATCTTAACTTTGCTAGCTTGATCTGCACCAGTTGAAGGTGGCCCAACACGATTTTTAATTTCAGCCGCCATTGTCATGAATGCTTGTTCTACATTTATCGCATTTTTAGCAGATGTTTCAAGAAATGGAATGCCTAGTTGATCTGCATACTCCTACAATTTTGTTTATTTAGTTTTATTAAATAAGAAACACCAAACAAATACCTTTGCAGTAGTGTAATCGACAACTTTCTTTGTAGTCAAATCATTTTTATTACCTACAAGTAATTTGTTTACATTATCACACGCGTAACGGTCAATTTCTTCTAGCCACTGTTTCACATTGTTGAACGAGTCTTGATCTGTACAATCATAAACAACGATAATGCCATGAGCTCCTCTATAATAACTAGATGTTATAGTACGGAAACGTTCTTGACCAGCCGTATCCCACTAAAATATTTAATGTTAAACCAGCAAATAAAACTAATATTAACACTTACAATTTGCAATTTAATAGTTTTCCCATCTAAATCGATAGTTCGAATTTTCTACAAAGCAAAATACATTTAAAACTAAACCTCAATTGTATTATTCAGTTATACTTACAAAATCTACGCCAATGGTACTAATGTAACTCTCCGTATATGTATCATCCTAAAAGTTTACAAATTTAATATTCATATAAAGACTTTTATTTTTATTATTTACCGCAAATCGGAGAAGTAAACATGATTTTCCGACACCAGAATCACCAATCAACAGAAGTTTAAATAAATAATCGCTAAAAAAATAAAATACAAATTAGAATTTTATTATTACATGTAAGGACTAATTACTCATCCTTTGTTTAAAAGCTCAGTGTTTTAATACTTATCTAAATACAACAACTTTTAGATAAGCAATAATGTACCGAGAGGATTAATTTTAAAATTTCAATAAACAAGAATGAAATAACTTGTAAACCCGTGTAAACCTAAACTACCACTCTTTAAATGAAAGATAAATAGTAACCGAACATGTAAACCATAATACATTGACAGTTATGCCAATATTACACAATATTCTTTTTCAACGTGTAATACAAACGACTTTATTAAATTTGAAATCTAAAAAACACTTTCATGTTTACTCGTGGGAGTTTGAAATTTTAATTAAAAGGGTAAAATTTTCGACTACACTATAGGTCAGAGATCACAATTTGTGATAACCAGCTGGAATTAAATTACAACCCTTTCAATTAAACCCTTGAAAAAACAAGATGATCCAATAATGTGTTGGGCAACTTAATCCAAAAGAAAGTGCTACTCCATTGTTCTCAAACTTCAATGGACTTGCAACTTTCCTAATTAACCCTACAATGATTATTATGCTTTTCTTGGGTAAATTTTAAAGAAATTTCCATCACTAATGTTTAGACACAACAAAAAGGTGAGTCAATCATATGACGTATGCTTACACCCAGAATCATCAGGGGAAAACAAATTGTGGGTGGATGTAAAGCACTCAATAATAATAATTGGAAGGAAAACAGTTACTTTTTTTATAGTAAACCAAGTAACGTTACTAAAATAAATGTTTAACTAACTGCGCACTTAATTATGTTAAAGTTAATCACCATTATCGTTAAAAACTTGAATGCAAAAAGGTTACTAAATCAATACTTACTATTCAGGATTCATATTGTGATAGCTTATATTCTTATCGTATTGACTAAAATTAAGTTTTTCAATGAATAAATGACACACAGCACTACACAAATTCAAAAATGTTCAATTTTTGTATACAAAAACTGAAAACTAGAATAATGGCTACTAAACGTCCTCCCAGGTTATTAAAACTTTTGTCTGACGTAACGTAATGCCAAGTGGCAGTGCGCACGTAGATCCCTCTCTAAATCTTGAAGCGCGAAATTTAAATTACCTATTGTAATTTTTCCAAAAAACCTAGCTCGGAAGTTTAATTTTTTTAAACAAACTTAGAATATGGATCGACAAATTAAAAACTACTTTCATTAACAATCTGTATTAAAAAGCAAAATGTGAAAATCTCTGTGTCACTACAGTGTTTTGAATACTACTTACAATCTATAAAAAATATAATTCAAAATTTTCTTAAATAATTCAACGAGTCATAACAGTTTTACAAATAAATACATATTTTACACTTCCACCGTTACATTACATATCATCCAAAAGCTCCTGAGTACAAAAATCATTATCTGAACCTTCTAAAACATCATCTGGCGCTTTTGAAATTTCGGAATCATGTTGACTTAAGCCTATACTTTCTATTGTTTCTAAAGATAAATTAAAATTAGAAGTCCCAGCTACGCTTACAATAGAAACACGTTCGTCGCTTCTTTTCCGTACAGGTAAACAAGGCAGTGGATTATCTTCACCAAGAAAGTCCAGACTATTTTGATCTGCATCATTATCTGAAACTTTACCATTTCTTTCATCATCTGTAGTATAATGTTCACTTTCTGATGTTTCTGAATCAGAAACGTTTTCTTTGAATTTACTGGTCGATGGTTTCGATTCATTTTGAGCTGGCTTCTTGACATATTTACGCTTTCTTCCACACTCATACTCTTCTAACAACTCGGTTAAAAACTGTATTCTTTGTTTCTTTTCATTTAAAAGTAGAATAAAAGCACTATACATTTGATGTTCCGATTTATTGTACTTTTCCACAAAATCTGAACACTGTGTTTCATATAGCACCTTTTCTAAAATGTAACATCATCACACAGTTATTAATTAATTAAATAAAAACTAGATACATACGATTTCTTTCTTTGTCATGGTCCACTTTTAAGTTCACTTGTGTTTGTATTAACTCATTATTCATGGAGACTAATTCATCAAATAAATTTTCCATTGCATTTTGATAATTTATCTATGGAATAATGATATAATTTGCACAATTATCCATGAATTCTAATTAATATTTACCTGTTCCAAATTAACAGCAAAATACTTGATTTGCAAACTTTCATTTTCTAATTCCTGATACATAATAAACTTATCGTCTTCGACATCAAAATTAAAGTTTGGAATCGTCCTATCACAGATATATTCTTGAAGATTTTTACAATACAAGTCAATCTGAAGATCAAGTTGTTCTGCTAAGCTTCGTAGATGTTCAGGAGTTACCTACGAAAATTCCAAATCAAATTTTATTTATTTACCGCTGTTACTTTACCAGTGCAAACCATGCTAATGAATTTTCGATAACAAAAAGCTGAAAGTAATTTTCTTCCCATTTTGTTTTTAATCGAAATTTACGTGTTTCATCTTTATTTGAAACTTTACTAAAGAAAATACTACGTTCAAACATTTTCACAGCCTTTTTCCTGAATTGACATAAAAGTGAGGTTACGTTACATGACAACTCGAGATTTTCTACTCAATTTTTGAATATTTGATTAAAAATTATAAAACTTCAACGTTACCAAAGGCAACCTTTACAGAAAAGCAATTTATAACATTTGATACATTTAAATTTATACATTCAAATTAATGATAACACTGTCAAAAAGTTTGCCATATTATTTTTGACAATTACTTAAATTCATTAAATTTAAAAACCGAATCTGGTTCAAATAAAAATAGTTATCTTGCCTGTATACCAGTGATTATGAATGTGGCATACCTAGGTCACCAATAACAAGGAACAGCTTTTAAAGACACCCTATTGAAATTGAAAATTACATTACATTCATAATCAGACATACATAAGGTCTGTTCGTTTGCCTTGCAGTGGTTGCTCGGAACTGTTAGTTATTCGTGTTCAGTTCTGCTTTTCTTACTTCTAATTCAAAGGAGTAGTTAGTGCAGGGCAAACAAACAAACCTACAAACTAACCAACTAATAAAGAAGTAATAGAACACCAAATTTTTTCACCTTTACAAAATAAAAGACAATTATGTTTTTTTTTATTTATTACAAACTTTACATATTAACAATTATGCAGCTTGATCGTCTCCTTTTGTTGTTCTTGTATAAATTAGTTGTGAATGATGTTGTACAACTTGCTTAATTAAACCTGAAAAAAATACAAGTTTTTAAAATGCTATTATCAATGGAGTTGATAAATTATTTAATATTTACTATTTCAGACTCATTAAATCAGTTTTTACCACCACAGAAACTCTGGATTTAAATTGATCATCATAATAAACAATATAACATCATTAAGCAATATCTTTGATCAAAGTACCTTTCTGTTGAAGTTCAATGAGTGCTCTTCTTGCCAACGAACCACGCACCTTCAAACGTTCAGATACAACAGATGGTGTAATCAATTTATATTGTGGAACTTCTTTGTAAAGCTTATCGTACGTTGCTTTATCAAACAAAACAGCATTATTTAACTTATCCCTAACCTTTCCTTTGGACCACTTCTACAAATTAAAAATAGAGTTTATAAAAAGCATTAATAAAAAGCGAATATATTACCTTCTTTTTAGCTTTACCACCTCCTGACCCCTCCTTCTTCTTTTGGGTCTTTTGAGGTTGTTTTGCCGACGATTTAGAATCCTTTTTTGGAGGCTATATAAAACACAAGCAATTAATTTATTTTTCAATCAATTTCATACTACCAATTTAAAAGGCTAATCAGACTCATTAAATCAGTTCTTTGCTACCACAAATTTGTCTAGGTTGTTTGAACATCACACGTGCACGCAAATAAAAATGGAATTTAAAACCAAAATAAACATATAATACAATGTAATATACATTTTAATACAAATCTAATTTATTATTTATCATTTACATCCATTAAATTTTTGTAAATTAAACTGAGAGCTTAAAAACGAAAATATTTTAATCGTGTACTCACCATGTTCACTCTTCAAGAGAAACGGCAACTTTGACAGTTGACAGAAACCGGATATCTACACAAAAATTTTAAACTTTTAGCACAAAATTCCCTAAACTTAACAATAATAATATACTTTTTTTGTTTATTTAGCTGCTTTTACCACAATACTAAAATAATTAACTGAACTCTATTCCTCATTACCTTACAATTTAAAAGAACATTATCTATAAGCTTTTACCCTTTTACTAAAAAAAGATATTTTGACTTCATAGGGGAGTTTCTTACGTCAATTGTTGCTCTACTGATTCCGCCGGCTAATTTGACATTTAGTCAAATTATCCGTCATCACTTTTATGATGGGGATTTTGGAAAAGGAGTAATGTGCATGTTGTCGTGTTGTGTTTTAATTAATTTAAACACAGCTGTTGGTGTTAAATAATGCGTTGATGAGAAAAGCGTTGCCTTTGGGCCTTTTATATAGGAAAAATATATATTTAATTAATAAAATTACTCCAAAACTTTAAAAATGGTGATTACTTAATACGTGGTTTAAAAACACCTAAGTTTTAAGAAGTTCAACACGTATGCAATTTATTATAATAGTGAGAATAAGTTGAAAAATGTGTATTAAACTAGTGATTTAGATTTTAATTTCGTCCAATTATCAATTTTATACTTAAAATGCTTCCTTTATCACACAAAGATACCTCGAACAATAGTTTAGGTTCGAAAATTAAAGAAAGACTACATGGATGGATGCGACTTATTTTTTCTGATAGAAATTCTAGAAATCTATTTTTATTTTTAATATTAAATTTATCGTTTGCTTTCGTTGAATTATCATATGGTATATGGACGAACAGCTTAGGTAGGAATTTTAATTATAAATTATATAATGAATATTGAATTACTTTTTATGTTTGTAGGTCTTATATCGGATTCATTTCATATGTTCTTTGATTGTACCGGTTTATTAGCTGGCTTAGCTGCATCGGTAATCACTAAGTGGAAAGCAAATGACAAATATTCGTATGGATATGTTCGAGCTGAAGTTATAGCAGGTTTCGTAAACGGACTGTTTTTACTGTTTATAGCATTTTTCATCATGTCAGAAGCTGTAGAGAGAGCTATTGAACCTCCAGAGGTTTGTATAATATTTTAATTTCAAAGTTTAAACTGCAATCAATGAATTTGCCCAGAACTTTTCTCTATTGACTTTTTTATTATTTTCAGGTGAAACATGAAAGGCTGTTTGTAGTATCAGTTTTAGGATTTTTAGTGAATTTAGTAGGAATATATGCATTCCAGCATGGACATGGGCACGGCCATGGCGGTGGTTCACACGGTCATTCACACTCCCATGGGCACGCTCATAATTCGCATGGGCACGACCATAACATAGAAATTGATTTCTTGTCCAACGAAAATTCCCAAATAATGAAAGGTGTTTTTCTGCATATTTTGGCAGATACCCTTGGTAGTGTTGGGGTGATTATATCGGCAATTCTAATGCAGATGTTTGGTTGGATGATTGCGGACCCCATCTGCTCAATGTTTATAGCAGCCTTAATTATTCTTAGTGTGCTTCCTTTAATAAAAGACTCTGTAGTTATTCTAATGCAAAGACAGCCTAATAGATTGGACAACATTTTACCACAATGTTATCAAAAAGTGATCAGTTTAGCAGGTGTCTATTCAGTGCAAGAACCTCATTTTTGGACTCTTTGTAGTGATGTTTTTGTTGGTGCTCTTAAATTAGAAGTGTCAAAAAATGTGGACCCCAAATATGTTGTTTCCCAAACTCAAATGATTTTTGCAGCTGCTGGTGTACGACAAATGTATGTTCAACTTGATTATACAACTATGTGATGGCAAAGTGCATTTAATAAAAACTTGTGTATTGCATGTCTAAGATGTAAGCATTTGGCCACTAGGAAATTAATAAATTTGATTTTAAAGACAAAAAATCACGGTACAATTAAAGATATATAAATTATTAAATTTAAGTTGTTATATTTTCTAACACATTTTTATTATAATAGTTTTTATCTCGACAATTTTATCAAAATAAAAGTTATTTGAAGTTTATATATCTCGAAAATCTTAATTATAAAACCAAGAAAGAAAATTTGGTATTTTGATATTGCTCAGAGTATTAGTAGTCAAAAATAGCTAACACCAGTTTATTCGGAAGTCAAATTTAGTCAAATTGCAATATCAAAGCCACGCTTTTACCACAAGGGAATTGCTAGGTTGAAAACAATTACATCTATACGGTTGCGGACCAAATTTAAAGTGCGACAGTTGAAAAGTACTAAAAAAGTACATATTAAATAATCCAATTAAAATACGATTAAGATAATCAAAGTTTTTATTAGTAAGTATTGTATATAACTTTTTAAGCCACCATAGCAATAGTGTATTTTTATTTATCCAACCCTCGCTATACTAAAATATATATTTGTAAGCTTTGTCATTATTTATCGAGTCACAATTGCCAAAACTAATTTTTAAATAAGCAATGACCCACATTGATCACAACGCACCCTACAAACTATAATTTTTATTATATAAAATCATGTTATATAAAGTTTGTTTCCTTAACAATAGTGAGTCCGTAATATACCTACAATTAGACAAGTAGCACATTTTTAAGTCTTCTTATTTACATTGATGACTAAGCCATATTGAAAAACACAAAAACATACCAAATTAATAATTATTGCACATTAAACAATTAATAACAATTTAAGAGGAATGAATTACTAATTACTTACCAAATCAGGAATACTTGCAAATTTTCAGTATGCTAATTTTATTTTCGTTAATTACTGTTTACAACGTAAAAAAACCTATTGCGATAATTAATATTAAATTAGTTTTAAAGTCTATTAACTCTTATTAGACAAATTAATAAATCATGAAATATTTGTTCCTACTGTTTGTAACAGCTAAAAACTGTTCTATGTGCTATCAACCGCTACAGATCCATTTGTTGATGTACTAATTTGTTCCTAAAAACGCAATTTAGCAAATGATCCCTTTAATTTAAAATCAACTTACTTTATGCGACCCATTATTTGTCTCTTCATGTGACAAGTTTTCATTTGAAATATTTGTTTCCTGAAAATCGCAAAAACAATTATTACAAAATTATGAAAAACATTTTTGATTTAAAAATTACCTTACTGTCTGTAGACCTACTTATTTGCTCACTTAATTTTTGTTTTTCTTCTTGTTCTGCGTGTAACTGCTGTTGCATTTCTGTTATTTTTTTATTTAACTAAAATTAAGTTAATTTAGTTTTAAAAAGTAGTGCAAGTAGCTAAAGGTGGGCTCAGACTACATAATGTCTCATAGGAGAAGTAATAAAGTCAACTCCAAAGTAGCTTTGGGGTGGGCAATATTCGTCTGATTACAAAATTGAAATAGTTAAATATATCTGTTTCACTTACTATCGACGTATGAAAGGAGATAGCAAGCTTTAACAAACGTCGACTATACAATTAAATGTACCTGTCAAAAACGTAGGTCGTAGAAATTTCTACATTATTTCAAACTTAAACGTCAGATTTTACAAATTTATATAATTTATAAATTAAAGGGATTAAAATAGGGAGATGAAGGTAAGTAAAGAGCAAGTATACATTACAACCTTTACAAATATGCAGAAAAATTGTTTTTAAATGCTAATTATTTGTAAATTTGTAAATTTATTTAGCTCATTTTTCAAACTAGGCGGCATATATTTCAAATATCTAGAAACATTTGGGTTAATTGTTGGTATCACGTAAAAACACTAAAAAGTTGAACACATCGACAGACGTTCTTCAAAATTTAATCCAAACGTTGCTTATCCCCTCTCAACTCAAACCTACTTTGGAGTTGACTATATGACTTATCATAGGAGAAGTAATATGACTTATCATATGAGAAGTATTATAGGAATCAGCAAAATAATAGGGAACGACCGTAAGTCTCACTGCATAAAACAATTTTTATTCGACTTACTTCTGAAACATAATGTTGCTTTAATCCTTCAATTTCTAATTCTTTAGCTTTTAATTCTCTTCGCCAATGAATTTCTTCTTGTTCTACATGATTTTGAAGTTTCTTTAAAATCCCTTCCTGTTAAAAAAGAAAGTTAACTGTCGCTTTTTCATTCATTAAGAAAAAGAAACTTACAGTGTCATCAATTATGGTTTTATAATGTTGCACTTGGGCTTGTAATTTTGTAGATTCGGATTGAGAATCATTTGTTTTTGATTTTTCTAACTCACTTACATACTTTTGAATGGCATTACCCATATTAATACTCCAATTATCATAAGAAGCATCTTGAGGTATTTTGATTTCTGGGAATAGCCTTTCGATGAATTGCTTATTTGAATCTTGAGCTTCTGAACGTACTTTTGATAATATTTCCTTTAAGGGAAATAATTATAAGAAATGACGTGAATTTTATAATAAAAATATTAAAGATGGAAAGTGATAGATCAAAGCAAAGAAGTGACTTACATCAACATTAATGGGTACATTTTTGACTGACTCTTGAACACTCCTGCTCTCGGCGGCTTTTAAAGCATCAATCACTTTCCAATTCTTTTTACGCAAGTCCTAAATATGAACAAGCGTATTTAATATTATTGCAATCGCCTCAAAACTTAGGAAACTTACGTTATTTTTATTTTTTTGTTCATTTAATTCTGATTGCAATACACTTAAGGAATTTTTGGAAGCCTCTAATTCAACTGCGTAACTTGTCTTAACATGATGAAGTTCGGATTTAACAGAAGATAATTCATTATGTAAGTTTAATAATTCTTCCTTATGATTCTCATCTTCTTGAGCTAATCCATTAGCTTTTAGAGACTGTTCTGCTTGAGCATCTAATAGTTCTCTTTTGAGCTGTTTAAAAATGCAATTCAAAAGTTGTATTTTTTATAAAACTATTTCAATACCTGTGCTACATTAAGTAAAAGGTCTTCTTTTTGTTTTTGTAGATTTTTAAGTTCTTCAAAAGCTTGACCTTTTCCATGTTCAACTCGTCTTATTTCTTCAGCATTTTGTTGACAAACGCTATTTAGTTGTGAAACTTCAACTTTTAAATCATTTTCTTGTCTGTGAGCTACTCCCAAGCGATGTTCAAAATCTCGCCGTATGTCCTACAATAAATTGAAATTAAAAAGTGTGATAAATTCATAAAATCTAAGTAAATTACCTCAAACTGTCGAATGAAGTTTTCTTTTTCGTCAATTTCACTTTTATAATGATTTACTTGATGTTGCAACTGTTGTACAATTACGCTTTGCTGGTGCTCCTTTGCGTTTAATTGGTCTGTTAACGAATGTAGCTCTAATGTTAATTGATTATTTCTGCTTTGAAGATCTTGGATTGTCGCTTCAGCCTCTTGAGTTTGTACTATGTGAATGTCAAGCTGTTGTCTTTGCAACTGCAACGAAGCATTTTCATCACGCAATTTACGAATTGCAAGTCCTTCTTCATTTAATTGTGCTTGCATTTGTTGCATTTTTTGATTCTGATTATGCCAGCGATTATTGAGGGATTGTAACTCCAAGTGCTTAGCTTGTAGACCTTCTTCTAAATTTCTAGTTCTTTGTTGTAACTGAGACTTCTCTGCTACTTGTTCGTTACGAATTTCTCTTAATTTAGCTTGAACTCCCAATAGAGCTTCTTGTTCTTCCTGCAAAGCCTTTTCTTTTTCTGCCAATTGTTTTTTAAGCTTCTGAATGGGATCTGCTTTGCCCTATTTAGAATTGTTACAAATATTATTATTAAAACATATTTAGAACACATTTAAAAAAACAACGGATGTGGCCATACGAGGAACTTTTTCCGTCCGTCAAATCTTGTAAATTTGTATTAAATTTATTTTTATGTTAATGTAAATTACATGATATTAAAAAAAAAGTTTATCTTATATTAAAAATTTTTTTTTTAAATTGCTTCCGTGAAGGATTGAACCTAGGACTTCTGTGTGTAAGCAGAATTTTTAGGTACAGTATAAACTGTTTCAAAAATTATATTTTTTATAATTTTGGCATAAATTGAAGTTCAAAATATACATTATTTTATATCTTCAGAAAGCTAATTATACAAGCTTTGAAAATATTGAAAAATATACAGGGCGTTCTATTTAAATTAATAAATTTGATCCCATTTCCGGTTAAACCGGAAGTCAAAATATAAAGTATTATGTAATAGCTAATTTTACGAGCTTTCAAAATATTCAAAAATATACAGGGTGTTCCTAAAAATTTTGATATTTTTGTAATTTCCGGTTTAATCGGAAGCGTTTTGTTAACCGAAAATAGTGTCAAATAATAATTTTATGGGATTGATAAATATATACATTTTCAAGTTATCATTTCTATTACAAAAGAAATTAGAGGTTTTTGAAGTTTTGACATTCAAAAAACCACTACTCCAAAACGGCTCGAGAGATTTTTATAAAAATTTATTTTTCGATAGAGAATTACGTTGTTTGTAACATATCCAAAAAAGAAAAAATATGGCAAAGGAAATTTTGAGAAAATCCATTTCACAATTTTGACCTACTTTGACCCCTTAAAGATAGGCAATTTGGAAACAATTTTGAAAATCGGCTTGTTTAGGACGAAAGTCCTATATTTTGGCTGTACAATGCCGTTTTGAAATTTTTATAATAATAATTACCGGCCAAGTTATAAGGAAAAAACCACAAAATTGGACAATCGTTCTATTGGCCGCCATTTTGAATAAAAAAATTTGTATTTTATTTTTTTCAATTGGGGCTCAGATCTCATCTCTCAGATCTCTCAGATCTCATAGCTACGTAAATTGAATTTGGCTCAAATTTACAAATATGCGCCCAAAATAACCACCTTATTTTTGGACACCCTGTATAGATTTCTTATAAAAGCTTACTTTGCCGATGAAATAATTTTAAAGTGGCTAAAATCAAATTCTATCAAAATCGGTTCAGTAGTTTTTGCTCCACAGACAGACGGACATTTCAGTTAAAAAAAATCAAAAAATTTTTTTTTTCGATTTTTGGAATGAGGGACTCAAAACGTCGAGAACTTCAATAAAAAAATTATTTTTATTTTCTCGATTATAACAACAACTTTTTCTTGGATTGGAAAAAGTTAAAACTTGTTCAACTGTACCTCACTCCATTCGTCCAGTACAACAGGAGCCTCATGCTGCTTGTTTAGTAAGAGATCAATAAGTATTTGTACTTCAGAGCGAGACAATTCAGCATTACGCACCGCATTCAGTAGAAGTGACAAGTTGATTTCCCCATCTTTGGATCCAGCTAAACAATTAAAAATAATAATTACACCTTAATCCACTTTTTAATAAAAATGCGTACTTATTTGTTGAAGAGAATTTGTATCG
Organism: Malthinus seriepunctatus; assembly: GCA_963924605.1. NCBI lineage: Eukaryota > Metazoa > Arthropoda > Insecta > Coleoptera > Cantharidae > Malthinus > Malthinus seriepunctatus. Next base: position 104,282,877 of record OZ004600.1, on the reverse strand, counting down.
TTTTTCTTCTTCTTTTTTTCTTTTGGAACATTGTTGATAACACCAGTTGTTGGAAGTGTTGCAGTAGTAGGTATCTCAACAGGATCTTGCTTTTCAACAACTGTTACAGCTTTGGCTAATTTATTAGGCTTTTGGGGTGCATCAACAACTGTAGCTTGTTTTTCTTCTTTCTTAACGTTCTTCTCCTTATGTTGTTCAGACTTGTTTTCTTTGTTTTCTACAGCGGGTTGACGTTTGTTCTTTTCTTTAACGTTTTCTTGGTTAGAAGGGTTTTGTTTCACTTTAGTCAGTTTTTCTTTAGATTCTTTTACTACAGCTTCTTCTTTCTATTAATAAAAACCATTAAGTGATTTTACGAAACATTTAAAAAAATAACAATTTATATAAAAATAAGAAGCATAAAATAAAGAGCAGTAACAGTACAATACCTCAATCAAGAATAGTTCTTTAGACAGCAGTTGTTAGTAAATTAATTTTATTAATATCTCCATTTTAGCAACATTTTCACTTACTTAACTCTAAAAAAGTAAAAAAACGATGTAATTTAGCAATGAAGAAAATTTATACCCTGTTTTACAGGTGATGAAAAATTAAAAATTTATTAAAAGCTGCAAGCTGTCTTAGTTAGTGTTTAGAGTTAGTAAGAACCCGACAATAGTAGGTGTTATAAGCACCTTTCGAATCTTTTATTACAATTATTGTTAAGAACGTAGTTTAAGATCAGTCACCGAGTTTATTTTTAGTACAGATTAAATGTAAGAAGTTAAATTATTATTTTAAAATAGATAAATGATAACCTATTAATTTATAACGATGCCATTTAAGTTCAATATTCATTTTTTGTAAATAAATTCCTTTATTATCAATTACTTTGTGGTACTTAGTAACTAAATACCTACTAAATCAAAATTGATCTCACGATGATAAGATTAAATAAAAATTTTTGTTTTATCAATGAGATGAGAGTAATTAAATATTGATTATAAAAGTGTATAATTATGCATGAATGAATCGTATTTTGATTATAGTCAATTGAAATTACTACATTTTACGTGTTGTATGAGTTTCCTAATTAATTAATACTATAACCTATCTGAATAAACGAAATACTACCTATTACCCTAATGATAAAGTAATCGTACAGTTCTATTTATAACAACAGCTCTCACCATATCTTAATTGATACTGCCTATTTTTGTAAAGATAAAAAAATAAAAAAGATTTTTTAAATAATATTTACGTATAAAATAAGTTCTTAAGCCTAATCCATTTGTGACAAACTTCGACTTGTATATGATTATTCATACTATTTTAACCACAAAATGATAAATAAATACACGTTATATTTAAATTAGCAATTGACCTTAAAAGGTTTTTGCGTTTTCTTAACTCGCATCTCTGTAATGTGGTTTATTAATGCTCTTGAGAAAACTAATAAATTACCTACGCAAAACGTCCATTTATGTAACGAAATTATTGGATACTAAACATTCATAATCAGAAATTAAATTATGCTGGACTAAAATTTTACTTAAAGCAAAATTTTATAAAATAAATCAATTAAAAATGAAATGTTAGGGCAAGAAAACTTACAATATGTAAATGAGATTGTAACAATTCAAATTCATCTTTAGGATGCAGAAGCTCAAAATGATTCGCAGGAGGAACTTCTATGATATTAACAGCAACAGGATTTTCCACATCCTTATGTATTAAAATAGGTCGTACTTTATCCTTTTTCTTACGTTTTTTCTGTAAAATAAGCGATTTACAACATGCAAGCTAGTTTAGTTATTAAGTAGTAGTAGAAAATTAATTAACTAGTGTTTTTTCATTTATCGTGTCATTTAAAAGAAAACATACATATTCCCAAAATAGATTTACCTGCACAATAGTAGTTACTATTTAAATTAAGTACTGTTAAGTGTTATTATAGTAGCATTGAAGTGTAATTAATTAAAGCTTTGCCCAGATGCATTTCTAAATGAATATATAATTAAATATCTTAAAATAAGTTTTTGTACATTATTAATTTCCTTGCACTAGTATATTAAAAAGCAATTTTTAACCATTTCAAGAAATAATTTTTCATAACTAATTAAAAAACACTTTTATTGATTTTTAATACACTGTGACCTTAAATTAATACCAAAGTTATTAAAATTGCAAAGAAAATGGTTTAGTAAATATTTAGTTAAGTAATTATTAACTAATGGTTAAAGGTATTAAATTTTCAGTCCTTATACGTAAATATAGAACTTCCCAAATTGTAAATTACTTAAATCGACTAACCTTATTTACAACATTAGCATCTCCCTCTGAAACATTTACAGGTTCTTTAAATTCAACGTGAAGTTTTTGAGAATTCTGAGGTGCAGAAGATGTTGACGATGTTGATGGAGATTCCGTATCTTCAGACTCTTCTGCAGTTTCAGATTCTGGTACTACTACTGCTTGCTTTTCTTTAGCCTACACAAAATAACTCTGTTAATTACTTTCTAAAAAGCAACAAAATATCATACTTTTTTATTGGCTTTTTTAGCTTTCTTTTCTTTAGGTTTAGGACGAACTTGAGTGCCTAATAAAGAATTAGTTTGCTGACGTTGTTCTGCTAAAGCTTCTTCATAACTTTTTTCTTTCATACCAAACATTGCTATCAGCAATAAAATTCCTGCCGAGACAATGAAAGTTGCAGCACCAATAAGAGCAGTTTGAACATCCATGATACTAATGAAATAAAGAAGTTGGTTTCATTAACTGTTAATTAAAAGTTTAATCAAGAAGCGAGCATGCAATATAGGCATGTAATTTGCAAACAACAGATTAAAAATTATAAATATCACTTAAATGCAGCTTTCAACAAAATTCTTATTTTTGCATAGATGAATTAAAGATGCAGTAATTAAAATACTAATTACTTTAGTCTCGACAAAATAATTTATTCTCTTTATAAATTGATAGTTAAAAGATGGAACAACCAAGGCCACGTAGCATATTATGGATGGCGATGGGTAGAGAAAGCACGGTACAAACGAATTTGCCGGCAATGAACTCTAATAGCACCCTATTGTTCTACGCCGTTACATTTTTTATAATTTTATTATTCTTACCTTATAAATTGATTGAATTTAACTGAAAATAAATTGTACACGACACAAGAACAACCTACACAAAACCAGAACACAAAAATGATAAGCCCATAGATATGTGTTCACGTTTAAATAGAATAGAACCCGGACAACGTTAACCAATAAAATGTTGAAAACTGTCAAACATGACATGAAAAAATGGCGGCATTTTCAAATTTATTATAATGGACAGATAATTTTAAAACGCTAATAAAAAAATTATTGGATTTTTCACTCAAATTAAATTACTACGAAATCTTCCAATTAATTTTATTTCAAATAAAAGTTCTACTTATTCAAAATTAGTTGTAACGTAACTAACGGCAGCACTGTAGTATCTTGACTATCATGAAACGTTTTTGGATGTTGACAATTTTGTAATTATCAAGTTTATTATTACAATACTTAACAAGAAAATGTACAATAAAATATTACAAGCATTGAAATACCCCGAAAGTGACACCTTCAATATAAATGGTGAGTTTTATATTTTACAATAATTTATTTAATTTAACCTCTAAACAATTCAGATGACAACCATTTGAAAAAAGTTGTTGTATGGCTAGAAAAAAACGTTCTCAAGAAATGTAAATCTGCAAATATCAACAATTTAACTAACATCAATTCTTCTAATTGGAGTAATACTTATAATCTATACAAACAAGACCTAAGTTGTCCAATCACTACTAACGTCTTTTTGGAAGAAATACAATGGCTTTTGGGGTATGCTCTCAGACAACCATACAAAGATACTTGTAAGCTACATCTACTTTTTATACAAAATTTATTACAGTTTTGTTTTAGATTCCAAAAGTACTGAGGTAAAAAGTGCCTCGAATGTACCCAATATCGTAACAGAAAATGTTATTGATCGCTTAAATTGTAAGTAGAACTTGAAAACTCGTCCAAGATTTTCTATTAGTAAATTTTTTTAATGTTTAGTTGCTGGTGAAGAATTTCAAACTGGAATTACCACATTAGCAAAATTATTAAAGATTACTCCACATCCTAATAATATGGTTACTCTTGAAGCTATAAGGAAACAAATTTGCAATCGATACAATGCAGCGGCATTAAAAAATCCAAACGATTTTATTGTTAAGGTATTCTAAAACATTTGCAGTCTATAATCTCTATATTTTAATTTGTGTTTTTAGGGAACTCCGCTTTCTTTAGATGAAATCAACTTCAGTACTGACACTAAAAATTTAAAAGTAAATAAAGCAGCTAAAGCTTTACTTCTCTTATACATAAAAAGCTTAAGAGATTTGCAAACACAAGCCAATGAGCTTATTGTTGCTTCACAAAACATTACCGCAAATCCAAAAACTGATACAAAACTAGGAAAAGTTGGAGTATAAAATAATTTACTTGCTAAAAATATTACATTCAAATAATTATCTACATCGATCTATAAGTACAATAAAGTAATAAATTATCGAAATGGTGATTTGTTGAATAATTCTCCTACTCCTAAGCAACTCGATACTGTAAAAAAGTAGCGTTATTCAAAATTTTTAAGTTTTTAATGGTTTCTCACAAGATCCTAAACAATATAAAGAATACTTCGTTGCATGTGTTTTGGATCTACCTGTGTAAATCAAATAACCACCTACACCTAACAATGTAAAAACTGAAATCATTTTACACGATAAACAACTTTCTTTTTTATCCATTTTAATTTCTATTTAGTAAACAAATATACATTATGCCCTGAAAAGAGGCCAATAACTCGTTTACGCTAAATCCAAATTAAAAGAAGAGTTATCTCGTACTTGCTCGTGCTGCCGAACATGTTGCTGTCAAATGCACATGTAAAATTTTTGAGGTTATGTTCGACGTCAAAGATTTCAAAGTGTTGTTAAAGCATCAAATATAATTAATAATGGATTCAGTAAATGATGATAAGGCAAGAATCATATTAAACGAATACAAGGTGACCAAGGTAAATCCCAGTATCTGTAATAAATTCTAAATAGGTACTAATATAATAATTCCTTCAGACTTTGCATAATGCTCCTACTTTATATGATCTACCATTTAATATAAAAACATTCAAAAAAAGTTTACAAGTTGTTATAGTACAACTAGAAGACATGGAAATGGAATTTGATTTAATTGGTATTCACATTGCAATAGTTAATGCTTTCCGCAGAATCATGATTAGTGATGTACCGTCCATGGCTGTCGAACAAGTTCACGTACTCAATAATACGTCAATAATACCGGATGAAATTCTCAGTCATAGACTGGGTTTAGTACCACTGAAAGCAGATCCACGGCTATTTGAATTCAAACAAAACGGTAGTAAAATTGTCATTGTTTTATTTATTTTTTTAATTTAAACTTTTAGAAACTCCAAACAGTGCTAAAGATACTTTAGAGTTTGAATTAAAAGTAAAATGTACGTGGAATAAGGATGACAGTAAGGATTCATCTCACGTTGATGACAAATATAAAAATAATTACGGTAAAAAGTAAATTACTAATTGATAAAAGTTTATTTATAATTACGAACATTTTAGTTTATTCAAAAAGTATGAAGTGGTTACCAATTGGTAATCAAAGTGAAATTTTTAAAGCCACAGATGTCGGTTCAGTACATGATGATATATTATTAGCAAAAATGCGCCCCGGACAAGAAATAGATGTGAAATTAATCGCTTATAAAGGAATTGGTCGAGATCACATAAAATTTTCTCCAGTTTGTAAGTTATTTTTTTTGTTAACTTTAATATATTTGAATCGTTTTTTCTTGCAGCACCAGTTTATTATAGGTTGTTACCTGACATAAGGTTAACAAGAGAAGTTAAAGATGACCAAGCTGTTAAATTACAAAGCGTTTTTTCGAAAAATGTTATAAATCTCGAAAAAAGAGAAGATGGACATACTTACGCTGTTATCAATGATTCAAGATACGATTCGTGTAGTAGAAATGTTTTTAAACATGAAGATTTAAAAGATGCAGTAATTATGACAAAAGTTAAAGATCATTATATTTGTAAGTTTCATTTGCTATTAATTGTAATAATTTAGTAATTATATTTTTTAATAACAGATAGAATTGAATCGGTTGGAGCATTAACACCTGATGCTATTTTTATAGAAGCAGTTAAAGTCTTGAAGAATAAATGTTTAAGTTTATTAAGTGAATTAAAAGAATCTTAATTGTTATTTGTTTATGTATTAATTAATGTTTTATAAATAAATAGCTATCAACAGATAAGCAGAAATGTTTTTATCGATTTGATTTATAAAAAGAAAGACTTACTTAATGCGAAAAGTTGATATAATCTTTTCAGATTCCAACTGGAACCTGAAGGGTTACGATTTTCAAATCTGCAAACTTGATATGAAGTTTGCAGATTTGAAGATCTCTTTCTAAATTTACAAATTTGTAATTATTGTTGATCCAAAATCTTCTAAAAAATCGTACACTTCAATGCTATGACGAAAATAATTCTTCTTGAACTATAACATACCAGTCGGATGATAGTGGATCTGCTTTCAGTGATTGCTGCTTTCTATTATTGAGTACGTGAACTTGTTTGATAGCCATGGACGGTACATCACTAATAATGATTCTGCGGAAAGCATTAACTATTGCAATGTGAATACCAATTAAATCAAATTCCATTTCCATGTCTTCTAGTTGTACTATAACAACTTGTAAACTTTTTTTGAACGTTTTTATATTAAATGGTAGATCATATAAAGTAGGAGCATTATGCAAAGTCTGAAGGAATAGTTATATTAGTACCTATTTAGAATTTATTACAGAAACTGAGATTTACCTTAGTCACCTTGTATTCGTTTAATATGATTCTTGCTTTATCATCATTTACTGAATCCATTATTAATTATTACTATATTAGAATTATTTGATGCTTTAATAACACTTTTCGAACATAACCTCAAAAATTTTACATGTACATATAAGCTGGCCTTACATGCCAACTTCTAAAAGCTAGCTTTTTTTTTCTAAGCCAATAGAAATGCTGCATTTCCAGCGGCAGAAGCTAGAAAGTTGGTTCAAGTTCAAGTTTAACTTCTAGCGTCTGCCGCTGGAAATGCAAGGTTTCTATTGGCTTAGAAAAAAAAGCTAGCTTTTAGAAGTTGGCATGTAAGGCCAGCTTAACATGTTATATGTACATTTGACAGCAACTACAGCAAAGCAACATGTTCGGTACCACGAGCAAGTACGAGTTAACTCTTCTTATTTGGATTTGGAGTAAAGGAGTTATTAGCTGGCCATAGACGTAGCATTTTACACGCGGCGATTATCACCGTAGATATAACCACGAGTTTACTCGTGCCGAGCCACTTTTTAGCCTTACCCATACACACGAATGCAAATCTAGCGTTTTTTACGCTGATTTGCACGCCCCATGCAATTACGCGTGTTTATGGTGTAAAAGTAGCGTCTCGTCTACCGTTTTTTCATTACTCGTGGTTCGGTTGCAAGTTTAAAAGTTTACGAGCAATGCTAAGGTTTTGTTGAGTTCATAATTTCACGAGTGCGAATAATTATGTTATCTTTACGGAAAAAACGAGCTATTGTTTGTGCAGTAATATATTCCGAAATTTGTATAAACAAAAAAACTCCCAAGAAGCGTTCGATTTGGCAAAAAAAATGGCTAAACGATAGAAATATGTATAGTGATGTTAAGCTTCTACAAGAATTAAGAGATAATGATCCCATTGATTATAAAAATTATCTACGGATGGATGCTAAAACATTTGATGCACTTTTACATCGGGTGCGACCTTATCTTCAAAAACAAGATACTTCAATGCGTCAAAGCATTCCTCCTGAGGAAAGACTTGTGGCAACTCTTCGGTTTTTGGCAACAGGCCGTTCTTACGAAGACTTAAAATTCAGCACTGGCATTTCTGCGCAAGCTTTAGGGTACATTATTCCAGAGACTTGCAAAGTCATATTTGAGGTTTTAAAAGAAGAATGCTTGAAGGTAAATACAAAATGTTGCTTTATTAGGTACATAATATAAACTTTCAATTACATATATGTATCATGTCCATGTGTACTGAATGTTGAATTCTCAGAATCTGGAGATAACAAGCCAGATGTATTTTGTACAATGTTATCGGGGATAAAAATCCTTGAAATAGTAGAAAGATTATTATCTATTAATGTTGTGGTTTCTGTTAACGTGTTCAAAACGGCCTTTTGCAAAACTTGCGTTATTAAAGTTTCGGCAAACATCTTCTGAGACTCCACTTTTAAAGATTTTAGTTTTTTACCTACGTAGCTACCGAAGGCGTCACTTTCGTCAGCAGTCTTGTTATTATCTTCTTTTAAAGCTGATGTACAAACTTTGAGAAAATTTTGGCGTTCGACATCATCTTCCTTTCTCTGTCTCTTTGCATCATTTCGTCGGTTTGTAATAAAAGATGCAGAAATAGATGATTTTGATGTTGACGGTATACCTTGAACCTGAAATTTATATGTACTTATGTATTTAAATTTTCAGTTTCCCTCTACAAAAGAAGAGTGGAAAGAGGTGGCTGAGGGTTTTCAAACTAGGTGGCAAATACCTAACTGTGGAGGTGCTATTGATGGCAAGCATATTCGCATTTGTCCTCCTTCAGGAACAGCGGCTTTATATTATAATTACAAACAATTTTATAGCATGGTGCTAATGGCTATAGTGAACTCCAAGTATGAGTTTATATTTGTAGACATAGGAAAAAACGGTAGAATCTCCGATGGCGGAGTTTTACAATATACCAATTTTTACCAACGCCTGCTTGAAGATTTATTAAATTTGCCAGAAAAGCATGAGTGTAGAGAAAATTTAAATTTTGTATTTATTGGAGATGAAGCTTTTTCGCTTCATAGACATATTTTGAAACCTTTCTCGCAAAAAGATCTGAATTATGAAAGACGAATATTTAATTATCGACTTGCAAGAGGACGGAATGTGGTTGAAAATGTTTTTGGTTTGATAGCAGCTAGATTTCGAGTTCTTCATACTGCTATAAATATGGATCCAATAAACATTCAGTACGTGGTTCTAGCCGTGTGTATTTTACACAACTATCTTATAAAGACTAAAAGTCCATACGTAGGAGGTGCCGCATTAGATTCTGAGAGCAATCAAACGCATGAATTGTTAGAAAATGGAGAATGGCGACAAAATGATTACCAATTTACTCCATTACAGGTTACAGGAATAAAAAATTTTACGTTTGATGCTAAACTTAGTCGAAATGAATACGTGACGTATTTTAATGGTAATGGAAAAGTGTCTTGGCAAGATGAAATGTTAAATAAAGGAAAGGCTTAAATATTATCTAGTTAAAATTAATACGTAATTTAGTTTTACAAGTTTACTATTATATCATTTCTAAGCATTATTATAGTATTTAACATTACAAGCCAGGTAAAACTGTTTTAACTGGCGCAAAGAGGATTATGACTGGCGAGCCGCTCCGGCGAGCCTGTCACCTCTTTGAGCCTGTTAAAACAGTTACCTGGCGTGTAATGTACAATACTTTACTTGTTACTCATGCTTAATTCACTTACAAATTAATTAAATTACAATTAAACAATTTCTGTCAGCTGTCAGTAGCGTCAAAAATATCCCTAAATTGTTTTTAGAAAGCTTTGAAAGTCAAACTTGTAAACATTGATTTTCAAAGTTTATAGACAGCTTGGTTAAATGACGTTTCACAATTGAGTAACAAGTAAAAATATTAAGAAGCAGCTAAATAAAAACAATTGTACTTACTACAGTTTCTTGATTTACTTGTGATAAAGTATCAATTTCAATTTCCGCTATTGTTTGTAAATCTTCTATTATGTTTTCGTCATAATCTTCAACTTCTTGACCAACCTGTTGACTATCAAGATTTGTTATGCTGTGGGTCGGTGCTTCTTGGTCCTTCGTGAAGAGAAGTAATTCGTAATACCATAAATTGGGTGTGTAAATCTCATCAGAGCCACTACCACTTCTTCTAGAATTTTCAACCTTCTTAAATTCTTTACGAAACGTACTTCTTAGAGATTGGACTTTTTTTGCCACTCCATCGCGGTTTGTATTAAATTTGAACCGTTTGCACACTTCTATTAACGCGTTGTAACCAACATTTTTTAAATTTTTGTTAACATATTCTTTTGATTTTACTTTCCATAGCGCAGGGTGTTGTTCATAAACTTCGATAAACTCAGTTAAGAATTGTTTTTCCATTTCAGCCGCTTTATACTAAACAAGAGCCAAACAAACCACTTGCTTTGCAAAGTCTAAACTGGGAGTATAATCGCTGTATATAAAACGCTGTGTCTATGGTCGCGATAAGATAAAACTGCAAGTCAAGCTTCTCACGAACTTGTATGCCTCGCAACTCATTCACATAAACGTACACATTTATCTGCAGTTCAGGTGTGTCCCATGCATATGTACACACAAAACTCTGTGTCTATGGCCAGCTATTGGCCTCTTTTCGGGACATAATGTGTATTGTTAACTAAATGGAAATTAAAATGGATAGAAAAGAAAGTTGTTTATCGTGTAAAATGATTTCAGTTTTTACATTGTTAGGTGTAGGCAGCGCCGGATTTAGGTCTTTGGGGGCTTGGCGCAAAATTGTTTTTGAGGCCTCAATCTTAACATCGAAAGACTTATATTCCCAGTGATTTTTGTTTATTGAGGGTGATTAAATTATAGTAAAGCTTGTTAAACCCTTTAAAAAACAGCTATAAGAGGTAAAAAAAATTCTAAAAACTGATAATCTTAAAATTTAATCATTGGATTTTCTAAAAATTTTTTTACTTAAATCCATACAAATTGTTACACAAAATCAAAAAAAAAACACCAGGCGCGCAACCACGGGTATGGTTTTCGGGTTAAAACCCCCCCAGAATTCGCGTCTAAATAAACAAAAAAAATCGAAAAGTATCATATTTTGTTAAAAATAATAGCTGCATTCATAACTTTTATTTCTAAAAATTACTAAAGAATGATCAGATTTCAACTTAAAAATTGCTCTAGACCACCTAATCTAATTAAATACAGGAAGTCTATAAAGCAAAAGAGCCGCTTGATATGAATTTGCGAAAACCTTATCTCGAGCTCGCCTGTACCAAGAAGAAACTAAGTAAGTAGATTAGATAGTACCTAGTTTATAATGAATTTGTTAAACATAATCTGCCTGCAATAAAAAATAATTACTGGCAGTTGATGAAGTTTGATAAAGTTTTTTTTCAACGATCGAATTTTAAAAATTATAACAAATTTAAATTTTTTTATAAAACTTTCTAAAAAAATTAACAGATTCGGATTGCGGGGCTCCTCTAATTTCGGGGCTTGGCGCAATTGCGCCACGGTAAATCCGGCACTGGGTGTAGGTGGTTATTTGATTTACACAGGTCGATGCAACAAAGTATTCTTTATATTGTTTAGGATCTTGTGAGAAACCTTAAAGAATTTTGAATAGCACTATTTTTTTTCAGTATCAAGTTGCTTAGGAGTAGAATTATTCAACAAAATTGTACTTAAAACAATAGATCGATGTAGATAACTATTTAATAGGCCCCGTGCAAGTTAGCATCAGCGCCACTACCGGTAACTTCTGTAAGTAACGTGGTTGGAAATAGCACTTGACACATGCATGCAAATTTGTAATTTTATAAACGAGTGCGAATTTTGTGCAGGTAATAAGTAAATGACATATTAAATCCGTCATTCATGGATTAGGGAACTCAAACGAAGAGCAAATTTACAGAAATGTGCGGTGATAGTTATATTAATTGGTCAATTGTGAATTGCCTCAAGTCTGCCAAAAATGCGAATAAAAGCATTTCTTTGTACAGTTTTCCCTCAAAACTTCATAAAAAAGAACACTGAGCCTGGTCTTGCCTTATAGAGCCACAGTGTGCAACAAAATATGTTATTTTTAAAATAAAAATTTATTTTCATAATTTGACAATTAAAATTTTTAGGTTATGTTTGACGTTTTATTTTATAGAATTTTCTTTTGATTTAAAATAATGTTATAAATAATATTAACATATTAAAAAAGCACATTAGTAAATATAAAGCATAGAAAACCACAAAATTTCAAGTAAAATCACTTGGCGCAATTGCAAAGTCCTTAAAACCCTATACTACTACTAATGGCGCGAAAATACTCTTAAAAGCAAATCTCAAGATATGGAGTTACAAACTATTTTTTTCTAACAACATATATGCTATACTAATCAGAAAGAGTTGTTTTAGGGTTTTCGTTGCCATTTTGGACTCGAGGAGTCTAAAAACGTCCAAAAATTAAATAACAAAATAACTTATTTTTTCAATCATATGACTTTGTCAAAGCATAAGGAAATGTAAAATTATGTAAAATGTACAGATATGATTATTCCTCAATTTCTTCCATATGAATTATTTTAAACAATCAAACATTTCCTTGTGTTTATCAATATTTAAAAAAAAATTATTTGAACTGTCTAACCACGTAACTTACAAATTTGACCACTACGAGTCGCTAATTCCCATCGTCCGCACTCCGCCTATAGTTATTTGTTTTATAAGGAGACAAAGTGACGTTTTGTGTGACAAGACTGTGTTTGGCTGAAGAGCGAGCGTAGCGAGCGAGTCAGGCAATACAGGCGAGTCACACAAAACTACTTTGACTCCGTAGAAAACATTAAATTTTTTCTGCAAACGTAAAGCGTAAAACTGAAAATTTTGATTTTTGAAAGAGCACCATCTCTTGTCAATTACTTGTAGTTCAATTGTCAAATATTTTTTAAAATTAACTTAAATTTGTAAAAAAAGCTAATTATTAAAAGCAACGAACTACTTATAAAGGAAAATTTAAAAAACATTAAATTGTTTACATTCAAATGCTTAAAAAACATTTTTATACTCCAACTTTTCCTAGTTTTGTATCAGTTTTTGGATTTGCGGTAATGTTTTGTGAAGCAACAATAAGCTCATTGGCTTGTGTTTGCAAATCTCTTAAGCTTTTTATGTATAAGAGAAGTAAAGCTTTAGCTGCTTTATTTACTTTTAAATTTTTAGTGTCAGTACTGAAGTTGATTTCATCTAAAGAAAGCGGAGTTCCCTAAATAACAAACTAAAAGATGGAGATTATAGACTGCAAATGTTTTAGAATACCTATAAAAATTTATTGTCGATACATGATACTACTTTAAGAATCAACAAAACAAAAATCTTGGTCGTAAAAAATTCAAATTAGGTACATTTACCACAACCAAGTTTAATACTACAAATTAAGATCTAAATTTTAAGTCACTTACATCTGGTGGAATTGAAATTACCTATTTAAGAATATAAAAATATATAACAAATTTTATCAAATTAATTTTGTAATTTTTAAATTTGGATATTAAGCATAGTAACTTGGAGGCACTGCGAGATCACTAAGTAAAAGTAGTTCATCTTCTGTGAACTTCAGTTTATGTGATTCCCAATTATCATAATGTGTTCGCTTGAAACTATTCAAAGTTTGATGAATTGCGGTCTAAAATTTAAAAAAAATTTGTTGCAATAAATGTGATACTAAGTTTTAAAAATGAACTAAGTAGTATTAAACTTACTGGAATGGGCTGTGGATCATTTAGGTGTTTTCCAAGTTCTAAAAATATATCGGGTACATAATCAGGAACATCGTATGGATGTGAATTAACAAAAGAGCACATTCCTAGAACACCAGCATGTCGAATACACAACATTTTATTGTAATTATTTGGAGAACTTTCATTTAAATTTCTAGTCAAATTTCTGTTGTGCAATTTAGTTTTAGCCTTGGACCTGAATTTTGCCTATAAGAAACAGTTAAAATTGGTATGATTAAATTGAGTGTTAAAATACCAATAATGCAGGAGGATCAGGTACAAATTGACAATGCAAAAAGCCACTCATTACTTTCTCTGCAGCTTCTCTAACTTCAGGTTGAATATCTTCTAATAACAATAATACTATGGTTTGAATCTGAAACAACGAACAATCAAGTAAATACGTGTTTTTACCACTTTTGTAATTAGTTAATTACCTCATTTACCCACTCATCTTTACTAATAATAGTAGCAAAATTGTGAAATACAAGAACAGAAATAAATTCAGCTATAGAAACCCTAGCTGTCCAAAATGATGAAGTGGATATAGTTTTGATTGTAGCAAGTGCAGCTGGTACATATTCCTCTAAAATGAAGGTGTGACCGATGACTGCTATTAAGTTGGTACATATTGTAACTAATTCATCATCAGTATCATTACTTTGAAGCACACATGCCAAAGGTAACAAATTGTAATGTTCGGGTACAGCAGCATAATTCATACGTGTAACACTACCGGTGACATACTTTGCAACTATAAATTCAATTGTTAACATAAAATTAGAAACATTATTTCAACGTACCTGTCTTGAACAATCGAATTTTCTCATCTTTATCTTCACTACTTAAGCTAATCAATTGTAGTCTAGATGTCACATCACCTTCTGAATTTTTATCAACTTGATTAGCTACTTCAATTGTACTTTCATAAAGCTTATTTAATTTGGGCATAATATGATTAAAAAAATCTCCAACTGTAACTGATTTTGGCAAATAGCCATTTGAAATGCCCAAATCTTCTGAGAAAATCACAGTTAAACAACCACTTATTCTATCACGAACGTTTTGGAATGGGTGCGATAAATGATGTTTTAAATAATCGAGCAATCTACTACTAAGCTCAACATTTCGCCAACATTGTTGGCTTAAAGCGTTTTGTAAGAGGTATATCCGAGAACTATTCAGAAAAGATGTTTGTTCATTCAATGGATTATTTATGAGAAACTCTAACAGCCAATGATGACGATTTGGATCTCTCGAATTAAGTGATATAGTTAAACATATACCCCAATCGGTTAAAGTTTCAACAGTAATGTTAGCAAATGCTTTGTTTAAAATTGGTAATAACATAGACCACAATTTCTCAACTTTATCAAAAGTCCAATGCTTAGATCCTCTAATCATACCACCAATAATTTCGGTAGCACATCTTTGACTTGGTTCTTGTTTGTCATCAATTAATTTCTCTAAATGTGTCATAAATAAATGCAGAAAATGGTCTTCAAAAATTTTGAACATGTACTAAAAATATTATATAAAAATTAGAAACCTTATTAATAGTTTGAATCAGTTTACCTTAAACATTAAAAAGCGATATCCATTAAAGATGTCTTTTCCTTTTTTATCTTCCATCGAAAGGTATTTGATAAGAATTTCAACATTCTGCTCTGTGAAAAAGTTTAGGAATTCGATTTCGTGTTGGTTTAATTGGTCACGTCTTTCAGAAAACTTAGGCTGTTCATCTGAAGGAGCATAAACTTCCAATACTTTAGGCCATGCATAATAACCCACGTCATTTTTATGAACATATCGCGATTTATTCCATTCTTGTGCGTCGAGAGGCTTGGTTTTACTATTATATAAAAGCCACTGATTATCGGGTCTGATACCAGGACTAATGCTTTTATTACTGCTAGTGTTAAAACTATAAGGATCGACAGTAATTTTCTTGAAGGTTGGTTTGTTCTGACATAATATGAAGACAATTACTCTGAGAGCAACTTTTCTAATTTCTAGAGAATCGTTAATTAAACAGTTTAAGAAAAATTTTACAACTTCGGGACTGTATTTTACATCAGAGTGCACCATGTTTTTTAGTAAATTTACTCCCATTGAATAGTAGCGCCAGTGTCTAAAAAATTTCAAAATAATAAGAGTCGTTATTTAAAGAACTAACTTACAGATTTCCATTCACACAGCAATCTAATACAGACTGAACAGCATTTGTATATGTCAAAACCCTTTCTTCGTTCTCAATAGCTAAGAGATTAGGTCCGTTATCTATAAAATTTTGGAAACCATCTAACGACACACTTGGAACATTATTAACGAGTTTATAGGCTGCTTCTACACATCTGTCAGGTATATCTAATTTTATAGTAATAGTAGGTAAATGCCTTATTTCTTCGGCAATAGCTAACATTAAATTTACTATTGAAAGTTTCTCAGAAAGTTGCGATTTTATTATTAAAGGCCACAAATCTCGAATCATACCCCAATCATGTCGAGTTACAATAGAAGCACCTTTAGTTCCAAGTAGAACATATAAGCAACCCTTAAATTTCTCATGATTAACAGATGTATCCATTTGTAAAATCTCCTTAATTGATGGTAGCAAAATTTGATAAGAATAAGAAAAAGCGCCAAGTGCATGAAAAAGTTTCTTTTGAGCAGTAATGCGTACCTAAAAAATGTTTATTAACATAATGTTGAGTAAAGTAAATCAAACATACTTCACTGTAGTGACTAGTACTCAATTCAAATAAATCTAATATAATTTGTTTATGAGTTTCTGTAAATGAGCAGATGCGGCTTTCATTTCGAAATTCTTGATGTAGCATTGCACGATCTATTAATGTAAATCGCAAATGGCGTTTATTTTGATGTAATCTATCCTCCATAATCTTTTTGATTAAGTGAAATCTTTTCCAGTGAGTTTCAAAATCCCGTCCTCTAAACTTGTTGAATAATAAAGTGTTGTAGATCTATAAAATCAGTTGTTACCGTTATCGTTACTTACAATATCAAACTGTTCTTACAAAAATCATGTTAAATATACTTTTAGTATCTCCTTCATCAACTTCTAAAACTTTTTTTTGAACTCGATGAATAGTATCCGCTATTACTTTACGAACATTTCGACCATCTGGCATTGTTACAGCAAAAGAACCACCTATTATTAACTCAAATCCCCAGGGATCCAATACAGAATCGACCCTTTAATTGAGTATACTAATTACGATAGGTTACATAAAATGTAAAAATACGTACAACTGAATATCAGGTTCATCCCATTGAGGCAACACACTTTGACAACCAAGAATTGAAAAAACAATTCTTACACGTTGACGTAATTCTTTTCGATCTAATTTTACTTCACCATCAGCATATTTATTCAATATATCTAATTCGGGAATTAAATACTTATTTAATAAACTCTGAATACAATCGATCTCTTTTTGTCCTGGTTCGTACCATGAGATGTTTAAATTTTTGATATCTCCAGCCTTTCCCCACTCTCTGCATTAATAAAATTGTTTAAAATATTATATACAAAATATTATTTTATATTTACCGAACAGTAAAGAAATCTTGAACATTGTCGGTGTAAGGTCTGTTACAACTTCGATATTCGGTGGGTAGTGTAAAGCTTAAAGAAGTCAAAATTACAGTAAGCATATGAGAAGCTAATCTACTGCCTTGAGTTGAGTTCATATGTAACATTCGTTCTAAGATTCTATTTAATCTATCCATGTAATTAACTAATTCAGAATGTCCATCTAGTATCTAAATATTAAAAATTTTAATAAAAAAAATAGCCAAGTACTTCACTACATTATGAGACACTACATTTTTATCAATCTGACAAATTGAATATAATTACCTCAGATAAAATTAACAAATTATAAAGTAATTCATCGTTAATTCCATCATCCATGACAACATCATCATTTTCACCAAGTAAATTTTCTATAGTATCACATAAACCTGGTAAAAATAACTTGAAGGTTTCTTTTGGATTTGTTTTTACAAAACATGCACATAAAATAGCCATTAATTTTCCAGAAACTTTGGATTCCAAAATGCGATCTGTGGCAAAACTATGAATTTTTTTCAATGCGACCTAAATAACACAATTATTATAAAACACGTAACAATTTAACAATTATTTTTACCATAAAAATATCTGGAGAACATTGATACAGCACTGAAGTAATAACAGAAAATAATGCCGACTCTGACATACTTTCCAATCTGCTTTTACTGTCATTATCAGTTTGTTCTAAGCGTGTGAATTCCAAGGAGTTAGATTCAACCCAAACGCATATTCTATCAAAAAATTGTACTACAAAATCTTCCACACATGCAGAAGCTTCACAAACTGTATGTTCTGCTTCTGTTATATCATCGTAATATTTGCCAGCTTCAGATGAATTTACTAAAGGCGCAAGATTACAAAAGTGAGCAATTATATTGAATGTGACAAAACATTTTCTTATATCATTGGGATCTATTCCTGGAAGTAAGGCCTGGAGTATAGGAAATACGTGAACAGGACCTTCTGGATACTTCTCTTTTGCATCTTGAACCATAAATCTAAAATTTAATTATTGAAAATATTCAAAAAAATTATTTTTGATTCATTACCTAGCAATTGACATGAGACATATCATTGATGAAGTAAGTTTATGCGGTTCAGTTAAACTATCCATTGCGCTATACAATTTATCAAGTACTATCGGAGCTATTAAGTCTGGTCTTAACGTAGATAAATACTGCATTGCAACTGCAACATCTTGATTTCCTTGGCGAGAGAACATGGCTTGTTCTAAACAAGGCTTCATTATATTAATAAATCTTTCTATATCATCGTCAGTAAGTTTATAATGATCAGGTGCTCTAGATTCCCAATTTTTCTTCTTATAGCGTTCACAGTGCACTCTTTGAACAAAATAAGTGGCTAGTTTTTTTAGTAGATCACGAATTTTATGTGTCCATCTAAAATAAATAGAAGGAATCAAATGTAACTAGAAATAAATCAATTTTTAAAATCATACTTTCCAATATTAGCAGGATGATAGTAAGTTTCAAGAGTTTGCATCAATTTTTCTAAATGGAAAAATGTTGTTTTCTTTTCACCTCCTAAGCAATATACAATCCATATAGCCATAGCAGAGCTATCGATCTTATATTGCTTTGCCGACTGTTTCTTATGATAACTAACAGGTAAATGAAATGTTCGACGAAATCGAACAAACATAATTGGAATGTAAGGTTCCCAGTCGATTTGGCCAGGGTTGTGATTAGCTAATCGGGCTAATAACCACATTAAGTACTAAAATTTTATCAAGTAAGACTTTCTTAGTTATTATTGTGATTTATTTTAACCTACGTTTTCCCATTTACTAGCATTGTGGCATACTTTCCAAAAGCGCATTAATTCTTCCAACCATAAATCATAACCCAAATGGGTCTTGTCAGGTTTTACAACCACAGGTAAAAATAGTTCTAAATATTCTATTGCAGTAGATACATCATTAAGACAAAGTTTTGGACGAAATTCATCTAAAATTTCCTGTGTTGCTTCCACAGGAAAGTAACTATAAAATACTTTACAGTAAGAAACCGATAGGATAAATTGTGGAAGTGACCTACATACGACAAATACGAATCATCGCTTCAATAGAAACTTCAAATGCTGGTGGATAAGTATACATTCCTATACTACTTTTACTCTTCTCCATTGCTCTAGTTGACATATCATAGAGCGGTCGCCAATTAAGTTGTAATTCATCAGGCGAAAGCAACTTTTTCCTAAAAATAGCAGAACAAACAGTGATAAACAAATCCCAAACAAAACTTTTTGCACAACTTACTTCAGTAAGATATTTAATGTTGAGCTAAATTTAATTATCCTTGTAGGCTCTAAATTTGGAATCGTTACAAGTTCATAATACAAGTGCACTAGAGCAATGTGATCTTCTTTTGAAAATTTTAAACCGTAAATTTTAATGTACCTAAAAAATGAACAAAAATCATGTTTTCAAATTAAATAGTTTATACCTATTGTTTATAAATTTAATAATATTGACAATGCCAAGTAAGAACAATAGGGAATCGTGTATTTAAATTCTTTTTTATGAACTAATTTACTGAAATTTTAAGATGATCAATATGATCATAATCAAATCTAAAGAATACCCTACATAAAGAAAAGAAAAGTAGCCGACATAAAATTCAATAGATACATAGAGGCTGTAGAAATATTATATCTTGATTAACTAATTATAAATGATTAGAACTAGGAAATAGGTAAATCAAAATAAGCATATTTTTATCTTGTAGGAATTTAATATAATTTCACTGCTAGTGCCAACAATGAACGACATTGAATAATTTAAAAACAGGACAAATAATTTAAGATCTATTAATACTATTATGTACCTAGGTCCTTAATTATTAATCACTACGATTACTACCTACTTAATTTTAAATTTATATTTAAAGTTAATCAAAGAAATATAAAAGTACAAAAAATTAAGTTAAGTACACAAATATAAAGGTACTTATTTGTAACACAAAATGATTAATTTTATTCAAAGTTAAATGTCTATGAACAAGATATAAAATACCTAGTCATACCTCTTCAAGGTTACCAAATATTATTGATTATCGTATCTCGTGATATACACATCATTCCTTTACATACTTCTGATTCGATTTTGGTAACAAAAGATATCAAATCATTGAAGAAAAAACCTAATGAAAACTCAACCTTAAAGTGATAATTTTAAATAATTAGACTTTGCAAATGAAATGCAAGTGATAAGTTAAATTCTAACGATGTAAAGCTCTGCATAAAAAGAAAACAAAAATCATTGCAAGAACTCTATGTACATTCAAAAGTACCAAAATCATTTTAAGACCCACATTCAAAAGAATGTGGTACTTTCAACCTGCATGACTTGAACTTCATTGAAAATTTTACAAAGAATTTAACTTACTTATGTAACCTCGATGTCCATATCAAACACCCTGGGCGCATTTCTCTACATAAAACAGATTTTACCAGATTACTTTTAATATCGCTGAACAACTTATTTGATTCAGCATCCAACTTATCAGCATAGGGAAGTAATTTATTATATACATTTTCTTTTTGGGGCTTAAAGCCCAAAACTTGGAAACGTTTGTTGCAATTTTCTTCATCTACTTCCATCATAACAAGTAGTTAATCGTCAAAATAATTCTAAGAGTTTTTCAATTATTAGCAACCACTTTACACACAAGTAAACAACAACTTATTAACAAATTACTCAACAACTTTGCTATTTTTATGTCACTTTTGCGCTAGTCATGAAGAAAGACATCTTGGTTTTCAATTTTATTCGATTGCCACATTAATTTGACATTTAAAGATTTTAAACAACCAATTATTTTCAAGTTGATTTACTGCCAGCTCATTGTAAAGATTTACATACACACTTGCCGCTCGATTTAAATGATCATTCAGTTACCGATTATAATAAAATGTCAAGCGAACTGCTGTTATTTGACGTTGGTATACTATTTTCAAACCACCGTGTATATTTTCAAGGACTGCTAATTTGACATTTAAAGTTCAATGTTTTTGACATTACATGTGTGATTTTTAGGTTATGTTAGCTTTACACTTTGAATAATTCTTTTTTAAATTAAATTTTAAAATTTATTTACGAGAAATATGTCTTACACTTTTTAAAAAATCAATTTTTGAAAAGTTTTGAATATGTCGCATTGCATAAAACTGCTGTTTAACCGAATATATAGTAATAATTTAGGATATTTAAGACGCTTTTCTAATTACAATAAAGGTAAATAAAACATTTTATATTATAATATTACATTAAATTTTAATTAATTTAGATTTAATACCAAAATCTTCTACCACAACCAATATACAAACTGCTCCGGATTATTTATTTCAAGATTTAAAAAATGCATCTAACCCATACGAAGTTCTTGAATTGGTCGGTGTTCATCATAAAATTATGAATAGTAAACAATTATTGCAAGCTTTAAGGTCTTTATTTGCTTTACAAAAATACGGAAAGTAAGTTATACCAAATACATCTACAATTAATACTTATTAATCTTTCAGTTCATCTTTATCAACTCAAAATATTATTAAACATCCTGATTTTGATAAACTATGTTACTATTTAAAGAAACAATCTCGAGTAATAGAACTAAATGATTTAATCGAAGCTTTAAAAATTATATCGTTTGTTGGGGTCTCTTCAAATAGTACAATTGTTCAAGTTCTTTTACAATTGATAAGACATAATGTAAATGAGTTATCTTTGCAACATATTATATTTTTAAATTTTCTACTGAAACAATTTAAAAGCTCTCCTTTAGTTGACGGATTGCTAATAGCACTGCCTATTGTATTTGAAGTTAACTTACCGATGAAAATGGAAAGAGATAATTTATTACATTTAACTGAATATTTACAATTTGTTTCAAGACAGTCTACGTTGAGTAAATCTTTGGAATTGATTGTAAGTTGTTTAAGAAAACAAATTGAACTAAACGGTACGATTGATCCAAAGATAGCTAAAAGTATTATTTGGTCTATATGTGACTTAAGAGAAGACGAATATGTAAGACCTATTTATGAAAGTGCTGTAAAATCGTTTTTATTTGGAATTGATAAGATGGAGTATAATGATATTCAAAACACAGCCTCTAAAATAATATTTAAATTTTCTAATAAGAATCCGTTTTATTACAATGAAGAAATTTTAGATGCATGTGCTAATTATATTGTGGATAAAGACTTGGGTTTTAACGAAGCTGTATATGTTATTAACAAATTTATTCGTATTGTAAGTAGAAGTAGTAGAAAGAAGGAAAGTAAGTAAAGAGAATTTAATGATATAAATTGTAGAGCCATTCTAATGATAGATTATTGAACTATATAATTAAAAAATGTGTGCAAAATGTAGATATTCTCTCTCAAAAATCTTCCTACAACTTATATGTCATAGCAGCAGCGACAGCATTAACTGAATTCAAACCTAAAGATTGGGATATGTTTGAGAGCACATATTTAAATACAGATTTTTTTGCACCTACAAATAAAAAAGAAATTATGTGGTTGAAATTTGCAGCATCACTGTGCGCTTTAGATATTTACCAAACTGACGTTTTAAGAAATGCTCTACATGAAAGTTATTTACACTTTATTTCTAAATATAGTAAGTTAATTCTTAAACTATTTAGCAAATGTTATGTAGTTAATTTGTTCTAGATTATGTGAATGATTATGAGTATTGTATTCTTGTTAATCAGGCTGTTTCTACGTTCAAACCTGAACTTGAATATTTGTTACCATCCGATTCAATAATAAGTAATGTGAAATCTAATATTAAACCTGTGGTTGACTATCCATTAGAAATGGCCCTACAAAGAGCTCTTGGTGGTGAAAATTATGTAGCTACATGCATTAAAACTGATTTAGGATTTCACATAGGTAAACTAATTTCAAAATTTGAAAATTTTATAGTTTGTTAATATTTATAGATCATTTGGTGCTGATGAGAAAAGGTGGTTATCCAATGGCATTAAAGAAAAACATTAGCACATTAGAAGATGTAGAAGTTCTTTCTGATAGTCAAGTGTAAGTAATGTAGATAAGGGATACATAATTTCTTATTACACTTTAAACTTTCTAGGGTCCTTGTTTTGGCTTTAGGAGATCACCATTATACTATAAATACCAAAAAAATGAAGGGAACTACATCTCTTATGATTAAAATATTAGAAGCAAAGAAGTATACAGTTGTTCCTGTATGTTTAAATATATGGGAATCTTTACCAGATTTTGAAAGAATCCCATATCTTATGCAAATTATTAGATTAAAAACTGAAACTAGTGAACAAATTTCAAATGTTTCATGTTGATGTGTAGGTTTTTTTAATAAATGATATTTGTGATAATTAATAATTTTTAACTTTTTCCAATCCAAGAAAAAGTTGTTATAATCGAGAAAAAAAAATAATAAAAATTTTCTTTTGCATTTCTCGACGTGTTGAGTCGCCGTGATTCCAAAAATGCAAAAAAAATTTCGATTTTTTGAACTAAAATGTCTATGTGTGTGTCCGTAACTCTTTGGAGCAAAAACTACTGAACCGATTTTGATGAAATTTGATTTTAGGCACTTTAAAAATATTTCATCGGCAAACTAAGCTTTTATAAGAAATTTATACAGAGTGTCCAAAAATAAGATCGTTATTTTGGGCGCATATTTGCACATTTGTGCCAAATTCAATTTTACTTGCCTATAAGATAGTACATCTGAGCCCCAATTGAAAATTAAAATTTCAAATTTTTTCCTCTTATAACTTGGCCGGTGATTATTATTATAAAAATTTCAAAACGGCATTGTACAGCCAAAATATAGGACTTTCGTCCTAAACAAGTCGATTTTTTAAATTGTTTCAAAATTGCCTACTTTTAAGGGGCCAAAGTAGGTCAAAATTTTGAAATGGATTTTCTCAAAATTTCCTTTGACATATTTTTTCTTTTTTGGATATGTTACAGACAACGTAATTCTATATCTAAATATGAATTTTTATAAAAATCTCTCGGGCCGTTTTGGAATAATGATTTTTTGAATGTCAAAACTTCAAAAGTCTCTAATTTCTTTTGTAATAGATATGAAAACTTGAAAATGGATATATGTATCAATCCCATGAATATCTATTATTTGACACTATTATCGGTTAACGAAACGCTTCCGGTTAAACCGGAAATTACAAAAATATCAAAATTTTTAGGAACACCCTGTATATTTTTTAATATTTTGAAAGCTCGTAAAATTAGCTATTACACGATACCAAACACTTTATATTTTGACTTCCGGTTTAACCGGAAATGAGATCAAATTTCGTAATTTAAATAGAACACCCTGTATATTTTTCAATATATTAAAAACTCGTAAAATTAGCTTTCTGAAGATATAACATAATGTATATTTTGTACTTCAATTTATGCCAAAATTTAAAAAAAATGAAATTTTTGAAAAAGTTAATACCCTAAAATTCTGCTTACACGCCCAGGTTTTTATTTATTATTTAATTAATTACATCACATTTATGAGTATGAAAGAGTTAAATCGATATTTAATGGTGTGTTAATGAACGAACAAATGGGGGGGAAAATTTGAATTTTAGGGATTTTACGATTTTTATTTTAGTGTAAAGCTCGGTCTTGGTTCTAAAGCTGTCATTGTGGAAGTTCCTTTTGAGATTGCTGATTGAGTAGACGAACTTAATTTACATAAAAAATGGGTTTCCAAAATATATGGTACTCTCACCCTCGTAAATATGGACAAGGATCGAGATCCTGGTAAGTATTTAACTAATAGTATCTGTATAACTGATAATTAAAAGGATTGTTTTCAATGTAACCTCAAATTTGTTTACTCATTACACGTGTTTTTATAGTAATGTACCAATAAAGTTCTTCTACTGAATTATTTCTTACTTTTAATTAGAAATTTATGAAATTAGAGTTCTAATGGTGTATACCTTTCTAGCCGATCGTGTTCGAACAAGCATGGTTTGATCCGCAAATATGGCTTAAATTTGTGTCGGCAGTGCTTCAGAGAATACGCTAATGATATTGGATTTAAGAAGGTAAATTATATATTCTTTAAAGTAGAGCATAATTATAATATACAGTAAAACTCCGAAATTGACATGATTGTATTTCGTTTTTGTACGTTGTGTTTTTATACTTGCACTTGCATGCGAAAGTGCGTAGGAAAGAAAATTAGTACAGATTTAGAGTTGACTTGTAACTATTGCTGAGGGACAAATTAGGTTGTAAGGACAAAAGTCCATTACATTACTGTTTATTGTTTTTATTAATCAATATTTAACTTTTGAATGAATGTTGATTTTTTGCAAGAAATTTAAATTAAAGACATGCCAGTTTTAAGTTTTTATTAAGAAAAAGTTGAAATCATTTATTAATATAAATTATTTCTTTCAGCTGGATTAAATGAAAGTCACATCAGTACATAGAGAAGAACAATTTTCTATATTTTCTTGTTTAAAGTATTGTAATAAAATGGTACTGAGAATTTAATAATAAAAAAAAACTTATAATATGTAGTTGTTATTTACAATAAATTATACATTTAATTATCACATCAGTCAAAGTTATGGTATTCTTGGGTTGTAGAGCACAATCAACGAAATTACTTTTCCAGTTAATACTACGATATTCTCTGTATGAAGTTTTTGGCAAATTCTGATGAGCCTACTTTCTGAAATAAAAAGAATTAATTTAAAATAAATTTTGTTTAAAAATATTGTACCTGAGCCGATGTAACTATTAAAGCAAAAAGAGATTTCCTTGGTGGTCTGCAGAATTTTTTTCCATTTTCTTGACAACACAAATTAGGAAAACAATCAAAAAGCCTTTCACATGCTCTTGGAAAAATATCTAAAAACGGTGGAGGTGGTGGTGTGCATTGTAGATATGTCACAAACCCTTTCAAAGCTGAAAGAAAATTCAATAAGTTAATTAAAAACAAATTTGTGTGTTTCTTACGCGTTAACATTCTTTTAACAGCTGGCATTTTATTAAACCTTGGGGCGGCATTTCGACAGTAGTATTTTACTTCAATACCTTGTGTAGGACGTTCCGGACAACATATTCTAATGCCACAATCTGCATCAGTTGTACATTCCTTAATTGGTAAAAATTCTGGCATAGGATCTTTTGGACACACACGATCTATGATTCCAAACATTGCTGAAATTTTAAATCGGAAATTAATTTAGCATTTTATTTCTATAATTGAAACTTCTGTGTTTTATTTCATCAGTAATTAATAGGAGTAGGTTACTAAATCTATTAAAATATGATTTCATAGATGAAATAGTACAAGGATCAGCATTAAACGACAGATTATTGTGAAAATATTAACACGAATTTTGGGATTTGGTATGAGATAAAAATGAGTTCTTTTCTATTAGTTATAAACAGGCAACGAAAATTTAGCCAGAGGTCATTGTTTTAAGATCTTGTGCTTATAAAAATAAATTAAAGGAATTTCTATATTTCTAGATAGAGTTTATAGATTGTTAGCATTATTATTCTGTTTTATTCCTATAGTACAGGGTCTATCGGTTTCAACCTGGAAAAACGACATATGTGGCTGTAAATTTACAATTAGCTAGCCTTAAGAGTCTACATAAAGACATAAAAAAGTTTACCACTCCTAGAGGTGTGCAACATGAAGTAAATGTGCCCTCAACATTCAAAGAATACTAGCTCGAAAAGAAATGAGAATTTCGAAATTCTGATAAAGCTATTTAATAGAGCATGGAATTCTGAACAATTTATGAATCTATAAAAATTTTTGTACCAATAGTACTTTTCCAGAAAAACGCGATGAAAGACAAATAGGGATAAACCGTTAGAAATCTGAAAATTGGAAATTTTACAGCGTAGTGACTCACAAACATGTTTGCCATTTTGTAATTAATTGTCAGATCATCATTTCGAGTAAATTTTTGGAAAGAAGATGGTTTTAGCTTTAAATTGATGGGGATATTTTTTAATTTATTTATTTTCATCATCCCTGAAATTGTACTAGAAGTTTTATTTTTCATTTTTCTGACGACTCTTTACATATTAATGTACCATAAGCTACAGAGAGTTCAAATTTAAAAAATATTCTGGATATATGTTTTATAATATATTTATAATGACATCATGCTACTAATTATGTTAAAACAATTTTCAGTTTTAAAAAAACACCCCTTAAATATTTCAACTTTTTAGAATTTTATTTTTTTCTTATAATTAAATTTTTAAGAGGCAGCGTAAGATGGAAAAATGTAATTTCCAAAAAAATAAATATACGGTTTTGTAGGTAATTCATCGTGCTTTCAAATGGTGTATTTAAAATTTATTCTACTTCATGTACTTTCTATGAAATTAAGATGAAGTGCGCGCGTCTCAAAAAGGGCACTTTTTTCGTAAGATTGACGGCATTTTTTTACGTAAACGTTATATCTTAAAAACGTTTGCGGATAATGAAAGAGGATATTTCAACGTTTCAGTTCATCATATTAAATATTGATTTCTGACTACCTGTTCCGAAAAAAGAACCCCGAAAAAACTGTTTTTTTCGATGATCCTGAACAAAAGGCAAAAACAAGCTACATTTCGTAAAACAACATATGTGGCTGAAAATTTGAAATAAGCTTGTATTGAAAGCCTAGAAAAAGAGACAAAAAAGTTTACCACTCTCAGAGGTGTGCAACATCGAGTGGAAGTGCCCTCAACTGTTAAAAGAGTAACTGGAAGCATAATGGAAAAATAGAAATTTGGTTATAGTCAATTTATAGAGAATTAAATTTTAAACAATTTTTATATCTATGAAATTTTCTGTATTTGCAATAGTTTTACAGTAAGCTATAAAAGAGACATTTATATAGCCTTAACATCAATGTAGAGCACAGGCTGGAAAAACAACATATGTGGCTGAAAATTTGAAATAAGGTAGTATTAAAAACCTAGAAAAAGAGGCAAAAAAGTTTACCACTCTCAGGGGTGTGCAACATGGAATAAATGTGTCCTCAACTGTTAAAAGAGTAACTGGAAGTGTAATAGAAAAATCTAAATTTTGTTTGGGCCAATTTATAGAGAATGCAATTCTAAACAACTTATACATCTATGAAATGTTCTGTACTTGCAATAGTTTTTCCGTAAACGCGTCGAAAGAACCATTTATATAGCCTTAATATCTTTCTAGGGCACAGACTGGAAAAACACCATATGTGGCTGAAAATTTGAAATAAGGTAGTATTAAAAGCCTATAAAAAGAGGCAAAAAAGTTTACCACTCTCAGGGGTGTGCAACATGGAATAAATGTGTCCTCAACTGTTAAAAGAGTAACTGGAAGTGTAATAGAAAAATCTAAATTTTGTTTGGCCCAATTTATAGAGAATTAAATTCTAAGCAATTTATATATCTATGAAATTTTCTGTACTTTCAATAGTTGTACCATAAGCACCACGAAAGGAACATTTAGATAGCCTCTACATCAATTTCTATAAAAAAAATTAAATAAATTAGTTTAAAATCTCAATTACATCTCTTTTTTATCTTTTTTATTCCTCCTCATTTACAGTAACCGCTAAATCGAAAAAAAATGTTAAAAAAGCAGAATGTTATTATTTTGGCAGCTGATTTAACAGTTTGCAGTTGTTAAACTACAATTTTGACATCATATTCGTAATCAGCGACCCCAAAAATATAAAGTACCATGTCCTTATCAAAAAATAATTAGATTTAAAAAAACGCCCCCTAAAAACAATATATGGGTGGGATCTACCCATGTTGCACACCCCTGACGACGGTAAACTTTTTAGCGTCTTGTAGTACATATCACATAATGCCCAAATCCAAATTTTCAACCACATATGTTTTATTTCCAGGTCGATGCCGATATTCGCCTTTGGGATCTGTACTACTATAGTATTATGTATTTCCGCCATCCATAATCTCTTCTATAAGAGTATTTTTCCAGTAGAGTCTCGCAAGAATTAATATGTGGTTGTAATTTTTGGAAACTGTAAACCATGCCCAAATAAATGCTAATTACGTAAGTTTTAAAGGTGAGAGTAGTGCTCCTTAAACATTTAACCCGTTTTCCCTTTCTCTGACTTTTAACTACTGTAATGAGCTACTTAATATCTTGGTGCTCTACTTCTTCAATAACTTATAAATAAATTATAATTATTTAAGAGCAAAAAAAATAATAATTAGCCGTCCTTGTAACCAACATGCAATTTTTTGTTAAGTAATATCATTAATTTGATAATAATTTACAATAAACAATAAGATAATTATTATAATTAATTCCAGTATGTAAACAATTGACAAATTTGTTACTGGGCGTTTAGAAAAATAACTTATCTTCATCATACTTTCACATAACAGAATCTTACTAAATAATTGTATAGAACACCAGAACAGCAGCAGATTACTTAATTAAATGAATGAATTTTTAAGACGTTGTTTAGGACCCCTTAATTAGCGTTTGAAAATAATGATGGGAATTGCATCATTAGCATAAAAATGCTTGATGTTCGATTATTATGGGTCCCATTATACTCATGCAGAGTTGCAAAACAACATATTTGTAGATGTTATAGGGTTGATTATTGGCACAATAAAATTTGCAAAATACAGAACTTATACAGGGTGTCCCGGAACAACACGACAAGCGTTGTAAAGTGCG
The DNA here is from genome assembly GCA_963924605.1 of Malthinus seriepunctatus. Lineage (NCBI taxonomy): Eukaryota > Metazoa > Arthropoda > Insecta > Coleoptera > Cantharidae > Malthinus > Malthinus seriepunctatus. Next base: position 104,252,836 of record OZ004600.1, on the reverse strand, counting down.
TTCCTGGGACCAAAATAGGACATATTCTCTTCTTGCAATTAAATGAAAAAACGCACCCTTACAAGGTTATAGGTTCTCAAAGTTGGGGTTAAAATTTAGAAAAATCGCTTTATCTCCAAAAGTACTTTAAAGTTTTAATGATTATATTATCAGTACAGTATATCTTATAAAAGTCATATTGTGGTAGAAATTGCATAAAAATCGCACCACTACAACTACCGATTCAAGGAATGGCGCTAACTTTGAACCGCTAAAATTCTAGTTTTTGTTCATAAAAATATTAAATTCGTTTGATTAATTTTATAGTGAATTTTAAAATAAACATTTTATGTCTCTAAAAATTTTCTTCTAAAACCAACCGTTCTTGGGAAAAATTGAAAATCAATAATGATGATATAGTGGAGTGAACGAGGGTTTTACTGCGAAGAACCCACGCCTTGAACGAATGAATTTTTTTTATTTAATTCTAAATACCCTAAAGATAAAAGTTTATATTGTTAAAAAGTGTGCATTTGCCTCATCATCTTTTTAAACCACTTCTTGTGAATTCAATTTTCAAAATCATAAACATTAGCTGAAAAAGACTTTTTATTTCATAATTTTGTGTGCAAATGCTTACACGTTTGATAACAACAAGTTTACGGAAAAAAAAAATTTCAAAAAGGCATGATGAAATTGTTATTAACATTTACTTAACAGTAACTAACGAAACACTTCTAGGCATCTCAAAAACTTCAAAATTTGTACCAATGTATATCATGTCCTCAACATTTATAAAAAAGTCGTCAAGTCTTGAAAACCCTCTGGGGGCCGATTGAAGGGGGATGGAGGACGCCCCTTTTACTTTTTAGACGAAATAAGACCTTTCTAGGGATCGTTAGAGTGTAATGTACAATGGCACCAAATTTCAAGTTCTTAGGATGTTTATAAGTGCTTGTGACTCAAAGTAACAAAATCACAAGAATTGGTTAAAAATATGATGAGGCAAATGCACACTTTTTTTACAGTATAAACTTTTATTTTTAGGGTATTTAGAACTCAATAAAAAAGATTTCATTAAAATTCAATCAATGAGTTCGTTCTTCTCAGCAATATTGTTTTTGAGCTAATTCCTAAGATGATGTTACTTCGAATCACAAGCACTTTTAAGCATCCTAGGAACTTGGAATTTGGTGTCGTTGTAGAACACACTCTAAAGATCTCTAGATAGGTCTGATTTCCTCTAATAAAACATGGTGGTGTTGTCTCCCCCTTCCCCCTTAATTTGTTCCCCAAGGGATTTTCAGGAATTGAAGACTTTTTTGAAAAGATGCCTAGAAGTGCTTCGTTAGTTACTATTAAGTAAATGTTAATAAGAATTTCATCATGCCTTTTTGAAATTTTTTTTCCGTAAACTTGTTGCTTAGCTTGTTGTTGTTATCAAACGTGTAAGCATTTGCACACAAAATTATGAAATAAAAAGTCTTTTTCAGCTAATGTTTATGATTTTAAAAATTAAATTCACCACCACAAACCACATTCATGGTTTAAAAAGATGATGAGGCAAATGCACACTTTTTAACAATATAAACTTTGATCTTTAGGGTATTTAGAATTAAATAAAAAAAATTCATTAAAATTCGTTCAAGGCGTGGGTACTTCGCAGTTTATGCTCTTTTCAGTTTATCACGATTCCATTAATAGTAACAGTGTGTAACAAATGAATCAATATACTTTTGAAAATCTCCGACCAACTTCTACAGTAAATTCCTGGGATCAAATAAGACATTTGTTCCTCCTGAAATAATATCCAAAAACGCTCTCCTAAACAGGCTCTCAAAATCGGGGAAGTAAAATGTGAACAAATCACTTTAACATTTTAGGGATGTCTTTTTGGATATTATTTCAAGAGGGGCAAATATCCTATTTTAAACCCAAGGACCAACTGTAGAAGTTTGTGGGTGATTTTCAAAGGTATATTGATTAAGTTACAGACTGCAATCATTATAATTACTAATTTTTGTAAAAAGAACTATTGGTTTTCGAAGAAAAACTTAAGAGACACAAAATGTTCAGTAACCTCAACTTTGAGAACTTTGAGTTTTGGGGTGCGTTTTTTCATATAATTGCAAGAGGAGAAAATGTCATATTTTGGTTCCAGGAAACCACTGTAGGCATTCGTCGGTGTTATTCGGGAACACCCTGTTTTTATATATTTATGTTACCTACCTAAAGGCTTTACTTGAGATAAATGTCAACAAAATGTCTTCCAAAAGTAATGTGTATGATATTATGATTTATTAAGTGCTGAAGATTATTATGAATGTGTGTGATTTTTCTTTTCTAAACGACTGTATTATTTACTTACGTGAATGAGGTATTTCAGGTTTTGGTAATGGGGCACCTGTAATACATCTTTTATTACAGCACAAAAAAGTTTTTCCCAAAAATTGACAGTCTTTTGAAGACTTGCACGATGGAGCAAAAAATGGTACTCGAATTGATTTATTAGGACATACTAATTTTAATATATCTTTTCTTTCAGTCTTAGTTGCATTTGTATTTGATTTGATGTTAATACGCAAAGGACTTAACTTAGAATCAACTAAAATAAGAACAATTTAAATTTTTTTTAAACTCTCGAATTTTTAAATAATTAAATTAATTTTATTCTTACTGTGATTAATTGCGTTCGATTTAATATCCTGTTCGCAAGAACAAAAATATAATATTAACGTAACGCACACAAAGGCGCGCACTTCACACCATTTAATTAAACTCATGAGAACTAACGCACAAGAAAAACGCACCTCTTGTTTTTACGTCTTTAATAAAATTGAAAGAGAATTTTTAGATGTAATCTCGAGACACGCCAGCGAATGAATCTTAAAACTGTACAGATATAAGACTTTCTGTTTTTACCCAATAACTCGTACACGTTAACAATACGGAAATGGGTATTTGTATGGATTTAAAGGCTGTAGGTAATACAATCATTACTTACACTTGTTAAGGAAGTTGATAAATAAATAAAAAAAAATTAATTTGCATTAAAACTCTTTAATAAAGCTTCAGTTTTGGGTCCATTCTCCATGCTTCTACACTGAATTTCGTTTCCTTGATGTATTTACTTCATGGAATTAACTTTTAATAAAAGTAGAAGATAATACTCAAATTGTTAAATATTCAGTTATCAGTAGGTATCTATTTTGATTTTTAACTTTTTCCAAGAAAAAGTTATTTCTCATTGAAATTCCAATTGCTAACAAAAACTATCATTTCCAATGATTTTTTTTGGGTAGTTGCAAATAAAATAAATTTCACCTAAAGTAATTTGCGTACAAAAAACGAGTTAATTGTTGCAAATAAATATAGCTTTTACAGAACAAATTATAAAGAGTAAGTAATTAATTGCCTAAAGCATAATATATTATATAATACTTTCACTGATCTTGGTTCAAGTGTGTAGTGTATTATAGGTACTCGTTTAGTAATAATAATAATTTTGTAATAATTCCGTTTGGTGGTTTGGTTGAAGTCATAAAAAATTATGAAAATTAAAGAGTGCTCGTAAACTTCTCGTCAATTATTATAGAAAGTTAATTTAATTAAAAAGCAATACATGAAAATAACAAGAAGTGTCTCTTCGTTGTTTTGAGCATTACCTACCTATGCAAAGTTGCATGGAGTTCATTTTCAACTTTCACAACAATGCAATAATTATATAAACTGTGAGAAAGGTGGATTTTCTATTAACAAACAAAACATCTCGTTTTAAACTAATCTTTAATGTTTTTGAGTAATTTTATGTAATATTTTAATAAATTAAAATATTGTTACAAAATTAATTGAAATAATTTCAGTGCTCTTCTTGCTAGCGACCCAACAACCTACTTAAATGATACAATTCTTTAGTTTGTAATTATTTTATATGATATCACTTTGGCTTGGAAAATTTTAGACTTATTTCAAAATTAATTTTTTGCAATTAAAATTTTTTTTAAAGTCAACAACTTGATGCAATTTTCCTATTACATCATTAAGATTTTAAATAGGTAAGTAGCTGCATTCCATGTAAACACCAACACAACCCATAAGTGGTTTGTTTACATTTTAAATTGACTTTCTTAAGGTATGGTCATCATCGTTCATTGTAGATTAGTAGTGGTATCTACCATTAGTTTGTAGAATGATCCATATACCTACTTACTTTGTTATTTGTTTACAAAAATATGTGAGTTCAATACTCACTCATACTGAAGAAAAATATTACTCCTATTATTTGGAAAATTCTGTATGTTTGAGAAACTTATCCAATTACTTATGCAAGTGTAATCATCTATTTATTTAACAGTAAATAGCACAAAAATACGTGAAATAACCGTTCGCGTGATTTTGTAGGACAACAATTATCTAAACTAATCACTTATTAAATGGTCTTGGATATCTATGGGGTACTTTCGCCAAATATATTTCTATTTACGTTAATATACCCAGGTCGGTATTACCAGGCAATACCCTACTTTCCTCTAAGTACCTACTTACCCACATTCAGAATCAGAGTTGGGCAGTATCAATGATACATGTATCTTTGATACTTTTGTATCTTGTATCTATAATAGGTACTCGAAGTAAAAGTATCTTGTATCAAAGATACCGAAATTATCAAGTACCTTGTATCAAAGATACTTATTACTTTATTAGCCTCAATGTGCTCAGATACTTTTTTAAGAAATAAAATTGTCATAGGAGCAGGTATACAATATACCAATTTGGGTAGTACTCTGGTAGTACGTAATTTAAGGTCTTCTATTAGGTGGTAAATTCACGGAAAAATAGAATAATTAAAAAAGTATCCAGTATCAGTTATCAGTATCTTGTATCTTTCGAACAAAAATTAAAAGTATCTTGTATCCATGATACTTGAGGTGGAAGTATTTTGTATCTTGTATCAAAGATACTGAAATTGAATTATCATGTATCTTGTATCAAAGATCTTGCCCAACTCTGCCCACATTCAATATTTTAAATAGAACCTGCCCGATATTATTCGATATACTAAAATTGTATGAAATTCCCTTTACAACGATATATCACAAGTCATATCTAATCAATTAAAGACACAAATCGATGGTTAAATAACGACGCGGTTTTCATTGACTTCACAGCTTACTTTTCTGTATAGCTACAATCTACAATTTACGTAGAGTTTATGAGTTTAAGCCCTGGGCCCCCAAGTGTCAAAGGGTCCACAAAAATTGAATTATTATAAAGCAAAAATAAATTTTCAACCTCAATTTAAAGATTCTTAATCTAACAAGAAATGGCGCCCATTGGACTTCGATAGCCCTGGGCTCCGAGAAACCTAGATCCGCCTCTGCTTCAATTGATTAGATAGCTATGACACCTACGATAGCTACAGTGGCTTCGTAAATAACATCAACCCACACTTGACCAATTTTCTAGGCAACCACCAACCACGAACCTTGGTAGTTGGTGGTTGCTTAGCAAATTAGTCACGTGGGTTGATATTGTTTACTAAAGCACTGCATATTGTTGGTATTAGGTAGGTACTTGCAAGATCCCAAATATTTGATGCTCAATTTCTCATTTTTTCTTCCAACTCGTACAGAAAGAACTATAATAGTACCCTTTATGTGATGCTTGTTCTGTAAACCCACAATTGTAGATAGTGACTCATTCAATATAGGTTTATTAACTACAGCGCGACTTCTATTGAGATAGATGCAGAAAACACGTGCCGCTATAATAGCATAACGTACTTTACCATAATTTAATCAAATCTTGGTAGTAGAAATGAATCCCAGTACGAACGATTGTCCATAATAATGCTGTACCGAAAAATCTCGATGTATATTCTTCATTTGATAATTGACATGACTATCTACATTTGTGGATTTAAAGTATGGGTGCTTAGTGCGCAGGGCCATAGCCAGAAGTAGGTACGCCAGACGCATTGAAGAAGAAAGAAGCTCAGTCTGACCTGGAAAGTTTCAGAAAAAAAATATTTTTGGGTCATTTTGCGACACTTTAACGCGAATATTTTAACTTTTTTCAAAAAACTCAAAAATTCAAAAAATTTTTTATTCCATTTCTCGACGTTTTGAGTCCCTCTGATTCCAGAAAAGCAAAAAAAAATTTGGGATATTTTGAACTAAAAAATCCATATTTTTATGCTGACTTGCAGCAACTTGCAGTGAAATTCTCGTTCAAAAAATCTAAAAATTTTTTTTGCATTTTTGGAATTAGGGGCACTCAAAACGTCGAGAAATGGAATAAAAAAAATTTTTGTTTTTTCTCGGTTATAAGAACTTTTTTTTGGAAAAAGTTAAAAATATTCGCGTTAAAGTGTCGCGAAATGACCCAAAAATATTTTTAATTTTTTTTCTGAAAAGCCATATAAAACCATAATTTTCTCTCAACTTATACCCGCCATAAAACAAATACAAAATAATGGAAAAATCATTTGTATTTTAAATACAAAACTTCTTCGCGTTACAGGAGGAGTTAAGCGATGTCCTAGAAAATTAAACTTAGGCTTTAAATTTATGTTGATTTTTTTGTAGTAAAGTTAGGGTAGGGGGCGGCAAAAAAATTCAAAAAAACCTTTATTAGGAACCGCTCTACAACATCATGTACTAAAGAAGAGCATTAAATTCAAATCATATTTTTTATATAAAAATTTATAGTAGCAACACAATAAAATGTTTTAACAATATTTAAATGTAGCGCCTAGTATTAGTAGTTCTTCAGATGGTCACATATTCCCTGGAGTCACTGGAGTGCAGCAAGATTCTGTCCCTTTTTATCTTTACGTGATCTTTCTCCTTCCAATAACATTGTTTTTTTCCAGTCCACGATTGTAATAAATAAATCAGTCACTAGTTAATTGAATAAATAAGAAATAAGGACTTAAAAATACGCCAAACTACGAGCTAATTTGTGAATTAAATCAATTACAATGCGATGGTCAGTTTAACTCGTAGCATTCATGCAAATACAGGTGTAAGTACATATCCGTTTTACGGTTTTAATGACAGTTTTACAATTCTAACCTCGAATTTTCATGATTCGATTACTAAAAATAGTTAATACGTTTTAGGGTGCTACGTTCTTTAGTGAATCCACTAATATGGAAGATAGAGAATATTTACAGCCGATTTTAGAATCGTTTGGTGTTTTCAAACCACTAAAAACTATTTTGCCATTTAGCGTACACTTATTAGTGACATTTACATTGCAAGTTGCTTCTGTAGTTTTTGCTATTTATCGTCCCGGTGATGAATATAAATGTAGAGAATATTTTCTACTACTTTACGCTCATGTAGGATTGTGGTTTTTAACACTGGTAAAAGGACGTCTACTTTGTGCGATAAAGTTTAAAGTTTGTCTTCTTTAAAGGTTGTAGATCAAATAGCAAGAGTGAAACATTATAATTTAAGACTAAATGGATATTTGGAATTTTATAAAAAAACACAAACACACCATCAAATTCCAATTTACTTGGTCAGCTTGTGTACGGCTATTATTTTAATGGTAGAAACTGTAATGCAACACGTTTATTCGGATCAATTCGTTGAGAAATGTATTGCCACACAGTTACTTTCGCCTAAAAGTTATTTGTCAGCAATAATTACTATCGAACTACTTGTTCTTGGAGGATTTACAATAACATACATAAGTAAGCATAATAGTATATTGAGTTATACTAGTTTATTTATAAAAATTTTAGGTCGAGTGCGTAAATTTAATAAACAGCAACCACCGCCAGATGTGCAAAAGGAAGAATGGAATGCATGTTCGACTTCAGATAGTTTTGCACAAGGAGAAATTGGTTATAGACAACTTGGTGATAAGGTTTATGATTTTATTGAGAAACAGGTAAAATTAGTATTTGGTTTTTTTAAGTAAATAATATTGACTTACAATTTTTTAGGCTGATTTAATAAGACATTTGAAAGATCACAATGCTAGACTTGGTGAAAAGTTGATGGTTCTAAATGCCCAAAAGCAGGCTAGAAGTAGACCAACAACTTCAGCGAATAATTGATATTTTTTTTTCAAATTTGTTAATCTGGTATAAAAGTGTGATATTAACTTTATTTTATTATACGAACATAATTGAAACTGTAGAATCTAAATATTGTGAATTTTAATGAAACTGTAAAAACAAATGACATTATTTTTTATTAATTTGTTACGATATGATAGATGTATTTTATTCATGTTTTTATAGACTTATTAATTTGTGAGTCGTATGTAAATATTGATCTATAAATAATAAGTTAAAATTAATTGTTTATTGTTTTATTTTTACTGGAGCAATTTTTTTTCTTTTTTCAATCCAAGAAAAAGTTATAATTGAGAAAAAAAAATAATAATAAATTTTTTTTTGCATTTCTCGACGTTTAGAGTCACGCTGATTCCAAAAATGCATAAAAAACTTTTTCGATTTTTTGAACAAAATGTCAGGATGTATGTCCCCCCCCACCCTAGATCAAAAAGTACTGAACCGATTTTGATGAAATTTGATTTTAACCACTTTAAAATTATTTTATTGGCAAAAATAGCTTTATTAAGAAATATAATATATAGGGTGTCTTAAAATAATGTGGTTATTTTGGGTGCATATTTTCAAGTTTGGACCAAATTCATTTCTACTTGGCTATAAGATAGTACAATTGTAAAAAAAGATTTCAAATTATTCTATTCAAAATGGCGGTCAATAGAACGATTGTCCCATTTTGTGGTTTTTCCCTTATAACTTGGCTGGTAATTATTGTTATAAAATTTCAAAACGCCATTAAACAGCCAAAATATAGGGTTTTCGTCCTAAACAAGTCAATTTTCCAAATTGCCTACCTTTAAGGGACCAAAGTAGGCCAAAATTTTGAAATGGATTTTCTCAAAATTCCCTCTGCCATATTTTTTCTTTTTTGAATATGTTACAGAAAGCACAATTCCCTATAGAAATATCAGTTTTTATTAAAATCGCTCGAGCCGTTTTGGAGTAATGATTTTTTGAATGTCAAAACTTCAAAAATATCTCATTTCTTTTGTAATAGAAATTAAAACTTGAAAATGGATATATGTACCAATCTCATAAATATCTATTATTTAACACTATTTTCTGTTAACAAAACGCTTCCGGTTAAACTGGAAATTAAAAAAATATCAAAATCTATAGGAACACCCTGTTTATTTTTAAATATTTTAAAAGCTCGTAAAATTAGCTATTACACGATACCAAACACTTTATATTTTGACTTCCGGTTTAACCGGAAAAGGAATCAAATTTCTTAATTTAAATCGAACACCCTGTATATTTTTTAATATTTTGAAAGGTCATAATTCTAAAAATTCTGCTCACACGCAGAAGTCCTTAAATTCGATCCCGGCAGGTAGCAATTATTGTCAATTATTGCAATTTAGTATCATGTAATTTATATTAACATAAAAATAAATATAATAATAAAAATAACGGATCTGGGCATACGAGAAACTTTTTCCGTTCGTCAAATATTGGAATTTTATATTTTTTTATTAAAATTTCATTTAATATCTTATAAATAAAATATTTTTAAAAAACTTTTAAATTATAAACTTTTAAAATTGCACTTAAAAATACAACAGGAAAAAGTTCCTCGTATCACCACATCCGTTGTTTTAGTTAAAAAATCTAAATTTTATTTCCCTAATAAGGATTATTGCTCTAAATAAAAGGCAACAGGCAACTCTTTATTTAAGACACTTGATATGTACGAAAAAGTCTTGTTATGGCCACATTGGAGTTTTTAGAATTATTTGGGTGAAGTTCGATTTTCAATTAGCCTTTAACGCTGCATTTAAAAAAAATTATTGATACAATGTGTAGGTATACTTACTAAAATATGCCTACAAGTTTACATAAGGAATTTTATTATTTTTGTAATTAGCGTTAGCCAATATTGTGTTTAGCTGTACTTTGTGAAATTTGATACAAAATACATAAAAATTTTACTTTTGCTGATTAAAATGATCATCAATAAACGTTTAATTGAAAAGGCCAATGAATTTGACAAAGAAATGCTGTATTTTTTAAGCACTCGCGCATGATTCGCATATAATTTTTAGTATTAGTTGTACTAACTCATCTCATTTTTACAACGCCGTCACGACGCTCAAACCAACTTGAAGAACCTTCCGAATTGTTTGAAAATAAAAAAGTCTAAAAAAGTGCTTTTTACTAGAAGTGGACATTATTATTTGTATTTTTGAATATTGCCTATTTTTAAAATCACGGTTTTATTTTTTTGAATTTTTAGAAAATACCAAAAATAGTGCATAAATAAATAAAACAACATTAAATTAAACTTAAAATTTTAATATTTTTTCATATTAATTAATTCAGTTAAGTTAAATCATGTATTTAAGCTGCGATGTTAAAATGTCACAAGAAGAAGCGACGACCGAAAATGACATTTTAGAAGTTTCAGCTTTCAATAATAACAATTTAAATCATTATAATCGTCGAAAACAATCAAAAACTGTGCGTGTCCTCACTGTTATTGCGTATATTCTCAGTGTGTCGTTAGCAGCAATTTTTCTTTCCATTTATTACATTTTTGTTTGGGACGGTCATCATCATACGATAACCTTTAAAGAATACTCTGCATCTCGCACTTTTTCAGACCAACAATTTGATTCTCAATTTGGAAATACAGCTAACGAATTTTATGACGAGATTTTAACGAGCAACAGTTATGAGAAAGAGGATGAAGCAGAGTTTGATGAATCGCCTCAAGAAAAGTTGGTAGAAAATTGTTTCAACTGCACTTCCATCGATACATTGGAAGAAAATTCAACAAATAATTTAAATCCTAGTAAGTATTAGAAAAAGTTACAAACTGGGTGAGTAGGTCAAAATTAAATTCAAAATATTATAATACCTTTCCTGGATATAATTTAACAATGATGATTAGCAGTGAGTGGATTTTTAAATAAAAAAAGGCAATGCTGTTCATCAAAAATTACTACTTTACTGGATTTTTATTTTTCAAATTGATTCATTTTATTATTGATCTCTACTATTGAAATTACATATTCTCCAAATATCATCAGGAAATAAAACAACGACACTGTTTCATTAATTGCCAACACCTTAATTAGGGGTTTAAAGCGTACTTATTATATTAATTAGATCTGGTCTATAATTTATATAACTCGAAAAATATTTTTAATTTTTTACATGCAAATCCGATTCATGCTACCTATTTAATTAGTTTAATGGTTTTAATAATATAATGAATCTTACAAATATAATTTTATTATTATATTAATATTTTATACCGAATTAACTTGATTATTAGTTGGTGGGTTGACTAAAAGTAATTTAATATTGATTTTATACAAAAAAAGTAAAAAACAATTACTTTAATTTAATTTTAGTAAGTAGGTACCTCGCTAATAGGTAAATGTAGAATAACTACCTAATTGATTTTAACAATTTCCGCATTTTATATGGTTCATTTCATAAAAATTCAAAATAAATTACCTACTTACGCCGTGTCACAAATTTCCTTTTTTTTCCTAGTTCTACGCTTCTACAGGTAGGTTAGCCTAAAAAATGTATCGAAAATAATGATTATTCCTCTCAAAGATTTTTATTTGTGACCAGGACAGTGATATTGGAAAATATCTTAACGGAAAACTGCAATTTGCGTCTATTTATTGATTCATATAAATACACAGAAATCAAATAAACGTGATTTTATTAATTTTAACCATTTTTCTCTCCTTCATCTCAGTAGAGACCTAAAAGACCTACCAGAACCAGTACCAGATCAGTAATAGTAATAGTTGGTAATAGTGATTACTATGATCATGATTAAGTAAATTCTGTGTACCTATACACATCAGAATGTTAATGTAAATGCTCTATAGAGCATGACTCCACAGAGTCCATAATGCACTGGGTGATAGGAAGACATTCTATTCCTATATCACTATCACAAGATCTTTTTACCATTGTTTAAAGAAATTTATCAATCAAAATTCTATTATCATCCCCCCAAATTAAAATTACGTCTATAAATAAAAATTACAATCTGCAAATACCAATTCAGACCGTAGCTGATTTATTTATCAACATTTAAAGGATGTTAATCAATTATTAAAAGTAATTAACGTTTTTCTTTTGACTAGACTATACTCTGTTCTGGGAACAGAAACAGCTAAGCCACTCCCCCACAAATTTCTGTCAATAAGGTTGACGTATGTCAATTCATGTGTGAGTGTTATGGTGTTATAAACCGTATTTTCAAAATTCGACCAATAGAAAAATAACTAAAAGTAACTACCAGGGTGCGGTGAAAGCAAGGCACACGGGCCCCTGTCCAAGATGGACCCCCCACCGTTGTCACCTTTTCTCAAATTTAGTATTTTTTTAAATTAATTTTGGCTGCCGTTTTACCCACCGGGTTAAATAAGCTCAAGATCTAAGGAGCGCCAGAAATTTACAACGTTAAAACGTGTTGACTTTGACAAAAATTTTGCCTGCGGCGCTTTGAGGGATACACCTCCGAGACTTTCCGCACACGCGTACATTCAGAGGCACCGATTAAGTTTTAGCCCAAGGTACCATGAAGTCTAAAAACATCCTTAGAGCCACTGTTTTTAAAGATCGCAGAGAATCAAAATGTATAGGAACACCATTTCTTTCTAATGAGCAACTTCCTGACCTTAATTTTAGAATTTACTGCTTTCCAAAAAATATAAATAAAAATTATATATTAATAGAGGCTTTGCATATGGGCCTCTAGAGTGCTTGTTACGCCACTGTTAAAAGCACGGACTGGTGACTGGTCTTATCATTTACACAATATGATAAGCTTTTAAGTAAAGCTATTTTGCAATTCAATTTAATATTTTTAGTGACATCTTACTATCCCCTGCTCTACTCTCTACTGCTATTTCAAATGGATCACCGACCAATTTTTATCGTTTTTGGCAGAGTTTTGACGTTTTTATGGAAAAAAAAGGTCATTTTGAGAGACATAGAGAGTTGAAATTAAATATAGGGGTAGTCAAGTCAAGAGGTAATCTAAAGAGATAACCTTTTGCAAGAGAGACCGACACCGACAGCTTTACCCTTTACACGCGTCCTCCGAACACGATGCGTACAATTGAGAAAAATATTTACGCTCCACACCTCTTTTTATTTTAAAGAATTTTAAAAACTGATTAGAGACAAAAGTATCACTAGCGTAACTAAGAGCTTGGGGGCCTTCTCGCAAAATCCAGATTGGGAGCCCCTATACCCATCCTAGTTAATAATCATTTTAATTTACCACAAATCAATTTTATAACGAATTTTTATACTAAACAATGTTTTGGGGGTCTTTTCTATCCTGGGGCTCTCCAGCAACGCCACTGTCAAGTATTATAGGTTTGTCATATCAGGTTCGATTCTTCCGAATCTAATAACTTACCTCTTGGAAGGCACAAGCCATTGACAATCCACAGGGAGCGAGTGAACTGGTCTTATTAAAGTTTTCGAAATTGGTTCAGAATGTTCAAATTCCACATTAAGCTGTGTAGGTCCGAAGTGAGATCCCGAAGGTACGTATTATACGGTGTCTCTTAATATTATAAGGAGTTCAATCACTAATGTATCAATGTCTGCATAGAGAACTAGAAAAGTCTACGCTCTGCAAAAATCAGAGTTGGTGCCCACTGGGAAAATTGATTGAAGATATTTAATGTAAAAATTTAAGAATGGCCTTAGAGGCACTAAGAACAGAACTCAAATTTTTAAATTGCAAAGGGACCGTTTGACACCTTATTTGAAAGGCCTTTCAATTCTCTAGCTACAATCGCTTTGGAAAATTTAAAATCCTATTATCCGTTCTTTAGTTCATTATAGGAGTAGCATAAAGTGTCAGTGTAGGTAGCATTATAATTTAAAAAATTGGAGTTTATAGTGGATATGACTGGATTTTTTAACTAAATTCCTTCAATAGTTATCCCTACACATATATGTTTAGGGCCCCAAAATAATTTTCCGCCATTGGGATGTATTCGTAAATATCATCGTTGGCCCGCCTGTTTGAGGAAGGAAATAGCAATTTTTGATACATTTTTTTGGAAAAATGTACTACCAGTACTACTTATTACATCTATGCAGGGAAAAAACTTTCGTTATTTACACAACTTAATTTAATTCCAAGAAGGTTTTTAGAGCAGTTTTCTTTAAAATTGAAACCCAAAAAAAATAATTTCAGTTTTTATTTAGTCTACAATATTTCGCTCACTTTTGGCTTTATTTTTTACGGTTTCTGCATTGCTTTTTCATTATTTTTTAATTTTTTACTTAGAACCACTTTTTTTTAACATATATATGATTTGTTGGAGCTGCTTTAGAGAAAATTGAACGAATAGCTTTTACTTTTTAGTTTATTTATTTGATGACCAAAAATCTATATAAAATTTTGCCTTTGAAATTTTATGTCAAGACGTAAATTTACACTTGGAAGCAATTGCTTAATAACGTTGAAGGGTTGAAGCGAAACTGTCATCAAAAGTTTTTGATAGTAGCAACTCATTAATGATGGGTGTACTTATAGGTACTACCTATACCTATGAAAAACACAGATAAGTACTACAAACTTTGGTCATAAATTTTATATAGTAATTTTAAAAAAAAGTTTGTGTTACCTATAATAAACTACAAGAGGTGGATATTGGCATTACAACTAAATATAGCACAACTTTTTATTTGCCATCAATATTCCATGTCATATTTTCTTCAAGATTATTTGAAGTATGTATTTCTAATGATCAGTAAACAATGTAAAAGAAAGAAACATCGCACATGCACGAGGTTTATTAATTTTACAAAAATAGAATAACCAACGTCTATCGTTTCCATTTCTGTTATATTTGGCAATTTAATGAGTTGTTTTTTAAGCGTCCTATCTAATTGTTGCAAATTAAAAATTTTAAGCTTCTAGTGGCAGTTCAAAACCAAACATTCAAGTTCCAAAAAAATGTTTAATTGGAAGATTTGAAAGAATTAAAAAAAATTTTATTTATTAGTGCTATAGTTTGAAAACGTCTTAAAATGGACAAACAAAATGAGTTTTTATTTTCCAACTATAAGAAAATCTGATCCTTCCCATCATTCATCCACCCATCACATATATTCTCTCAATTGATTTTCATGTCTTAACTTTTCACTTCACTTAGAATAGAGTAGATTTTCAAAGCCATCATACAAGGTTACAGTCAGTACTTATGCTTAAGTCATAAATAAACTATAAACTTAATCATACAACCCCTAAATAAATGTAAATTAAAAAATATTAAAATACATAGGAAGTAACGTTTTTCTCCATAAATCAATAAAATATTTTGCACGCTCTTCCGTATAGATTTTTTTGCTTATTTTGATAAATTATCCAAAATTTTAAAACTCAAAAGTGTTAAGAAAAACTAAATAATTGCGTAAGTGTTTCAAAGCTTTATTTTAAATTCCTGAAAATTAAGTTCATCGGCGCAGTTGTACGTTGTTCACATGAAAATGCTATTGATTTCGATAAATCTGTATGAAACCTCAACAAGCGTGTTCTACTTTCTTAAAATAATCATAGTTAGCCTTTAATTGTTAAATAAAATTACCAAAAAAATATTTTTAATTAAAGTACACAATCAAAAATATGTTTAGAATTTACAATTGGCTACTGAAAGTGAGGTGCAAACGGGAATATCATAAACATTAACTACGAGAATAGAACCACACACGTTTCGGTAGCAAAAATAATTGCTATTGTAACAATGTCGTGCAAATTATCTTTGAATAATAGCATAAAATCTAACTGTGATCCAATACAATGGAATAAAAATAATACTAGTACTGATGGAAATGTAAAATTAGCTGGCGAAGAGGCTAAAGATCGTTTATATGAGCCAAAACATGAAAAGAAATTGGTACGAGTTTTGACTGTAGTTGCTTATATATTTTTTGTTTCTCTTGCTGCAATAATGTTATCACTTTATTACGTTTTTATTTGGAATGGGCATCTAAAAGAAAATACTGGAGTGAAAACTGTTGTTATTCCATATCGTACGGGATGTGATGATGGTATGTTTGAATTTAATAGCTTAAATGTGTATCAGCTTCTAGTTGTTGTGTGAGATTGCTTTTTACAACAAAAAACGTTTAAAGGAAACTAACATCTCATGATCATTTTAATACATTTTAGTTAATTTAGATGTTGTAAAAGTTATTAAGTTTCAAAGAGTAATTCAAAATTATAGACCAGATGAGAGAATAAAATGCATGAAATTTACAGAAGCAAAAGATACAAGAGTTGTTCAAAAAGTAGGTAAGTCAATGAACAATAATGTTTTAAGAAAAAAAAGTTTTAGTTGATGCTTAGGACTAATTACAAGAACTAAAACGTTTTAGTTCCTTGGGTCTTTCGCATAGTACCTACACCATGCAACGCACATTTACATAAATTTTCATTTATTGGCACTAGGTTATCTAAACAATTTAAACACAACATTAAAAAAATTCAATGCCTCTTTGCTATTTTATTCTGCAAATTATTTTACTTGAAAAATATTTTCAGATCCACCTCAAACGAGTATGGAACAAACCACTATAGATTATGAAGATGCAACAGTGTTTTCAACACAAGTAAACTTCACTCAACAACCAGAAATGGAAGAGTTTAATGAATTTGGTTCAAATTTTGAAGAGTTAGAAAAGAAAAGCGTTTTCATTAAAAAATTAATAAGACATCATAATATGATACCAAAATGAATGTAACACAATAATTGTTGAGAGAAGAATCGAATCAAATTAAAATAAATACTCGAGATTTGTTTTTAAAAAAAGGTTAAGATGAAGTTATAACATAATACGTCTACATAACTTTACAGAGATTGATGAGAAATTTTTTATAGATAAGTAGTTTCGAAATAAATTAGATATATTATTAGATTTGAGAAGTTAAAGTGCTGTAGCGGATGTAATTTAGATCTATGCTGATGTTGCTATATATTTAATTTTAATATAATAATTATCTATGAATAAAAAGTTTCCATGTTTAAAATTTTCGTTCGTTATGTTATCAGACTTCATACCTTTATGGAAGGTCCTCTCAGAAAAACAATGTTTGCAGAGAATAAATATTTTTATCCAAAAAATAAAAATTATTTACAATGTAATAAATAATAACAACTATTATAAAACGTTTAAACATCTTTCAATTGCCTGTTCGAAGCATATGAACATTTTTTTCTGACTGAAACATCATAGCAGCTTTTTCAGTTCCCACTATTGAAGCTAACTGAATAATATCAAATTTGGAATATAAAACTGTTACAGTCATATTAAACTGATGTCCAACTTTTTTATTCATATTAATCTCCTGTAGAGCAAAATAGAAGAAAATTAAATTGAAAATCTTAAATAAAATTTTATACACACCTGCATTAAATTGCACATTTCTGTATAAAAATTTGGAAAAGTAGGTGGTTGATAGAACACCAAATGCCTTATACCTTTAACTTTTACCCTATTAAAAAAGTGATACCTCTCTGTATAGAGTAAAAATTGAGCATCACCGTGGAAAAACATATCCCTAGCTCTTGCAACTTTATTTTCCTATAAAAAAACAAAACTGTTAAGAAACGCAATGCACTAAAAGAATTTAATTACCTTTGAATATTCACACGCTTGCACAAAATCGACATCATTTCTTTTAAAATAATTCCTTAACCGAACATAATCGAAGTAATTAGAAATAAATATTAAAGTTTGTTTCATTGAAGAATCTCTGTGCCGTGGTAGAATTTTACTAGTAAAAAAATTCAACCTATCTTCTGATAAAGTCGAAATGTCGTCGCTTTGAAATTTTTGAAAAACATGAGGTAAATTAACAAAAACTTTACAAACCGATCCATTTTTAACTAAATTATCAGTTTTAACTTTACCGGCATAATTAAAACATTTTCTATTGAATATTGCATTGAATTCGGGTAAAGCAAATGAAGAAAACATTAAAGTTTGTCTATAATACTTTCCCCACCCGTTCAAACTCCAAGTTCTTACTCGAAAGAAATCAGTTCCGTGACTTTGTTTAGGTTGAAGGTGCATATAATTCATAATGTGTAAAATGTGAGCCCAATTTTGCATCATAAATATTTCCATTTGATCAAAAATCAATATTTCGATTGATGCTAAAAAGTCAAAATCTCTTTCTGCTTCACCTTCTGCCCCAATTATTGTTCTAAGACCCAATGGAGATGCAATAATTATATCTGCTGCATAAAAGTTGGCAAAAAGCTAAAAAAAGTAATAGTAAATTATTTTAAATCGCACAAAAATTTAAAGCTTTACCTTGATACTTTTCTTTGTAATAGTTAAACCAATTCTAAAGTCATCTCCACTGTTACCACTAAATAAAACTTGATAATCTTCAGGTTTTGGATTTCTTTTAGGCATATTAAGTTCATGACCAGTGAATTCTTCAATAAACCTACTTTTATTTGTTACATTTCCTTTATCTTCTTTTATTACAATGTCTATTAACATTGTAATTATGCGATATGCGGAATCTCGAAAAGGTACTATGATCAACACCTAAAATATAATAAAATTTAGATAAATTCCATATAAAAATACAAAATTATACCTTTGGACGCACTAAACCTTGGTCACGAAATTCCTCAGGCACTTCATCCTTTTTAGTTAATTTAGCATTATGATGAAGCACTTTAGTTCTTGTTTTCATAATATGATTTACAACATGTAAAGTATACAAAAATCGTATTTCCTCTGAATTATCTAAAGTTCTTTGTGTGAAATAAAGATCTTGGTAATTGTTTACTATAGAAAACAGTTCACTTTGTAACGGCGTTAAATATGATTTCTCACTAAGTTCTTTTCCACATTTATTTGCTTGGGCAATGTTATCAAATATTTGCGTTTTAATATGTAAAGAGTCATTTAAATTACTTATTCTTTTAGGTACACTTCCAGTAGAAGCAAATGGTCTTACTACTTCGCCCAAAGTGGGTTGAAGCGTAGGAGTAGTTTCTTCACATGTGGGTATTTCAACATGCACAGTTCCTAATAATGGCCATTGTTCTTCAGTCTTTGTAACCAACATTGGAGTAGCTTGAACTGAAGATAGTAAATTATCGCTTAAATCATAAAATAAATGTTTTGCAAAAGGATCGTCAATATTTCCTGTTACGTCTTCGTCCTCTTTTTGTGTTTCTAAATCCACTTCCTTTTCTTCTTCTTGAGGTTCATCTGCATCATTTAAGTTTTCATGTAATGAATTGTGATTATTAACTTTTGGTTCAGAATCCGAGTCAGATTCACTCTCGTCACTAGTTTCGATTGCTTTATCTCTTTTCTTGCTATAATCGGAATTTATGGTACTAAGTAGAAGGTGTAAATAATTTTCTTCTTCGGGTTCAGAAGAAGTGTAATCTAGTTTTTCTGGCTCTTTTACAACTTCTTCGAATTTTTGACGTTTCAATTCTTGGTTAGAACTCGTGTCCGCAAAATTGCGTTTTCTCGAATTGTCTTGCTTTTCATGACTTTTATGCTTTTTATTCTTAAACGATTTGTGCTTACCTTTTCCCTTATTTTGAAATTTACGACGATTATTAGTTTTATTACTGTTCTTTCCACGTGGAAACATTTTTAGAAAATATTTACTTCTGTAAACAAATTTTGAGGTTAGAACAGATTGACACCAACGACAAACTAGCGAACTAAATTTTGAAATGAAGCGCACTAAAGTAATAGTACGTCCACAGCCAGTAGATGGCGTACGAATTCAATTTTCTAGATAAGTGAAGAAAATTTAAAATGATAATGAATAAACGAATTTTCTGATTTAAGAAGTTCTAGTGTTAAATTACACTTTATGTAGATGAAGAACAAATAGAAAAAACTAGTGCTAATCTTATATTAGTGACATAAATTGGAACGCGAGTTTGGTGCTGGTGCGGTTAAGAAGCGAAGAAAAGAAGTTCTACAAAAATGGTAAGTCTTTTTGGCTTTATTTCGGAGGTCGTAGTTTAAACTTGCAAATAATTCAGGCTAATAAAAATATCTGAACTTTTCATCGGGAGTTATTTCTAATAAAAATTTATCAATTCGTTATCGCTTACCTTGTATGTATTGCATTTTTCTAATAGAAAAATGAAAAAAGGTGTGAAATAAGCAAGGAGAAAAGTAAACCACAATATAATAATAGCATATATATAGATTTTTATATATATATACCAATTTATTCTTAACACTAACATATTACATGATATCACATGTTACTTGCACACATTCAGTGTTGTACGTAATTATTATTGACATCACGTCGATGTGGGGACGAAGTACAAGTAATTAAATTTATAACTAAAGCCAGATTTCTACCAAGAAATAAAAATTGGTATTTTACACATTTAATAAATAATCTATCGTATGGATCGTTGTACTTTGAAAATAAATAAATCTTTATTTTTCAATAGAAATCAAGCGAAGAAACAACAGGTTTCAAAATTTTTCTTATTGCATTATCAAAATACTTTAAAATTTATTTCCATATCAGATTTTAGAATAAAACACAGCTATTTTTCCATAAAAAACTGTATAATATTGATTGCCTTAGTTTTTTCATATTAAACTATTTTGTTAAATGGAATTTCAACAAATTAATTAAAATTACATTTTTTTATCATACCACAACAATTAGCTATTTCAATTTTATTATAACAGTGTTATTTGTGCCCTTTTGTAGTTACTCTGTATTAACTTAAAAAAAAACATTTCAAAAAATATTTCTTATGTTTTATTTAGAGCCATTTAAAAAATATGAAACCAAATATACGTCCCCAATTATGCCGACAGTACAGTATAAGCTACCACAAGTTGGTCAATTCCGTTGTACCATGCAGGTCCCACAAGACGTATTACTCGATACCTCTAATTAACGAATTAAAAAATAATAAAAAATTGTCATGGCAAGATTTATATAATAATATATGAAATAACATCTGCACAAATCTCATTAAAATAGCCATTATCGGTCAAGAAGTTAGGACGGTTTGAACGAGTATCATTTTCTTCATTTACTATTAAAAAAAAATCTCGAATAATACTGGCTCATGTTTATACTTCTTTTTTGATAACGGCTAATTATAGACTAGACTTTTTTGCTCCCAACTGTGTACATACCTTTTAAAACCTTTCATTTAAAAAAATTTACAATTGACAAGAGTATTGATTTGCTGTACACCCATTTTTCTCACTAATTGCAAGAACATAATAGAAATTGAAGGGAAGCTGGTTATCGAGTCACATCGAAAAGTGACTCACGTAAATATTTTATAAAATTGCAATGTAAAATAATGCTTATTAGCAATGGTAATATGAAAATAAAATGGACGTAAACACGATAAATATAAAAGATTCTTGCAATCAATTTACAAATAATTAAAATATCCACAAACAGCAAGTAAATATAAGAGTACAAAAACTAAAGCCATTTGATAAATGGCTACATCTACGGTAACTTTAAAATTGAGGAACTTTGTGCCCTGTAAGCGAACCGTCTTTAATATTTTTGTAACAGTATGGGAGACTTTCGAAACTATAAAATAATAAGTGCAGAAACATATCGTAGAAGTTTCTCGTTTAAATTTAGACATTATAATCGAGTTTTTAAAATAATCATCGTTAACGTAACATTGAAATACTATTAGAAAAAAACTCTAGTGTGGTTAAAACTCTTATGTACATTATATACAATAACCATATTTATGTATGTACACCAGGAATGCCCGAGAAATACGGGTCTATAACACCAGTTAATAATAAAACAATTTAAACTCGTTCGAGCTTAAAATATTATTGAGCGACGGAGATCAAACCATATTATTAGGTCAACAAAGGTATTTCGAGAATCTTTTTTTAAGTCTAAGTACTACGTACCAGAAGTACAAAGTCCTTTCATTTAAATATTATATTACTTAGATAAAATTTTAATTACTATTAAATATAAAAATAAAAATAGTCAACAACAGCTGCACAATTCCAACACTGCACTAAAATTGTCTTTACCTAAAAATCACAACCAGGGAGAGGCGAACATCCCAAATTACTGCTACGATCCTCCAACTAACACATGCATAAAACCATCCCAATCGTCTGATCGCGACGTCGAAGGTTCTTTCCAATCTTGAGAAACATCGTTCGTCAGGCCTAATTCCGAATAAAACTCGTTGTTATTTAGAGGCTCCAAATCCGTTTGTGTCGTTAAACTTAATACTGATCCCCAATTAATCGGCTTTGTCATGTCATCGTCACCGATACCAGAATCGGTGTCTAATTGCGTTGTCGGAAAAGGCGTAGATCTGCCCGAACTACAAGTCATCTCCCGTAACGTTTGTTCGTAAGTAGGCTCGGGAATAACGGGCGATAATCTACTCGGTGCTGGTAATTCGGGTAATGACGAGTAATTGGGTTCTGGAGGATCCGATTCCATTTCGCGTTCTAGCCTTCTTAACGTATTGCATATTAAAACTGAGCGCCTTAAAGACGGATCGGAACATTGTCTATACCTAGCTAGTTTACACATAGATAAATTAAGCACCGCTAGACGTCTTTGTCGGTAACAAGGAATGTGGCACCATCTCGTCCTACCGTCACAACATCGCGTTTGTTGAGGAGGTGAAGCTCCCAATTCCAGGTACGACTTGCCGTTTTCGTCACAGCGTATTGTTTGTTGTTGAGGTGGTTGATAATATTGCCAATAATCTGGAGTATACCTCGAGTATTGTGGGTATCGAGCAGGTTCTGGTATACCGGGACAACGATCATCGTCCGATAATTCGTCTTCAAAGTCGTCGTCGTCGTCAAAATCATCCGTTAAGAGAGTAGCCGTTAGCGAAGGAGTTGGAGATCGCCACGTATCACTCGGTACCGCTACCGCTTGAAGTCTCGCTATACAATCTTGAGCTTCCCAACGACCATTTTTTGCTGGAGATAATTCACCTGGAGCTACTGCTGCTTCTAACTTACGTTTCCCTGAAGTACCCTGCAGACCCATCATGGCACAATTCTGCAATAAAAAATTGTAAATTTAAATTCTTATATAAAAATGTATAATGCTTTTAAATGTCAATTAAAAACTTTAAATGATTGAGTTGCCTACTTAAAATTTTCTGCAGTCATCGTCATTTTAATTTACACGTTCTTAGTCGCGTACTTTCAATGTGTACAATTTAGAGAAAAGTTTAATATAAAAGCTTTGAAAGGTATAAAACACAGCTTCAGGTGAAAAAGAAACTCTAAATCATTTCGTGCAACTTATACTAGTATAGTTTTTCCAATTAAGAGAAATTCATTTGAAAATAAAGGCCTTCGACACCAGGCTTATATCTTGCTTTTCAGCACTTTGAGTGCATGTTTTACTCTTTTCAATTACTTTAAACAAAATGTTTAATTTTAAGAATGAAGAACAATATGAACTTACACCTCTCATCTTTACTTTTGCTTATTTTAAATATTTTTGAGATAATGTGGAATTCAGTAGGAAATTTTACTTTTACTGGTAGAAGACTGGAGTGAAAAGCCCATGTTACTGAAGGAATAAAAAAATTTCGATAGGAATCAAAATTTTCGAGTTAAGCTCAGTGACCTATACTCCTGTAGTACAACTACTATACATACTTCACGTTAGAATTAAAACCAGTATCGTTACTCAACTTTCTACCCATTCTTAGGTAGACTTTCTTAAGCAAAAATTAATTTACTGAAAGACAATTAAGGGATATTTTGAAAAATGAAAATTAAAAACCATTTTATTTCTTTTAAACCTACAAATAAATATGGTACGATCATGCATGTCTTATAATTATGAAATTTTTTGAATCGAGAGATTAAAATGATGGTGAGCGGATGATAGAACGAGAGCGTAAGCGGCCAGCGGCCGGTCAGGCAGCCAACAAACTATGAACGAAGGCCGATTACTCTGCCTGAGAAACTGTTCAAGGTTATCATGCTTTTATTCTAGTATACCTTGTAAAATTACCACAAGAACACTATCATCAACACAAAATGATACAAATATTATAAAAGTAGAAAATTTTTCCTCAACAATGTCAGTACTAAAGTTGAGTGAAAGTCTCCATGGAAATTGCACTGAAGAGTCTTGAATTTTTATGGAATGTAGTTGTAATGTACGAGCATTACGAAAGATGCTGGAAGCAACAAGAAAAAAAGTTTCTTTAGCTTTCAATTTGTAAACGCGCTAAGAAATAACCCCACCCCTCCTCCAATGCTTCAATTAATAAATTTGAAATTTATATTATTTTTTTTATACCGTCATAGTTTAAAGAACCTAAGTTGGAGCCCTAATATTTATATGAAAGAGCGGCCCTTCGTTTTCTATACCCTCATAGCAAGCAGGCAAGTATAAAAGGGGCTGTTACCCTAGCAGGGGTGCACCCTTAAAGGCAGACAAGCCCCAGATACGGTTACTTCGGTTGAAATATGTTAATGAAAGATTTGCTATTTTTGAATAATTTTTAGCAAAAATAAAATTAAGAATGAAAATTAATACTCAATTAGGACAGCGTATTTAAAGAAAATGTTTCTACCTACTAGAAAATTATAAATTTAGGAAAACCATTTAAAGGTAAAGAGAAATTGATGAGGGTTTCTACCTGAAACCCTAAAAATAAAAAGTAAAATAAATGATTTTTTTTGAGCCGGTTCTGACATTTGGTGGTTCTCAAGTTTTTCCAGGTATACTTTAGGGTACTGTCAGGTAGATTTTGAGAATTCCGTTGTAACAGAATTATTTAAACATTTTATTTTTGCAAAAACTAACAATTTTGAGCACTTTTGGGAATTTATAATAATAAAACAAATGAAAAATTATTTATAAAAATTATTTACGAAAGATCAGAAAGGCTTAGAAACCAACGTGACTCAATAAAACAACAAAAAAATGACGTTATGATCAGATGATCACATTATCCAACACCTTCTCGATTTAATCTTATTTTGATCGCTCGATAATCTAAATTTCAAATAAAACGAAATAATGTAAGGACTTTTCTCCAAAATAACTTAAAATAAACTGGATTACTATACAGGGTGATTCAAATTCGTGGGCCACTATGGGGATCTCGGAAACTGTAAGAGATACAAAGTTGGTTAAATGGGGGCAAAGTTGCGTAATTGGATAGCAAATAATATTCAAAAACTAAAATTTAAAAATTTCCATAAGGTCCCGAGATTTCTGAAAATATTCGAAATTTTGGAAAATCTTATTTATTTTTTTCTGAAGTTATTTTCAAAGATATCAGAAAACTAAAATCATATTTTCATTGCACCTTTCTTGTCTCTACAAGATGACAATTTTCGATTTTTAAAACAACGTTTCGGTTTTAAATTACCATCATCAACCCAAAACTTTTAAATACGGACCTGCATTTTTTATTTTATTTTCGAGTTTAGCTTTTTATTATAAATGCAATGACCTACAAAAACAGACTTTTTTTATTTTTTTAAATTTTGAAATTTCCGGAAATTTCATTTATTTTATTTTGAAGTTGTTTTCAAAGATATCAAAAAAACAAAAACACATTTTCATTGCACCTTTTTTGTCTCTACAAGATGGCAATTTTTAGTTTTCAAAACAACGTTTCGATCTTGAATTACCATCACCAACTCAAAAATTTTAAATACGGACCTGCATTTTTTAATAAGTAGTTGCATTTATAATAAAAATATAAACTCAAAAATAAAATAAAAAATGCAGGTCCGTATTTAAAAATGTTGATTTGATGATGGTAATTCAAGATCGAAACGTTGTTTTGAAAACTAAAAATTACCATCTTGTAGAGACAAAAAAGGTGCAATGAAAATGTGTTTTTAGTTTTTTGATATCTTTCAAAATAAATTCAGAAAAAAATAAATAAGATTTTCCGAAATTTCTATTTTTTTCAGAAATCTCGGGACTTAATGGAAATCAAAAAAATTTTTTTTTTGAATATTATTCGCTATCCAATTACGCAACTTTGCCCCCATTTAACCAACTTTGTATCTCTTACAGTTTCCGAGATCCCCATAGTGGCCCACGAATTTGAATCACCCTGTATACAGATATTCAAAACACAATTTAATTAACCACAAACAAACCGTAGTTTCAATAAATTTAATTAAATATAATTTTTGTACCTACAAATTTTAGAGAAGGGTTCTTCCATTACTGAAAAGACTAAAATCAAAACACCCAAACATTCATAAAATTAATTGGAACGCGTTTTGCTTTTCAAAAAAGTGGCAATAGTCATCATTAAATTCAATTTAATTTCCATTGTTCTAGCTAAAGTAAAAAACCGTAATTTTGATTTATTTCAAAAATAAAGTATTAAAATATTGCTTAAATAAAACGTTAATAGTAGAAACATTTTGGCGAATAAAATAGTGGATCCAAATTGATTAAAAACCAGAACGCATTTGAATTATGGATGACTTGTTATTCAGTGACGGACTAAGTGAGGTAAAAGGTATACGGTTCTAACGTATACACGAGTTCCACGAGTTCTTTAACATTGATATTATTCAAAGCATCGCTTAAAAGTATCAATAAATTCAAATATTTATTCAACATCCCAATATATTTCAATTAGAGCAAATGCTTCAAAAAATAAAAGAATGCTGAAAAGTATGTACGACAAAATCCTGTACCAATTACATATTGATAAATGGTTAATTTTCAAATGGTGAACTTTCTTCAGAGCCTAGCTGTAGAAAAATAAAATTCTAAAATCCTAGACGCGAGAAATGTCTTATGGTTTTGTTTTATCAGTACGCATCCTCCTCATCTAGACTTTTTTGGTCTTAGTAAGTCTTTCTGAAGGTTTATTCTGTACTGAAATCTTTCACAAAAACTCATGCTGCTAAAATGAATTATATTTTATTCACGTGTACCTTTATCTCACATTAAAATTGGACAACTCCAGAGCATGAGCAAATATCTTATGGCCTTTTACCACACCGATTCGATTTTAACATTTTTCAGCCTTATTTCTCATCGTGTTTCTGGCGAGTTTCTGGTACGTTATGGTTCCATAACATTCCATAACTTAAGTTTATGTGGACCAAAACATTGTTTGAAAACCAGTTTTTCGACATTTTGGAATAGATATCTATTGGTGATGCGATAACTATCTATCGAGAAACTGGGAACTAATACAATTTCGGTATTTCAATAACGAACTATTTTCATTACACCGCAAAATGTTGCAGAGATAGTGCAGGATTTCAATTTTGATGCTAGAAGACGTGATTTTGAGTGTTTTAAGAGGAGGGTTCTAATGAATGAGTGGAAAAGATGATATTTAGACATTCCGCTCGTAACCGTTAGCGACTTTAATATCAGGTTGATATCACTAAGAATCATAATTCCTGATAGGGTAAGGTTCAAAAAAGGCAATGACATATTTGTATATAGGAAATAAGAGCCTAATTAGTGAGAAAAGTTCAATTCAACTTGGGGAAATTAAAAAAAAACAGAGGATGTTGTTTCTACCATTTTTTTGAATTACAGCAAATTCAATTGAACTTTTCTCACTAATTAGACTTTTATTTCCTATATTCAAATATGTCATTGCCTTCTATGAACCTTACCCTAACAAGAATTATGACTATTAGTGATATCAACCGGATATTAAAGTCGCTAACGGTTACAAGCGGAATGTCTAAATATCAACTTTCCCGCCCATTCGTTAGAAACCGCCCTCTTAAGGCCATTCACTATAGCCTTACGAGTATCATTAACATATTGGGCCTTTCAGCTTACTTTTCGTATCAAATTTCTTCTGCAAAATATACTTTCCTAAGGACTTTTTTGCTTCTGAGCACACGCCCAATAGAAGTTTCATAGCCGTAAACTCTACTGAAACCATCTAATTCTGAATTGAATGCTAAATGAAACGGTTTTAACGGTTGCCTTCCAAAAATCTTACAAGTATCATTCACAGTTTAGGCCTTTTGTCTTTCTTTTCGTATCTAATTTATTCTGTAAAAGATGTCTTTCTAAAGGTTATTATGAGCACATGCCCAATAGAAGTTTCATAACCGTAAACTCTACTGAAACCGTTTAATTCTGAACTGAATGCTAAATGAAACGGTTTTTCAGTGTTTAAGACCTTCTAAAAGTCTTAGGGCTATTTGACATGGGCTAAATATCATACTAACTGTTAGTAACTGAATCAACTCAAGGAGCAAAAGCATGGGAATCTAAGCTTAAACGTAGTGCGTAGAAAGTTCGAAGCACGACCGTGCACGACGTTAAAGCTTAGATTCCCGTGCTTTTGCTTCTTGAGTTGATTTAGTTACTAACAGCTAGTTATGATCTTTAGTCCATGTCAAATAGCTCTTAAAAGTATCATTAACAGTCTGGACCTTTTGTCTTTCTTTTCGTATCTAGTTTATTACGTAAACGATACCTTTCTAAAGGCTGTTCTGAAGCTGAGCACATGTCCAATAAAAGTTTCATAACCGAAAACTCTTCTGAAATTCTTTTGAAAACGGTTTCTTTTATTCTAACATTCTTTTATGCTTTGACGAGGCACGTGGAATTATTCTGATCATGAATTGAAACTTCACAACTTTGCCTAGTCCTAAGAGCCTTAATCATATCTTTTTAGCCTTTGCTACGAACAATCTTCTTCAGTCCTTATCAAAATTTATGACGATTTCATTTTTTCAGCCCCTTTCTCTGTTGAGAACACGGATAAAGAATCTTGGAAAACAATACGATTTTCTGAAAAAACAGTGAGCAACTGTAGAGTAGGGATGAAAAGCCATGAGACATCAATTTTAGCATAATAATCGATGATAAGACATTTTAAAAACCCTTTGATGATATCTAACTTTTTAGCAAAATTTCCTACTCCGTCCTACTATTATTGCATTAGTGCTGGTAAAATGCGATTTGGCCATCAGTAAAACGTATCTTTTGATAATCACTTAAAAATTAGTAAGGCTCGAATTATCGTTTCGTCGTTATACTAATTTGAGTACTGTTACTTTTAAAAGGGACGGAGAACGTATTCAAAAACGAGTAAGAAACGAAAAGAGAATTTAATAACAAAAGCAAAAGTTATTATGGCATGGAATGATAAAGGACGTAGTGCTAGGGCGCTTATAATGCCCCACGTTCGTTGCTAATGTTTTTATGTATTTTCTTGTTCAAGTGCGATCAGTCACGTTTTTTTCTTGATTTTTTGTCCCAAAGTACATTATTGTACATTCTATAGTTTGTTTATAAGGAAAAACGCAAAGTGGGGGATATTCGTATTTCATAAAATTTTATTCGAATCCAACTATAAACAATAAAAGGTGCATAAAGTTTATGTACAGCTTAAGTTATAGTTTTGCGATTTAACAAAGAATGTGAGCATTTATTTTATTCGAGTCGTTTTGAGTTTTTATTTCAATTTGGGAAAATCACAAATTGTTTCGTGTAGTAAATAAGAAAGACACGGAAAATTAAAATTTAAATAACGTTCAATAATTTTATACAATGTAGCACTAAAGCGAAATTTTGCAAATGAAAAGAGAAAAGCTTGTCAGTTATCAATAAAGTTAAGTGAAACTAGACCCTCTAATATAATACCAACCCTCCCCATCAAAATAACCCCAACTCAAACTAAACTAAAGCGGGAGAGAACAAAATATGACTGACTTAACAAACTTTCAAATTTTCCCCAACACGCAGCGCTCAAAGCTATTTTCTACATTAATTTTCTTCAGAACGTAGAACAAGTTCGAAACCGTCCAAAAATGTATTCCCGAAGTTACCTCGCTTCGAGTGAATCTTTTCTATAAAAACAGTCTGCACGTCACAAAAAAGCCGATAAAAAAGAGCAGTAAAAAAAGATGGTATAAAGGGGCGTACAGGCGGCTTCGGTAGTGAACAAAGCCACCGAGAGTCGGAGTTCTACGAAGCGAAGCATTTGTTTTTACCCCAGCAGTTGAGGACTGCAAGGGTGGCGTAGGCGCGTTGCCACGGTAACCGACCAATGGTCTTTCGAGTTTCCCCACTCCTGGTTGGGCTCCAGCTTCGGCGATAGCGATCCTGCTGGGAATTTATTTTATATAAGCTTTTTTACCCTCTTAATAAATTTCAATTTTCAAACACATTATATAATGTCGAACGAGTTGTATTTAGTAAAAGCATTAAAATAGAAGTTGTTTCAAATTTGATTCCATTCCTTTTTAATTATTAAAGACAGTCGTGTGTTTTTATTATTTTAATCGTTGGCGTTTCTCTCTTATATCACGAATATCAATACCAAAAAGCTAAGTTTTTCAAAAACCACGAGCGTGCGCTTTCCTCTTTTCTTTTTTTAGGTTATAGAGAAAAATTGCAGTTTATTCATTCTACGCTATAATTTACACGGAACACAAATTCATTTACATTCTGAATCGCGTAAGGTGATTAGTAGCACATGCAATAGTTTTCCAGCAGGAGAACGTCATCAACTTAATAAGATGTGAACAGGACCGCACATAATGACAACTTGAACTTTTTCTTGCCTTTCTTTACGACCAAACATTCCGTCATTAGACGTAGCAACAAAAATTCAAAACAAATCGTTTCTCATTTACCCTAATGATATTCAAAAAAGACAAGTGCCTGAAGGGCCCAGTAGAAATTAACTACACGCTTAAAAAATCATCAGAGAAGGCTAACGACAACTTGCAGTTTAACGGTGCACATTCCCAACTAGATTTTTAAATCGATTTTTTAAATACTGATCGAGTTAACAAAGTATTGATTATTGACTTTCAAAATTTTTGGGTTGAGCTTTTGTTTTCACTTTTTGGAGAAACTCGAACAGTGCTGCCCTCCTTCAAGTTACCTTCTTTGAGCCGACAATCATTTGCGAATACTTTTAAAAAACAAAAAGTATTTGTAATTTTTTATATTTTGATGCTTTCATCTAGAATATTGCAATTATTTTCTGTAATCAAGAGAAAAATATTTGGATTACGATATCTGTGGAGCTCGGAAATTTTGCAGTATAACAACGACTATCTCTAGTAAGTCAAGAGCTATCGAAACGCCGTATCGTTTTGAAGTAAACAATTGACGATAAAATTTAAATCTTAATGGTAATCAAGTCATCCACGTGTTGCATTCAAACAAGTGTAGTTTGCATGGTCACATGACTCTCAAGTAGCGCCTCTACGTATCATCAATTCAAACGACAAATTCGTTTTTTTTTTCACAGTTATGTGATTGTCCGCTACGTCAGTATCTCTCAGTTCTTGCTAGTGAAAAGTTCAAAGCTTGGCCTTGTTTTATAACGAACAACCACAAACCCACTACGTTCGGAATATTCCGGCAACGTTCAGTAACTTTTAAAAACAAAAAGTTTCAAACACGAACGTAGCAAATCTCTCCTTGTAACGTTTTCTCTTATCGTCGAGTTGAGGCTCCAACAAGGGGATTTCCATTGGGTTCAAAATCGCTTACAGTCGTATCTTTTTATATGCTACGCAAGCGAATTGCATCTTTCTTGATGGCGCATTGCGCAGATACATCGTTATCCTCCTAATACAAATTTCATTCCAAGTTTCTTAACAAATGAAAGCGCGCTTTACTAATTTGGATTCATTAGTAAAAATTTTAACAAACAATTAGAGTGTTTCAAAACTACTTTAGAGATAATCAAATTATTTTGAGATTTGAGGTGAAAACGCTTTTGCTGTTATGGAGCAAAATTTAGACGTTCTAAAAATGTCAGGCACAAAAAGACCCACCTTAATTAAAACCCAAACCGAATTGTTGATACTAAACGTAAACAAGGGGAAGGGGAAAATACTAAGAGCATTTTTGCAAAGGGTTTTTTAATTGGTTGTTTCGAAATTTAAACAAATTCTGTACAAATGGATTTTCAAGTGCTAACGTAGTTTGAATGAAGTTTACGGTTAGCAATAATTTCTCTCTTATTCGTCCTCTCGCTCAGTTCAAAGCAAACTCTGCTTTGCTAATTTTTTTTTAAAATGCGACAAACGCGGTCAATTCTATCCACGATCCGTGAGCGATTTGAAATATAAGGAATCACGTGCTCAAATTGCGTTGCTCAAATTAATGTTTAATTTAAAATTTGAATTTTTCCCTCCACAGAGCTTTTTTTTTGAATTTGTAACAACACCTTGTGTTCTTGATATTTAAAATGTGGTTCAAATTTTCAGAATGACCATGGCCTAAATTACACATGCTATTCCAATATTACGACTTGGAGAGTTTACAATGGAAAAAATCGAATGAAAGATTTTA
Organism: Malthinus seriepunctatus; assembly: GCA_963924605.1. NCBI lineage: Eukaryota > Metazoa > Arthropoda > Insecta > Coleoptera > Cantharidae > Malthinus > Malthinus seriepunctatus. The sequence goes on along the minus strand of OZ004600.1, from coordinate 104,220,464 downwards.
AATTTATTATGTGTTTGTAGTCGTTTTGGTCAACAGTTATCGGTCGTGGGCCAACACCTATTGACAACAATAATAAGTTTACAAGACACAAACGACCCTTAATAATCGTATAATAACACTAACTCGAGTTAAATAGAACCTTTAAAACGAAGTTACTATTCTGAATTGAGAGAGTATCGACAGGTTGTATTGTATTCAATTGTATTTGTGGGTTTGGTCGTAAATAGTATAATATTTTATGTGTGACTGATCGAACCCCGACGAGTTGAAAAATAGCCGAGTCGGGTTAATAATTTAGAATGAATTCCGAGATCGGTTTAGAGCGTGCCAATGTCACCTGCCGAAACGATCGCTAGATTAGTGATACACCACACGTGAGTAGTCAATAATGCAATAAAAACAGTACAAGCAGAGGGGCGTACCACGTGCTCTGGACCCAATCGCCGCATTATTATCGGAAGTGTGACATTACCTGTTCCTTCATTCATGTCAGATCTGCAGTAGATTGCGTAAGGTCAGTATCAGGACCAGCCAATTGGAATGATTAATGATGCCCGCTTTGCTGTTTTATAGCGTTTTTATGAGTGGTTTAGTTGGCAGAGCATTGATGTTATTGTGTTGTTTCGGTTCACAACTAATGGTTTGTTTACATTCTGTCAACAGGTGTTTTATTTATGGCATTTACACGGACATTCCCATTACGGTGTAACGCGGAAGATAATTTCAAAGAATCTCACTAACAACCGAATTCGACTATAATGTACTACAAAACAAAAAACGCTCGTATTTCGTTTGTTTACCTTACTATAAATGAATCGATGAATGAATTTACAATTATTTACTTTAGTTTTTAAAAACGATTTTCAATAATTGACGTAATAAAGTACCAACAAAAATTTAACATCAATTTTTTTGGAAAGTTTCAACTTTCATCACTTCCTTCAGCACAGCATTCGATCACCAACACCATTTAAAATCAAATAAGATTTAAAATTTACCATTGGTAAAAATATCGGGCCGCCAACCAAATCCGATAACATGAGCGAATTTTTTATTAGGTATATCAAACACTTCCCAATTTCATGTCTTTCTACATTGGAAATAAAATTACTTCAATTGCACCATGATAGAAAACCATGATTTGGACATAATCTCTCTTGCCATGGAAAAAACACAAGATCAAAAACGTCAACCATGTGGATTATAAAATTAGCTAATTTGACGTTTTAGCTTTCATACAGAGAGCGCGTGAAGTATGGAATAATCGAATTATTTTCTTTCCTGATAGCAGTATCAAAAAACGGTTGGACACGTCAAATTGATTTATTTTAAAATAAACATTTCCTGATAATTTTCATTTTTCTACCCTTAATCCCTTCGAGCAGTGACGTCATCATAGACTTTTTTAAATTGCAACCCCTAATTTTTTTTTCGATATTTGGATAGATTATAAAATTCTTATTTCAGCAATATGCACATGTTTGCCTTTTAGACTCACATTTTCGAAGATATTAATTTTTAAATGTATGAAGAGTGGTGGTGTTCTTAAATCAACTTTTCGGAAAGCAAAAATTTTATATTGAAAAAACGATGAAATGCTTTTTGTGAGTTTTAGCATCAATATTAAACCAAGTCAGTATCGTTTTTCCAAAAAAAAATTTTTACTTTGCGAAAATTTCATTTATAAACTCTTCATACATTTAAAAATTAATATCTTCGAAAATGTGAGTATAAAAGGCAAACATGTCCATATTGCTGAAATCAGAATTTTATAATCTATCCAAATATCGAAAAAAATTAGGACAATTTAAAAAAGTCTTTGATGACGTCACTGCTCGAAGGGAGTGAGGGGTAGGAAAATAAAAATGATCAGGAAACGTTTATTTTAAAATAAATCAATTTGACGTGTCCAGCCGTTTTTTGATACTGCTATCAGGAAAGAAAATAATTCGATTAATATTCCATACTTTACTCTGTATATTGTTTTCTATGGCACAAGAGATTGTGTCCAAATTGTATAACTTTATTTTAAAATTTAGCTGAAAAGGAAATAAACCCAAGTTGTTGTAGATTAAAAAATTATCTTTCGATTAGTACAATAATTATCAGCCCCAGAAATATTGAAGTGGAGAGCAGGAATCTTGAAATGTGCGATTTTCCACGTTATTTCCCCATACGTTTTTGGATTTGCTGGTACGCAGTATGTTAATTAGCTAATTAGTTTTATTTTTGTAAGGCAAATTATTGATTTTGAAAGTTTTCGAAAGGACCGTGACGAAAAATTTCGAAGGAGGCAATTTTGGCACCTTTTCAAGTACATTTCGACGTTGTTATTGATTACTCGCAGGTCTAAAAGTCAGTTACTGTTTAATTCAAATCACCTACTCTTTGAACTTCTAAAAATATCTGGAAGTGTCGAATGAGATACCTACTATACACGATAGGAAGTCGAGTAACTTTGATAAAAAGGTGTAATTTTGCACAGACTGATTGGCGAGGTTGTGCAATTAGATCTTATGCTTTCACACTGAAATTACAACAATGTTCGGTGTGGGCTTAAACTGAAAATTTAAAGACTCAAATCTACTTCTCCTCTTCTAAAGTCTAAACACAACTCCAGTTTCGCATTAAAACCCATTAACGCCTAAGCACAAAATTTTAAGTTTTTGGATGCCAAAAAAATAAAGAAAAGCCAAAGTTGCAAAAGGCTTTAAAAATAAGTTTGTCTGTCGTCATATTACGACGCTGGGCGTTAATGGGGAATATTAAATAGTACCCCTACAGTTCTGGCTAAATTAGTAATTTTTATATTTATTAGAATTGGTTTATTAAACACTGAATTGTTCCTTACGTAAAATAAAAATAATTTTTTTGCACACCGTATACTACAGGTGAGCAAACAGCAATGTCACAAATGTCCAAAATTCGCTTTTAAACAGCAAATGTGCTTAATAATCCAACATTGAAAAAGCTCCAGCTCGAGTCTATACGGCGCAGAGGCGGCATCGGGTCAAATCGATTATTTTGGTCTAAAGGACCGTTGCGCAAAGTGATTTGCTTTTTGCAAAGAGTTTTTGACCACTATATAGAAAAACTATTATAAATGCAAAAGTAAAAATTTGCAGATTATAGATTGTGTAATAAATTAACAGTTGACTTGAAGGGAGTATAAAGAGGCCTTAATTAGTTAATAACCTAGAGGCCCCATCCAAACCTCAATACGGCACTGCACGGAATATGCTGATTGAGCAATTTTTTTTAGAAGAGTCTCGTTTTTGGGTAAAAATTATTTTAGCTTATTATTATTGTGTAATTAGGCCCTAGGCCGTAGATTATCTATAAACTTATACAAATATGATGCGGGTGCTACCCTCCAAGTACGCGTATGTCATAGTGCAGTGAATAGATTTTTTCTACATCGACAGATAGAAAACAGAAAAGTGTTTGTAGTATGCGCCTAAAGGGAATAATCTGTTACAAGAAGTAAGGTTAAAGTTTCTTCCATAAAATGCGAAATTATAGTAAGAGAAAATGTATATAAAATTAAATCTGAAAGAACAAATCGAAAAATAATCTCGATTCTCAAAAGACCAAAAATTTAAGTTGGTAAAGTGAGGGCTGAAGTTTTCCTTTTGAAACTAACCCAAAGCTATTTTCCTCTATTCTGATTTTTGCTGTCACCTTTGACCTTTTCGTTAAATTATTTACTTAAAAACCCTTATATTTTTCTCACTTCCAAACAGTAGGCTGAGAGATGTAAATAAACAAAAAAAAACAAAATTACAAATGTGGAGCGATTTAAATATGGATTTAATAATTAAACTAATAATTACGGGCCTGTTCAAACATTTTGAATAGTTAAAAATTGCTCTGTATTTTTAATAAATCGTTAAATAAGAGACGGTCTATTTATGATTTTTTAAAATGTTTACGATGTACCTAGGGTACTTAGCGTGTAAAAATTATTGAATGAACTGATATCGTCGCATCATGTGTACAGCGAGTCAGTTACGCCCACCTGTCCCCATGGAAACGACACCAACGCCGTATGTTATAAAACCTGCTGGAACTATAGATATTTACCGTAGCTTAGTTGTTCTAAAAACAATCGATAATTACAAGAAGTTTCGCAAATTCAAAATTTTCATCGCGAAAATAAATTTTCCGCATTACAAAGGCCACAATTAAAATTTTGATGAAAGGAGAGAAAATAATTGTGTAAAAAGCGCCTAGGAAAGTTCAAATAATTTTGTAGGTTAGACCGCAATGTTAGAAAAGAACGAACACGAATAAGAATACGGAGTTGGCAGTAGAAAGCAGGACACGATTTTGAATAGAACAATCTTCGCATTTAATACTAGTTCCACTATTATTAGAGTTGTTTGAATGTATTAAAATCTCATGTAACTGAAATTTTTGAATGCCAACTTACTTGCGTTATAAAATCATCTCTTGTAGAATACTTTGAGAGTTTCATTCAAATTTTTTACATTTAAAATATTCTTTATAAAAGCTCTAAATTTACAGTTAGTTCGATACAGTTAAAAAAAAGTTCGACTCGTCGTTTTTAACTGCCTACGACTAAAATAAAATTCTATTATGGTTCAAACATATTTTACTACTGCTCACGAAATCCTCTCTTTGATCATTAGCACAATTTTTAATTGGATACCATTTTTTGTGACCCAATGGGAAAAAATATTTACATTTATGCACCTGTGAATACCGATAAATAACTGTTGAAGACGATTGAGATAGTTCAATTCAACCCCCTTCTCTATATATATTTTTGGGGAGAACAAGTTCAATATGCAAAGTTTTGAAAAATCGTCTTTTGGTAATGAACAGCTAACAAGAAGGAATTAGAAATTGTCCCTTGAATTTATAAAATTAATTAGTTCAAGGCGTAACACAATTAAACTATGGAAAAATTGCTTGTTAAACATAGATTAAAACAAAAAGCTTGAGTGGATCAAATTATTCTTCTAATGTAGATAGTAAAAGTGAAAATAATGATGCCCATACTAACTATACATTGTATTACCCAGAAGTGTTGCATCAAACGTGCATTATAGGAGACTGCGAACGAGAACAGTGCTCGAATAACTGAAAGCATTTGTTATGGATTTTCGGAAAATATTATTTATAAATATAGGGTGGAATTTTATGTACAATTTTTTTTTAAAAACGTGTCACATGTCACATATAGTAAGCAAATTTTTTTTAAATATCCATGAATTTTCCATGAATCCGTTTATTTCCATTTATCCATGAATCCAACTAATTTACCGTAAATATGCATCAGCTATTATTTCATAGAAGATACTCCAGAGTAAAAGGAGGAAAGTATTGGTCATATGATCATCGCTGATTCTTTACTTGCTCAAAAATGAGATTTGCTTTGCTGATATCAATCAGTTCATATAACCAAAAATTCCCTTTTCAAGGGATGATGATTAGTCAACTACTACCAACGCCCACAGAGTGTTCTACCGATGCTCCATACATTGCCATTGTAAATAATCAAACTGAGTATCTCAAAGGTTATTTTCAAAATTAACTTGTACGAATTATGAATTATAATAAAATGATGCTCAACTTCTTCCATTATATGCGTATAGTAATTATTGGATTGGACTTGGGTTTTGTAGTACAGTAGAACCTCGATAATCCGAGTACTTGGTGATCCGAATTCTTCTCTAATCCGGATCGAATAATTTCTATCATTAGGTAACGTTGTAAGTACTCCGAATTTTTGCATGCTTTGATAAACCGATTCAACATCATATCTGTGCTTTCCCCGTTTTTTGTTTACAAATAAATATGCAGACACAGCAAAATTTAACTGGTTAAGGCCCGTTTACACCGCTTTCCCTTAACTACTAACTACAACCTAACATCCATAAAAACATAAAATCCAGTAGACTTGTTACCGGACGTATCCTAAACAACGACCATCTTAACTATAGGTACAGTCTGCCTCATAATTATTGGCCACCCTGGCTATACGCCAAGGTGGCGTATAGCGTATAACGACAAAAGGACAGAAGGGGAAATTGTTGTTTTACTACTTGTTGGCAAAATAAAATTACATCTCAATTTAAGTAGGGGGTGTTATGATGGTTGCATTCACAATTCATGCTATAACTACAACAGGGTGGCCAATAATTGTGAGGCTGACTTGTACGTTAAAAAGGGGAAGTGGTGCAAATGGATCTCAGTTCAGTAGAAACGTGTGTGTGTTCAATTATGCATCCAAAACGTGAAAGATTAAGCTGAAATAATTGATGGTTTAAGACAAGATATTGCTGTCTGCTTATTTTGTATGACGTTTTTTGAATTGAAATAAAGCCTTTTATGATATTTTCGAATATATCATACATCAGTAATCCGGATGTTTCAAAAATCGGTTTTAATTAATCCGGACTATCGAGGTCCTACTGTATTAGAATTTTTAACTATCTTGAAATAAATGCAAGTGTGGTGGTTAAAATGACTTGGACTTTTTTTGAGAACAAATTGAAATTTATTACGAATAAGCCAATATCCAAATGTAAATAGTTTAGCTCCCCACCTAAAACACCATGTAGGTACGCCCATGAGCTCAGACAAATCAATTTAATTATTAAACACGTACGTTAAATTTTCATATTGACCACCCTATAGGTAAAAAAAACAAAAATATTTTTCATTGGTGTAACAAATTTTAATCCAAATTTAATTAAGTACAAATAATGCAATTTTTGATTTTTTTCAAAAATTCTTTCATTAAAAAAACGAAATTTCAATTTAGAAAAAAAGTAGCTTTAAAACAATAAAATAAAATTATAGAAAAAAATCGAAATAAAATGAAAAACGCGCCTAAAATTTCAAATTTGTAAAACATTTTTCTATTGGGAAAAACGAAGGTAGCGTCGTAAACAGCGAGCCGTCTGACCGTGGCGCCGACTCCCTCCACTATCCTCTCGAAGTACAAGACTAATGTCCAATCGCCCAACTAAATATTGTACACAAACAATCGAGAATCGCAACTCGTATGTAAGCGAATAAACTGGTCCACTGCGCATAAACTATTTCAATGCACTGTGATCCCGCTCGTTTCAAAACAAAACACATGCGGAGATAGCATAGGTAACTAGATCGAGTTTGACAGTTGTCACGTGGGACTTAAAAGCACGTTTTCATAACATAAAATTTGTTTCTTTAAATGTTGGTGTTTACAAGCTTAACACCAGTAAGCGTGGTTTCAACTCTTTGAATAGCTGATGTTTTCCGAAGTTATTTATAGGAAATTACGCTTTTCCATTGCAACATTTTCCAATTTTTAAATTTCAAATTTTACTCCGCACTTGGATTCTTTCTTAAATTTGAAATAAACTTTTAGTTATACAACTCGAGCAGCTGCAGTTTCAGCACTAGACAACTCTCCAAAACAAATTACACAAAAACATTTAAAATAAGATTTGACACAAAACATACCTGAGACTCAAACCACATGATTAATTCGCGCCAAGGGTTGTCATTGTTGCGTAATGCAACATGTTCACGAAAAGTCACTATCACATACAGCACGAAGTATAATCAGACGTTGTGCTACACAGTCTAACCATAGCAGAAGTTAGGCATTTAGCAGCGCGGAGACCGGTTTGCCATCGTCGATCCTCGTTGCTTTCGCTTAACATCGGTCCACCTGCATTTGTACCCACAACGGAAAGGTTAGGTTGGTTTGAATTAATCCACGCTGTTTTATACCATGGTATTATAATTTCAAAATTATATTTCCTTTATCATCAAAGTCACAAGGACCAAAGGACTCAATTTTGTTTTTTTTTAAATGGGGAATTTTTCAGAGAATTTTTTTGAATAGAAAAAGTTTAAATTTCGATGTTTTTAATTCATTTTAGTTCGTTACTTTTATTTCTATTCATGTCTTATAATTGAGCCAATGTTATGTTCATTAACTACAGGGTGAACCTAAATTCTCGGTCTGGTGCTTTTTCTTGAAAGTCGACGGAAAAATTTCTTTTTTTTAAAGCGATGTAGATTTTGTAGATGATTTCTACGATATTCTTCAACCTTTTCTTTTCGAAGGATAGCTATTTAGATTTTAAATGTGCCCTTTCAACGACAATGCAAATATTTTAATCCTTTCTTTGAAAAATGGAAATACACGTGTCTCCTGTATAATTTTTGCTAAGAATTGATTTTAGGGAGTGGGGACTTGCTTTTTCATAGTTATCCTACTATTTCTTGAAGGATAATTTAAAATAGAGCATTAATACATAATTAAACTATGGAAAAAAGATATACCCATAGAGATAATGATAAATATCCTTACTATAATATTTCGAGATCAGAGGGAAGCAAAGACCCAAAAACGCCGAGCCTTATGATGGATTTATGATGCTACCTATGTATAAGTAGAGAGAATAACAATAAATATGTCTTTCAGAACCTCTTTATGACTTTTTACTTACTAACTGCCCAAAAATTTAAAGACGAAGGTTTTATCTCCCAAAAGGGTTTTGGCAATCCTTCCTATATTTCTATTTCGTTTCATTTATATGAAACTATGCAAAAATGTTCTTTACTTAATGCTTTACAGAAGAACATTTTTTCCCGTTCCGTAGAGCCTTGGTTCACAATCTTTCTGAAGACGAGAATACGGAGCACCCAGTGTTCCGCGGACCACCGTTTGAGAACCAAGACCGTAGAGAGACATGATACCATTGGTATACCCTGACCAGATTTAATTGAACAAAATGAACGAAAATGCAAAAATAACATTTTTAAGATTTATGGTCGATTATGGTACTTAGAGCTTGTTAATAACTACCTGCTTAAAACCAACCATTTGTGTCTCTTCAAACTTTCAAAGCAGGTAGTTACTTAACAAGCTCTAAGTACCATAATCGACCATAAATCTTAAAAATGTTATTTTTGCATTTTCGTTCATTTTGTTCAATTAAATCTGGTCAGGGTATAATAATTGCAACTTTTCCAAAAAGCGTGAGTGGCTAAATACAAGTTATAAAAGAAGACCAGTTGTAGATAGAAGATGAAATTTATTTTATAGGAACACGTAGAACGTAGTTTAGAATTTATAGAGCTGACTGGAGGTGCTAATGGACTGGAATGACATTAAAGCCAAAACTTGAAGAAAATAGACTTCTTCGAACAATAATTTGAAGGCATATGGCCCTGTTGTTCGTCAGTGGCCGAGTTATTTACTCTATTGTGATTGGTCAGCTTTTCAGCCCTTGACTTTCCCTGATTTAGCTCTAGATTTAATTTTTAATATAATAAATCAAGAAAGCTTCTCAAAATAAAAATTGTCATCCAAAAGATTTCCATGATTTCCAAGAAGACCAGTTGTAGATAGAAGATGAAACTTATTTTATAGAAACACGTAGAACGTAGTTTCGAATTTAGAGAGCTGACTAGAAGTGTTAATGGACTGGAATGACATTAAAGCCAAAACTTGAAGGAAATAGACTTATACGATGCAATAATTTAGCAACCTATGGGCCTGTTTAGAAAACGGCAGCGGCTGAGTTATTTACTCTATTGTGATTGGTTAGCATCTCAGCCGTCGAATTTCCCTGATTTAGCTCCAAAAATTTTAATTGAATAAATCAACAAAACTTCTCAAAATAAAAAATTGCAATCCAAGAGATTTCCATGATTTCCAAGAAGACCAGTTATAAATAGAAGATGAAACTTACTTTTAGAAACACTAGCCTGTAGTTTAGAATTTATAGAGTTGACTGGAGGTGTTACTGGACTGGAATGACTTTAAAGCCAAAACTTGAAGAAAATAGACTTCTTCGATGCAATAATTTGGCAGCCTATGAGCCTGTTTAAGAAACGTCAGCGACTGAGTTATTTACTGTGTTGTGATTGGTCAGCATCTCAGCCGTTGACTTTCCCTGATTTTACACTTTAGTTTAAATACATCAAGAAAGTTTCTCAAAATAAAAATTGTAATCCAAGAGATTTCTATGATTCCTCAGAAGCTTAGTGCAAAAAATCGTATTAAAATGTGTGTATCGATGCGTTTTCAGAAGATTCTCTTTTATTGATACGAGATAGTTTGAATACGGGATAAATTTGACTTAAGTTTTCTGAATAGAAGCACTTGTCCTTTCCTCTTTAAACTCATTCGCTTCTTTGTTGTTCATTTTTTTGTATAAACGATAGCTGCAACGTACACGGTCGACTCAAAAAGTGAAGAATTTATTTCAAGTACAAAAGTTTAAAAAACTAAATGTTACAGTTTTTTTTGGAGATGAAACAAAAAGTGCGAAAAAAGTCTAGTCTAATGTTGAGCTGGAGAGTTCTGATTGCTCCATGTCTGAAATTAAACAAAAAGAGAGAAAATAAGAACTAAAAATGAAGCTTCTCTTTTCCATTTATAGGGATGAAACGAAAGAGAAACAAAGTTTCTTGAAGACTCAATTTAATTTAGAGAGGGTTCTTCTTTACTTGTTTTCCATAAGATTGCTCTTTATATAGGATCTCAAAAATTTTCAAGATCATTACCAAATAAACTCCCTTAATATGAGGGTATCGTGCATCAAAAATCAATCGAATTATTTAATTAATTATGTGCGGGTTTAATTTGAAATTAGCGCGTTTAGGAAAGTTGACATAATCACACAGGATGTAATATGAATACAGTCAGTGATTTTAGTTAGTGTCGTAATGTTATTATTTTCATTTGTTCCGATAATTAACTAATTAATTAATTTTTCACTTAATTACAATTATAAAATAATTTTAATTGTAATAATTAACGTCGAAGCCTTTTTATACGAACGAAATGTTGATTTTATTCCTAAAAGAAAAAATACAATTATGTAGTTCGACCGTGTATATTATCATACTATCAGAATATAGCGTATCGATCAACTAAAATTCTTAATGTTTGCAAATTACAACGACTAGCGACTACGCGATGCTCACCATTTAAGCAACAGTCAATCAATGTTTTAAGTTGGCTCCGAAAATCCCTAAAGTGAGTCCTAAGTTGCGTCAGGTTATGCGAAAATGTAAGTTAACGTAAAGGCCCGCTATCCTTAAGTTATTATCAATTACAGTGACTCAGCCAGTTACAACCGTTTGCTAAATCAATACCATGTATAAAGCATAGGTCTTTCTCTCTCTATTCCGGCATTTAGAGTTCCCCACGAACCGGTTGGTATACGGTTAGGTTGGGTCGCCTCGTTCCCTACAGTAATAAGTTTCTTCACTAGTTGTCTTTCTCGCACACACGGCGCACTCATAAGTACCTCTCTTTATTTCGACGTCACAGTTTTAGTATGGGTAGATGAGCTACAGTGTACTGCTTTCACGGAAAGCTACAGCTCCGGCCCTCCTGTCTATTTCTCTCTACAATCGACCAACGTGTTATTCTACGCTTACTAGCGATAAACAAAGCGTAGGTGCTTCAATATTCATTTGTGCGGTATTGCTAGTTACATATAACCATGAAACGGATAATTTCAAAACTTCTACCCTGTATTTCGAGCATAATAATGAAAATAAGATAATCAAAAGTTGTTGCTTAAAATATTCAATTAATTTACAAAAATATAAATTATTTTCGACAAAAAATACGCCCGTACTTAAGCGCACGAAATTACATGATTGTACTCTTGCAGTTTGATTGTGCAAAATGTAAATGCATGTATTAGATTACCCCAGACGCTTGAGTATGTGGTTTGGACAATTCTGATTTCTGAATGACTCAAGTGTCCGTAGAGAAGGCCCTAGAATTTCTCCGATTCGTCATACGTGCGCATGACGTCATCGATATCAAAATATCTATAATGCCGATTGTCACTTGTTACATATTGGAGTTACTAGTAACAATTGCGGTTGATGTGCAAGCGCTCTTTTTTTTTTAATTTGAGCTTACTTGTTAGTATTTTCACATTGATGCTTTTAGAAATTAAAAAAAATTCTAATTTTAAAAAATCCTTGGGTATAAAAGTAGGAATGAACCCAACTTATAGAGGTTGAAACAAACGAGTTTATAGTCGCTATGGGCATCTTCGTCTTTCGCTCGTGTAAAACCATGAGAACATTTTCCATACACCCATCGAAAAATTTTTAATTCATTTGAATTTGCCGCCTTAATTAAAAAAAAAGTCTACCAATCAAAGATAACCTCGGTAACTAATTAATTAACGCCAACTACGTTTATTTGTTCATTGAAATACGAAATATAAATAATAATCATTTTATTAATTTCAGGAATTTAATTTTATATTTTCAAAACGTTGAAACGTAATTTATTTAGTCTCGCGTTTTAGTGAAGGGCACCTTAGGAAAATAATGCCAAAAGACTTAAAAGTACGATTTTAATTTAAAATGAAAACAGTGCTTATCGCGCAATATTGCCAGTCGATTCCAGAGGGCAGCACAACTCGAGTACATTGCTGATGCTCTATTTTTAAAATAGTTAAAAATTAATCCTGTTGTATTTGTAACAGACGACGACGACGATTTATTTTTCGATACAAATTTTAAGATATTTCAATAAATAAATGTTTAAATGTCCTTTACTGCTTGTAAGGAATATTTTGTTATTATTTTATAACAAACATAATAACCTTAATCAGCAAAATTGTTAGTCTCGTCAACAATGTCCGTATTTGTACTTTCCAAATATGACGTCATGCGCATGCTTCATAGCTGACTTCGCAGAATTATAATTTTGATACTAAAAATATGTATGTTGAAGCTGGCGAATAGAAATAGTTTGTTGTTTTTATAGACGGACAACGGTAATTAGAATTTATTAAAAACAATTGTTGCGAATTTTCTCGAGTATTTTGAACAAAATACAGAAGAATAATAATCAACGCCCCTGTGCCATATTACAAATTCATTAGCGCTATTGATTTTTAGACTATACGCAACAGAACTGAAAATTGTTCCAAGTTTCATTTATTTCGTTTCAGTTTTAATATTAATTAGCGAATTTTAACCCGTTTATTTACACACGATAGGAAAGACTTGAATTAACAAAATTAATAAATAATTTTAGGTCCCTACGAAAATATTATATTAATTATAAATTGCCTTTTTGAAGAAGTTGCTTTAATGATGGATTTAAAAAAACTTTATGAATTGAAATTTTTTTGTTGTAATTAAACAAAAAAAAGGGGAAAAAATAAAAGAAAAGTTATTTTGACTTTGCTAATTTGGCGCCAGAATTGTCGACGATTACCACCGGCAGAGTTCGTATTTTATACAAGAGGATAGTTTTTGCCGCGAATTTTCAATATATCCTCAGCAGAAAAAGAGATGGATGATTACGCTTGAGTGAACACACAACAGTTGGTGCCCGAGCTAAGAAAGGATGGTAATACTCGTAAAGACAGAGATGGATTGTTCGGTTCGTTGCGCGCTAAGGCAGACCTCGTTAATAGAGACTAGTATAAAGGGAAAAGTATTGGGGATTTTCCTGGGAAACTTTTTTACCATGAAGTTGTTGACTACAAATAATACATTTGAACATTTTTGGATCTTGTTGTTTACTGTAGAGTTGAGTTAATTAATGAAAGTTAAATTTGCGCAAATGAATAAATTATATTGTAGAATCAGTTTTTTTCAAACTTTTACCCTTCAATCAATATTAACATTTGAAAATTGTGGTAATTATCCATACATCAGTACTTTATGCAAAGAGATAGAGAAGTTGTCAAAATTTATTTTGGAATTGGTTTTAAATAATAGATATAGAGACAAAGAATTTTGGTTTGAGAAGTCTACGTTTTCCATTTTCATAAAAATTTAATCCATTAAATAGGAGTGTGTTTTTTATATGATTCAACTTATTCTTTGAAGTGTGTTCAAAAAAAGTTTAGACAGGGTCGTTATAAGGGGTGAAATATAAAATATAGGTATAGAACATTTTATTGATTGTTCCACGCTGATAGTGATAACGATTTATAGATATTGTTAACCAAATTTAAAATTTAATTACAGTTGTTCCAGGGAATCTTTGCCGCTGTATGTCAAGATAAATGGACATACGTCGTTATAATTTAGCGTCATATTACGCGGCGCCAACAAAGATAGATGCTACCCTACTTATCAGATTGCGTGTTTTTACGTGTTTTTTAGCCGAGTTCTCCACCGGCAAAGATCCGCTGGAACAACTGTAGGTAGCTAATTCCCAAATTCTTTTATTATTCACCCACAGACTTACCTATTGAGGGATTCTTCTGAAACTATGACCAAAGACGGAAGACGATGACAATAAACATAAAAACTTGTAGTTTCATTGTATTCGAGGTATCCAACATTTTAATTTGTCTAGAAGGGGGTAGAACGTCAAAGGTTAGTTCTAACAAAGATTATTGTTACAGAAAATTGAGCCTTGAGCATCTGTGACTTAAACGGCTATGACTTCATGATGGGCATAACTATTTCAGCTTCATCATACTGAAATTACCCAGAGGGTTTGCCCGAGGGAGCAAGTTCCTCCAGATGGGAATTTGACACGACCGATGAGCCATTGCCATTTTTACTGTAAGTATTACTTTATGGATAGTACATCGGTAATACTCTTAGAACATAAAACATCCGGAAGGAGGGTTAGCAACCGTTGCCTATAAGATTAAATGCGACGGAAATGACATTTTAGAAGTCCATGGATGACTCATTTATTCTGTCGATTTTACTTTATCATTGACTGCCATGATCTTTCCTTGTTATAAATGGGAGTATAAGCAACCATTTCTATTGGAGAAATTGACCAGAAATCGCCATATTTCCTTCCAGATCACCCATTGCGATCCATATTATTATATAAATGTCTCTTTTTTTATCAATAAATTTCAAGGAAGGATGAAAAGATAAAATCAGGGCTTTCTCTCGTCTGGGTTTGTAAAAATCTGTTAACAACTGTAATTTCTTCTGAGGATGAAAGTTTTTTGTCCAACATTTGCAAATCAATGTTTTCTTCTTCGGTATCAATTAGGAACTTATCGTTTCATTATTATTGCGAAATCCTTAGCAAGCTCTGGCTAGAACAGTCTTAAAATTTTCCAGGGCAGACTGAGCCTGCTCTGGTGTACCAGATGCTGTACCTCTGGCAACGACCCTGGTTGTATTATTCGGGTTCATGATCTTGAATATCTATAAACTCTTGAATGGGGCGATCGATATTTTATTGATTTCATTAGTTGCATAGCCAGTCATTTTTATAGCTGGGAGAGTTCAATAATGGGATTATCTTTCTCATCGTTTATCATTGCTATCCACTGACAGTTTATCAATGCGGTGATGTTCTGAATTCCATCTAAGTCAACCGCTCCTCAAACTGTATGGACAGCTAGGGATTTCCATTGAAACCCAGGCTTTAGACCTGATTCCGTATCATATGTTAATGAAATTTTCCGGTGATTCGATGTCCAAATGATCTGGTAAATCATTGAGATTAATGGTTCTATTAGGTGAAACTTTCGGTTCGGCATCTAGGTGCTCAGGTGCCCTACCCTCGTTTAAAACTATGCCAAGACGGTAATTACAAGAAAATATTAACTCCAAGTGCAAGTTACGTTCGCAGTTTAAATCAAAAAGACACTAAAACCAAAGACACAAATTGATTCTGTTTTTAAATTAAATAATTTTTAAACAAATCAAGTAAGTGTTCTAGTCCAAAAAGAATATGCATTTGCGTTCAAAATAGATAAAAAAGCCACAGCAGATAGACTCCTTCCTACTACAGTTATTATGACATGTATTTATCTTACGAACCTTTCTGCTCCTTGCAAACAACGCGAAAAGCAAAGTTTTATGAAAGTGGGAGGTGCTAAAAATTGCATGAAGTCTTCTTTGTTCATTAGGATCTTCCAAATCTTCCCATACTTGATCTATTTCTTATAGATTATTCTTCCCATTTTGCTAGTATGTATTATTGTTATGGTATTAAAGTTTTTGTGTAGGCGCTACTTCAACAATCTTATCAAAGCCTTCTTGCTTGGATCAATCGAGTCCTTTCAAACTTCATTTGGTTATATGTTCAACTCTCACAAAGTCTGAAGTTGGTTACTAAGGTAACACCATGGCAATTGCGTTGTTATAGTGTGTTGTGTTTAGTAACTACTAAATTTAGTAGGACGTTAGTAGCTACTAGTTCGACTGTGCATGTGGCTGTTAGACTGTAAACACATTGGTTACGTGTTTGAAGTCAAAACTTTTTACATAAATATCTAGTTCTTCATTCTCCCTAATGATCATCTTCTCTTCAATTGAAAGGAATTTTTGTTGCATATTTTCATTACAAAATTTCTACTTTTGTAGTAACTCTTTTGTCGAGTGGCAATAAACTATCCTCTTTTGGTAAGTAAATTAAGAGAATTAGAAAAAATGATAACTAAAATTGGTAGATACACATATAAAGCAGAAGCAACATTGTTGAAGAAGCATTGTTGGAAAAACTGTAATTTTTGAATAAAATAAATTTATTATTTATTAAAAAGCTTTTTTTTTATTGTAAATAAATTAAAATTGGTGAACTAAAAAAAAGTAAACCAAATCAAACGCTATTTAAATATTTAGTTTTGTGTACCACACTGGTCTCTATTTCGAACAACAGCGATAGGAGTTATTTTTGTACGAGTCCCTTCACATCTACCACTGACGTCACGTGAGAGAGAGCTTAATCTTTGTTTTCGCTTGAAAAACAAGGACACTAAATGCGTCCCGGTCACATTGTGAGGCAGTTTATAGTAGCTCAGTTTAATAATGGACCAAGAAAGTTTTTAGTTAGTTTTAGATAGCGCAATCGCAGATCCTTTGATTTGTTCCTATATTAGGGGTAGAAGGACTTTTATATCCTGGATGTAATTTTCAACTATGACATTTGATTTACGTAATTCATTTAGATATATTTTGTAATGGATTTATTTTAATGAAAAAATAATTAATTTAATTAAAAGGCCAACTAAAAGGTCTTGGACTTGGATAAAAATTTTCTTTAATTAACGCTGTTTTCAGTAATTAATAACTTACTTATAAAAAAATATATTTCTCCCAACATAAATAAAATTTTCGTAATTGCAATTTTGAAAGTTTTTCTTTAGTTTTTTCCTAATCAAAATTTATTACAAATATCAAGATATCTACTTTTGTATTTGTTGGAAGCTGAGGTTTTCGTTCTGTGTGTTTGAATCAAAATTATCGAAATTACTTTCTGAACTTTTACTTTACGATTTTCTAACCAGATTTTTCACTACAGATGGGGAAGTACCGCCTTTACAAACCTTATTTTTGGAAAAATAATGATAATTAGAAAAATACAATTTTTAAAAATTTTAATACTTTATAAAAGTTACCAGTATTTAGCATTAGTATCAACATCAGCTAAGATTCCATTCGGTATGGAAATTTTGTGGCCTTTAAAACTTAAAACTGTAATGCAAAAATATTTTTTTAAAACATTTTTTATACCTGCAACCTGATTAGAAGTACTAGTTTAGTAAAGTTCGCTTTTTTTGCCCGAGGACGCAAAAATCCAAAGTAAAAACACCAACTTGATATTACATTTTTAAAGAAAACGTCACCTTGACAGCTGTTGATAAAATTAGTTGATTTTGACATAATCTCTCTTGCCATGGAAAATATGTTTACACGGTGAGCGGACCTTTCGGTCATAGGAATTTAATTTAAAATCAACCAGTCATATTGCGTTAAAGATAGGGTACATAGGGTAGTAATAAGTTGATGTCAATATGTGATTGGGTTGATTTTAGTGTCGCACGCGGCAGTCGCTGATCTGTGAGTCAGCTTTTAGAACATAGGTTTATTTTTTTTCCATCGCAAGAGAGATTAATATGTATGAAAATTAATTTCATCATTAAATTTTTAGAAATCAAATTCGAAAGTGGGAATCTACTGGGCAATTACACGCTAGATAAATCACTTTTGGCCCTTTTGATTCGTTTTCGGCTACTTTTGAAAACAGCAGTATTTCAATAATTTATAACACAAGATCTAATGTTGGGTTTCTCTAAAGATAGTTATCTACTGACGAACACATATATCTATTCCCTAAGTATTCAAAAACCGGTTTTAAACAATGAAAATAGTTAAGTTATGGAATGTTATGGATCCATAACGTTAGAGAAACTCGACATAAAAGAGACAGAAAACTAAAAAATGAGGCATTTTAATGCTATAAATGAACGTACACTTTTTGGTCAAACTGTTCGACCGTTCCAGTGTTAAATTTGACCTTTCCAGTCAAGTTCGAATTATATAAGTGACGACATCTTCCAAGATCACAATTTTTTTTATGTTAAGCCTCTATTAGAATTATTGCCAGATCTAAACGACCTGCACAAACAGCAAAATTGTGTACTACAGCATAACCAAAGTTACTTAATACATGAAAACCATGGTGAAAACAATGTTTGGACGTCTTTTTCTACAGTTTGCTCACTTGCTCTTCTGCGCATTTAAGGTCGTTTAGATCTGGCAATTCGTCAACCTTTGACGCTACACGATCTCACCTCTCAAGTACTTTTTCATATCTGCTACAGAATTCCATATATTTAGACTCACTCTGTATAATGTCTTTACATCTGGAACTTGGAACTAAAAAGTAAATCGAAAATCGCTCGAACCATTTGGGCTAATAAGTGACGCATCCACACATTCCCAGCATCTACTCTCTAAGCTCTAGCCACCCCACAACAAAAAAAAACTAAAAAAGCAACCCCGTATTTGTGATACATCATTGGAAAGTCCTTGGAAAATGCTTTTCAATGGTACTAAATCAAACTGCATTTAGTTAGATGGTTTTCAGTTAATTCTAACACAAAGAACTCAAGTGCTTAAATTCTTAAATTGAGCTTATTAGATTTAAATCAACTTATAAATGGCCGACATGATTTTCGTTTCTTTTCCAGACAGAGATAATAATGTAGTTTTGGAAACTCTTGACAAACTTTTTCAAATCTTTGTTCAGAAATTCTCTCTTACATTTCGGCATAAAATTTACTATCCAGATCTATGAACATAAATGAACAACTGGAACAACGAAACGATAATGAATTTAAATTCCAACTTCAAAGCTTTGTGTGTCACTATCCTTAATTATTGTAGCCTCAATTTGTTTCTTTTTTGTTTTTTTTTCCAAAGCTTATAAACTCCAGTATGACTGAAGAGTGTTGAAATGAATTTCTATTCTGAAAATTGTTTTTTTCATAAGAACATCTACAGTTTTCAATGAGAGACGTTTTAGTATAAATATGGTTTGGAAGGCTATAAACTTTATTTTAAACTCTATCTTTAAACCACGGTAGTAAATATAAAAGGTATGCCGACTATCTTTCTTACCACTGGTAGCAAACTGAGGCCACTTCTGAACTACTTTAGAGAAAGTACATCTAGGGTAATTGTCGCGCCAATATAAGACAGAGAAAGCATATGAAGGGATAGTTTTCGCACCAATCAAATGCGCAATATTCGCGTTAAATCAGTCATCAAAAGGTTCAAGTTTTGCTTCGACTTAGAACGTCCGTCGGCATACCTGTTATATTTATTACCGTGCTTTAAGCTCATTTTAAACGAAATTGCAAATTTTTCAAGAACTTGACCACGATGATCCGAATCGAAATCTGTAAAATTATGAGATGACCGACAGAATTATTGCCTATTTTTTCAACAATATTTCTTTCAGTGATGAAAATGTTGCTCATAATCGAGAAAAATGACACAAGGAGACAACTCCAAAATTAAGAAAAACTAGTCATAGGATTGACTTGTTGCTGATGTTAACTTTTTATGACTGTGAGTAGAAGAATATATATTCAAGTTTGAGTCAAATCCGCAGAATCCCATTTTCCATGAGAATAGGTCGAAATGTTATCTCAAAATATTGAACCTCTATCAGTAGGTAGGGTATATTGATACAAATATTAGACAGGTTTTAAAGGGAAAAGAGCGCCGCAGTGATGTACAGTCACGTATATGTATTTATTAGGAGAAATGTGAGGCACTGAAGCACCGGATAGGATTTTGGGAATCGGAAACCGTAATATACGCCACTGACCTTTATTTAATTCATGAGATAAAAAAAAATAAGAGCAAATCAAGCACTCTTCACCAGCGAATTAGACAGGAAACTCAAGACAAAACAAAAAAGATGATGTTCCAAGAATTCATAAAAATAATCAAAGAAAATGATACATAATACTTTTAGGCACTGCTCGAGTGTGTATGGTAAATGATATGTGTATGTTAAATGTGATTATTTATCAGGAATGAATGGATGTTTACTTAAATTTGTTTTGGATTATACAATTAAAACCTTGCATTTTTATCGCTTTAATACAAATATCAAGTACATACAAAGCGCTATCAACACAAAATTACAATAGAAAACATCTTTGCGAAAAATTAAAAATATTATATCTTTAAAATTGCCTAGTGTCCTAGGGTGCCTAGATTGTCTATGATGGGGTAATAATAGATAAAAGAATACTATGTTAACGTTTTGAGTCGTTTTTCATTGACTAGAAAGTAGAAACAAGGAAATAAATCGTAGGCTATCAAATTGATCTAGAAAAATTAAGCTGATTATCTACTGGAGTAAATGTCTTAAATATTTTTTGTGACACGCATAAAAAAGAGTTACATCTTGATTACCACTGAAGTTGTATTTGGTCTACAAAACACGAAATTTGTATTAAAGGTGTACATGAATGGAATAGTATTAGAGACTAGTATTAATTACTAGCGTATTTCAAATTCATCCCTTATCTTTGATTAGCAATAACTATAACACTGTTAACTTAATTACTAATCGTCTGATCTAATATCGTTTAAGTTGCAAATATCTCTTCTTCATTGCTTTGTTATTTCAGGTGTCTGAAAACAAGTAAAATTGTAAGTGGATAGCTGAATTGTCCCATGCTTTTATGTTGTCTGTTATACGGTTTAGTCTATAAGTCTTAGGGCTGTTTGTACTAACGCTAACGCTATAAGCAACAACTTAGAAGTATTAAACTTCTAGTTTAATAACAAAGTATTAAACCAATAACTTATTATTAGTACTTCAAATAAAAATTTAAATTAAGTAATAATTATTTTGACATTTGATAACTTTTAAAAATATTTTTTTAAAAAGAAGAAATAAGTAGCTCCACCTATGGGCTCTGAAGCCCCCCTCGCAGATTTGATCACGTGGTGTACTCATCTTTCGTTGGGACTACTCTAGCTACTAAAAGCTCTACTTCAAGGAACCATACATAAGCGATTATGCGATTTGAAAATTATCTCTCTTGCTAGGAAATAGGGATAGAGTTCATAAAATAGAACAAATTTTTTTCTGATGTCTCAAAAATATTTGATATTACTTTTTTGAAATAACATGTTAAAAGGCAGTGTCTTATGAAATTTTGAACTAAAGAAAATAAATAAGATATTCTGCAAAGTTTCTTTTATGTACAGTTGTTCCAGCGGATCTTTGCCGCTCGGGCGGTCAACAATGTTCGTAAAAACCAATGTAAAAACACGCAATCTGATGCGTAGTATAGCATCTATCTTTGTTGGCGCTGCGAAATATGACACTAAATTTGTAACGACGTATGTCTTTTTATCTTTACATACAGCGGCAATGATTCCCTGGAACAACTGTATGTAATCTAAGTTTATAGAAGAGGAATACCTTTTTTATTATTTTTCCAGTGCTCCGCTAATAGCCCCAATGATCCGCCATGTATGAATCACCCTGTAGGTAGAATATTCGAATATTCTCTATATTTATTATTTACTAATTTTAAACAATTTAATTTTAAAAATTTTAAATGATAAAATAAATGGAAGTACGATAAGATATTTTTGCACATTTGACTGTTGTGATAAGAGTTTTTAGTTTGACTGCGGATTTTTAAAACTCATGTTGTTATTTGGTTATTGTTATTTGGTTATTGTTATTTCTGCAAACCATTTAATGCCTTTTGGATTTTTGAGATAGCGTTTCAACTTTCAAGTTCCCAACTTGGCAGGTTCTTAGGTGAGTTTTATATTTTTTTCATGCTTTCAATGACTCGTTATCTCGTTACTAATATTAATTAGTAATTTATGTACCTGTAACTAAAAGTGTAGTTAAAATTTCACGAGAAAGAGCTATATCAACGTTACTTGAAAAGTTACATAATTATGTTTGTGCATTTAGGGGGTATTAAAAGAAAGAAAATCTTATTTAAAAGACTGCAATTTTTTAAGAAATCAAAAATATGATTCAGTCCAATATTTAGACTTTTTATAGTACTTACAGTAGAACCCCGTTATAAAGTACTCCTTTATAACGTTTATCTGGATATAACGGACTAAATCATTGGTCCCATTTTAATATTTTGTCTATTTATTTTGCTTTTATTACGGACTCCGGTTATAATGTACCAAATTTGCGGGCCCCCGATGCTACGTTATAACGGGGTTCTACTGTAGATACATTTCGTTATTTAGCGTAAATGTGCACTCGTTAGTTGTTATTAAAACAAATCGACGAAAGAACGTTTCGCTATTTGCTGGCTTTTCTGCGGATTAAGGAAAACTGAGGCCTAACAAAAATGTTGAATTTATATACAGGGTGTCCCTGAATAACACCGACAAACGCTTACAGTGAGTTCCTGTGACCCAAATAGGACTTTTGGCCCTCTTAAAATTATGTCCTAGAATGTCCTCCTACCAAGTTATACGCTCTAGAAGTTGTGTTAAAAATTTTGGAAAATCGCTTGATCTCCAAAAGTACTCCAAATATTTTAATGATTTTTATACAGTAGGCATATCTTATAAAAGTCATCCTGTTATAGAAATTTCATAAAAATCGCACCACTAGAACTACCCCTTCTGGGGATGGCGCTAATTTTAAACCCCTAAAATACTAGTTTTTGCCTCTTAAATTTTTCTTTTAAAACCAATGGTTCTTTAGAAAAATTGAAAATTAATAATAATAATGATTGCAGTCTGTAACAAATTAATCAATATACCTTTGAAAATCACCGACAAACTTCTACAGCGGGTTTTTGGGATCAAAATAGGATATTTGTTCCTCTTGAAATAATATCCAAAAAGGCAGTCTTAAAATGTTAATAAGTGATTTGTTTACATTTTAACCTCCGCACTTTTGAAAGCCTTTAACTGTTTAGGAGTGCGTTTTTAGATATAATTTCAAGAGAAACAAATGCCTTATTTGATCCCAGGAATTTACTGTAGAAGTTTGTCGGTGATTTTCAAAAGTATTTTGATTCATTTGTTATCCACTGTTACTTATCATCTCGATTATCATTATTTATTTTCAACTTTTCTCAAGAACGGTTGGTTTTAAAAGAAAAATGTAAGAGACACAAAATGTTTATTTTAAAATTCCCCATAAAATTAATCAAATGAATTTAATATTTTTATTAGCAAAAACTAGTATTTTAGGGGTTTAAAGTTAGCGCCACCCCCTGAAGGGGCAGTTGTAGTGGTGTAATTTTTTGAAATATCTACCACATGAGCACTCTTATAAGTTATGTGGACTGTATAAAAATCATTAAAATATTTGCAGTTCTTTTGGAAATAAAGCGATTTTTCAAAATTTTTAGCCAAAAGTCCTATTTTGGTCCCAGGAATTCACTGTAAGCGTTTGTCGGTGTTATTCAGGGACACCTTGTATAACAATATTATAAACAAATTGATCCATATAAGTCAGTTGATAAAGAGTATGTTACGTTACAAATATGCTTCAAAAATTCATGAAAATTTGCTCAGTACAAGTAGCAAAGACCAAATTGTTAGCAAACCTGTTCAAGTTGCTATTTTGGGAATTCACTAGGTTTGTTTGTGCAACAGTTGCCAACCTTTTAAAATCATCAGACGCATGCGCATATTCAATTTCGTGTTCGAAATTTTAACACTATTTTTCTAAGACCTGGAGAACATTTTCCGTATAATTTGTTTCTCAAAAATCTTTAACTGTTTATAATGTACTGATGTGGATATTAATATCTACATGTATTTCATAATCACCCTGTATAATAATTGATTAAATTTATTTATTTTAAAGAAGCGCGCGTATGCGCTCGTTGGTGCTCTAGTGTCTTGGTTCTCAATCTTTTTCAAGTCGGGGAACACTTAACTTTGACATTTTTTTGCGCAGAACACTTACAGTTCAACATAAGCTTTTAAGCAGGGTTAACCAACCTTTTTGAAATCAAGAGTGCAATACAAAAAAACATTGCTCGCAAAAGTAACAATATTACTCTATTATTGAAGAGAAAAAACGGAATCGTATCCCGGGCAGATGGGTGAAGTTAGTACGGTCGTTTTGAACCTAAAAATCAAAAGGAGGCTCACATACTTGGGCTATTTTTGGGCTCTTCATTCCACATTTTTTAAATTTTTGGGCTCCTATATTTAACCCTATAATATACCAGTAATCACCTTAGCTTTTGGGTGGGAATTTTGTTATAAATGGAAAATTGAAGTAGTCAGATATATTTATTTCAGTTTAACAGTGCCATATTTGAAAGAAGATATCATGCTCTAACAAACGTCGGCTCTAAAATTTAAATATAATAATTATTATCAATGACGCATTCCTGACGTTTCTTAGCGCAACTCGAACGAAAAGCTAGTTTGGTTAGGACTATAACAACGGTTAGTTTTGGCCCTGCCAACTTCACGTCAGCATGGCCATTTTGAGCTTAAATCAAAGGTCGGCTCGCATATTTGGGCTCTCCATTTCTCCAATTTTTTAATTTTTGGGCCCCTATATTTAACCCTAATAAAAAGGGCTAACTTTGGCGTGCCATCTTCACGTCAGCATGGCTATTATGAATAATATTTGAGAAAAACACTTTTTGCAATAATAAACCTTGAATGAAGAAAAAGTTTCTTTTTTACCTTTTTTAAATGTCATTTTGAATCATCTTATTTTTTTTAACCAAGGGATCACCTATGAGAAAAATATTTTTTAAATAGTAATGTGCTTAGGTTTTTCTTTGCTAGACCCTCTCCCTTTTCTTCTCCACATAGTTAACAGAGATCCAGAATTTTTCAGGAGCATTTTTAATGAATTGATTACAATCCCATGCAAAAATTATTTTACTTAGTATGGATCTTTCTTTAGCAAAAAATTTTAATTGTGTATTTGATTTTCTCGCGGAACATTTTGGCTTGTGTGTGTTCCGCGGACCACGGTTTGAGAACCAAGGGAGTCTAGTGAATATAATAACGATAACAATCAAGTTTCAAATACCCTTGATCAAGTATCGGAAGTTTTCAGGAATCTATGAACCATGTATGTACCTATGGAGAAATTTAATAAAAGACAAGTGCCACTCTTACAAAACTAAAATTTTTCCAGAAGAGTAACTCCAACAGGTTTGTTAATACTTAATAAATAAATAATTGGTCTTGATGGTGATTGATGTTTGATGCTACTGAGCCAGTTTCCACGAATTTTTGAATAGTGCACAGTCGCGTCATTTCAAAAACAAAAGCGCACTATTTCAGTTCCTTCAGCAGTGGTGTCGAGCATGTTGCTAAAATTATTCAAAATGAACAGAATGGCAATAGATAAAACCAAATAATTTCATAATTATTTTTTTTATATTATGGCTATTTTTTGATCCTCATTTTGAATTTGCTTCAAAATTCTTGTTGATTTTGAAGTGATGGTGTTCAAAGAAGCAAATAAAATTGTCCTCTTGAATGAAGTGAAATATGAGATAACACGCTGGTTTCGTTTTCGTTGGTCTACCGGGTCTACCCTATATTATGAGAATAGCATGTATTGTAGAAGATGTAACACAATAACAGGGCCGGATCAAAGAACGTTGAGGCCTGAGGCGCTAATTATTTTCGGGGCCCTACAAAAAGACACTGCAGTTCACAATAATGTTTTCCAAAAAAATTTCAACTTTAGTAACGGAATATTTTCCCGAACCTTTTATTCAATCGAATTCAACTTTTTAGTAAAGCATTTTGAATTAAATGGAGGTAATTTTACAATATTCAATCTTGTAGTGTACCTAATACACTAAAATGAATGTAATGTACATGGGTTTACGTAATAGATAGTTACTAGCCTAAAGCCTTTATCGAGTTCAAACTATTTAACCCTCATTTGCGACTTCATTAATGAAAACTACATCAGTAAGAGCATAATAGTGGAGAGCAAACGTTTATATTGTATTAACGTTACATTTTCTTTTTGTCTCAAACACAAATACTTTAGCCATTTTGCTTTTACTCTAGTAGTATTCTAACTCAAACAGATATCGTCTTTATAACATTTGAAATGATGTTACTTTTAGTCAGAACCGTAATTAGATTTTTTGCGCATTTTCCAATTTCGCAACAATCAAATACTGGAAGAAGACGTTATTGCGCTTAAGCAGGTGATGAGCTTTGTTAAGAATTCGTGCGTTGACTGCCCTGCAGGTGTATCTTTGGAAGATTACACTTGATTGTCACGTTATTATTGCTTGATTTTATGATACGTTAAATTAATTAGTTTATAAACGTTACCTCCAGATAATTGAGTATTAGCAGTAAAATTTTATTTTTTGATTTTAATATTTTGAATCGACTGTCTTTGGGAAATCTCTCGACTTTCGTTATCATAAATACAAATACATTCTACAATTATTCTATAATTGAGAATATAGATCGATAATATTGCTTTCTCATTTAAATGGAATGTTAGTGCCAACTAGAGATCAAAACTCCCGACCAAAAACTGCAATATGCAGTTGCCTCTCCTTTGGAGCACCATCGAATCGTTGATACTTCCGAATAGAAAATTAAAAAAAATAGCCTCGTATATGCAGACCATGTAATTATGTATCGAAATTAATATAACCAAAAAGAAAAATCCAATTTAATGGAGAGAGAACAGAAATTATTTTTTATAGCGAGTAGAAGAGAAAACTGTAGGGTTTTCATTTAGATTCTTGTCTAGTTTAAATGAAAATATGACTTCATACTTATTTTTAACTAGAAATACACGCAATAGCTATTTATGATTTTCAAAAAGACGTTTTGTGTTGTGAACAAGTAATTTAAAATGTAAAAAAATTCTTTCAAATGTCCAGTTTTTTTTTAAATTACACAATTTTAATTATTATTTTTATAAGTACAAAATATTCTTTACTTGTTAAAAATAATATCAAAATTGAAGCTCGTTATTCGTACCGTTAGTATAATCGCGTTGCGTTGTCATTGTAGTACAGAAAAGACGAAGTAGTGGAAACTAGAAAGCTGGGAGCTGGGTACAACGATTGGCAAGGGGCAAGCTGCACATTCCAACTGTATTACGACCATCCGGTCTTGTTTTTAATAGTGTTGGATGTTGTTTTCTACTAGCTTTAAAAATAAAATATGATTTTTGAAAAATTGTTCCTACTAAGGTTAGAAGCAACAAGCAGGAGCGATTTAAAAATAAAACTATATTGCTCATCATCCCCTTTAATTGGATAAAGAAAAATTACATTGTGAATACTAGGAAATTTGCTTACCTAACATAAATACAATGGTATTTTTGGGTTGCTCAATTCATCTTAAAATCAATAATTAAAAAGAAACTATGAAATGGGGAGTTAAAATAGAAACCCAAGAGAACCACTAAATTCGTAACAGTGTACTTTCTAATCAGATCATTGAGGTCAATTTTAAATGTTGAGTAACGATTTAAGACCTGTTAATTTGATGGCAAAAAGCTCAATCACATACGTCTTCAAGCTCCACCGTATCTCTTAACATTTTTGCTATCGCCAATAAAATTTATTTGGCGTTCGTCTTCAAACTCAAGCGTCGATTTGTTAATTTTTATTGCGTAAGTAATTGATATTATATTTAAATAAAGCGTAAGAGACAATAAACTTACCTTGTGAGCGTGGTCAAAAAAAGTTTACATCAAGACGGGGCTCAGGCATTTGGTAAAAATGGAAATTATTCAGATAAATGGCAAATGTTTATTGTTAATTTTATTATCATTACTTGAAGTAGAATCTATATCGGACAGATATATTATGTTTATAAGCGCTACAATTGCATTAAAATGTAATAAATATAATTGATCGAGCATACTAAAAATAATTAATATATTCATCTTAAATTTTACTGTAACAATACAATTAGTAATTACAATATCAATATAATAAACAAACTATGTACATTTTCATAAATTCTTACTCGTGTTCATGGTGATCCAAAGTCCTTATGTTTATTTAACAATCAACTTGCAGTGTTTTATATAATTTTAAGGCCACATCTTCCGTTTACAAAATGTCTTTATTTTGAATTTTTGTAAATCGACAATCGTATATTAATATTCTTATTGTAACCAAACAGATCAATTTAATTCAACCTTTTTTCAAACATAAAATACTGCAATGTGAGAGGACACTTTCAAAACTTTAGGTCAACCATGTATAAATGTAACAAAAAGAAGAGCAGATAGGTACTGTAGCTAAAAGAAATTTTTCATTTTTCGTCTTGAAACGTACTTTTTCGGTATTTTTAATCTCATCAAAATTTTTTTGACTGTAGTTTTAATAATCGTTAAGAAAATAAAAATTTTATACCATCAACTCAATATTACCGCTACCACATTTGAATTCTTGTTAAATTTTAAAGAAATATAAACCTTAATACTACAACTCTAACTATCAAGTTCTAGCAATAATAGCAATTTTCATCCATATAAACCATTTAAAACCAGAAACACATTTCACTACCTTAGTATTACAAGGTTCCAATCGACGTTTTCTTCAAAAATAGGATTCTAATCTAACTGCAACGTATTACGATAAAAAGACCAGTTTGCTATAATAAATATTAAGAATTGTTCAAATTATTTTGCAAACAAAAGTTCTAACTTCAAGCTACATAATAGTATTTTGATTTCCTATATCTCCACAAATTAAATTGGTTAGGTAGAACCTTGTAATACCACGGTAGTGATTTATCAAGTACAGTCCTAGTTTTCTTTTCTTTAAAAATAAAATAATACATATTTCATCCGTTTCAATTTCTAATTACATTCTAGTACGTACTATTTTAAAAGATTCAGCAAACTTATATAAATAAGAATCAAAATATAAATATCCAACTGTTTATCAAAATAAACATTTCAAATTAATTAATTGATAGATACATCCTCACAACTTGCTTCTTAATAAGAAAATTTATACATATTGAAACTAATATTTTCATAACATTACGACTTATAAGTTATAATAAAATTATCTTAAAAGCTCAAAAATTAATATTCACATCTTTCACAACAAAATTTGGGATCTTAATTAAACTAAATTATAAACAATAATCCCCTTTACATAAATGAAATACAACTATTAAAAATAACTAATTTAATTAAAATTATAGCCCTTAACCATAATCACCAATTAACCTTTTTGATCAAGTAGCTACGGATTCTTGTTTGGCGGACATTTTGGCTAAAATAAAACATTATTAACTTTTTAATATTATTTTATACCAAACTTGAAAGTATCAGGACATGTTTGTGAGACTTATTTTTTTAAAATTAACTTATGCTGCGATTCTAAGCAAATCTGTAAGTAAAACCGTAAAATTGTAAGGTCATTGCTTAAGATACAGCCTTTAACAAGTCCACTGGATAGTTGTTACAGTTGCTACGAGAATACGTTACGAGCCTTACGATAGTGCTCAGAATTGCAGCATTAGTCACCTAAGCAAATACCAGAAACTCCAGTTTAAAGTAAGTTTGTGAATGCCAAACATTATGGAGGTAACACATCAGCTTTAAATAATCACTACCAACCTTCTCTTTCTCGTCTTCTTAATTTTTTTCTTCTCCTTTCAACAGCTGCCAATTCTGCTTTAACATCAGCATAAGTCTTTCTTATATCTTGCAACTTTTGTTGCAATACTGCTATTCGTTGAGCACTATCCAAACTTGGATCTAGATATAATACAATTAAATTAAACTTTTTAAATTTCATTAGAAATAATCTTACCTAATTCAATATAAAAATTGTACTTGGAAGGTTTTGGAGAACGCGTTAATCGACTTTCTAAACTTGGACCAGAATTCAAAGATGAATTGCACATTATTGATTGCTCAGGTACATCGAATGTATTATCATCACTATCGCTTGTGTGTCTCGAACGATTTAGAGGTTTTCTACCACGTTTTGTAGGAACTTCATCAGTTGTTTTGCACGATTTACGTCTTTTTCTGCAAGTTGATGCTGTGGCACCGTCTAATAATTTTTTATTTGACGTATTGCTATCAATATTAAGTAAATTGTCTAAACTTCCATCTTCACTGTATGATATTTTATTTGAAGAACCTCTTCGTTGCATTCCATAATCACCATCTCCTTCTCCCGATTTACAACTGTCATCTGCTGTATTTGGTGATAAATCACTATAAAAATTAAAGTCAATTAATAATATGAAAACGATAAATTATCTAAATATACTAACCCTCGAGGTGATAAGTTGCTAATTGTGCTTTCAGGTGTCATAGGAGGAGTGTTGTCTAACACGGTAGATGCTTCTTGAACATCTTTTTCTCTATTATCTAATGGCAAAGCCAGCGGAAGAGGACGCACTCGTTCTTTAGGCACACATTTACTTTCTCTAGCCAATTCTACTTTATTGCTTGTACCAGGTGCACTAGCAAACGGCATTTCTAAAATTGATTTGGTCTTTGTTTTAGTTTCTGTTACTAATGGACCTTCAGGTGCCGGTGCAGGGCTTCCAGGAATTGTTTCTTCACACAATAGAAGAGAGTGTAAATGAGAATCGGGCTCTTCTTCCTTATTTGCGTCTACTTCAGGTTTTACCACTTTTGGTTCAACATCCTTTTTGATGGTACTAAATTTAAAACTGGAGTCTGAGGAAGCTTGAACATTTTCAACGTTTACTGGTTCACTAGTCGCTTCTTTTGAATCCAATTTAATATCAAAAGATGAGTTAGTTTGAGATTCTTCATCCGATCGCGCTATTACTAAACGCTCATCAGAATCAGTACTGTCAGAATCTGAATCAGTCTCTTCTATAAATTCACGGCTCACAATTTTACGAGCGCGTTTTTTAACTTCAGGAATGGGTGCTTCAGGTTTTGTTTTTGTTTCAACAGGCTTTTTATTTTCGACTGCTTTATATTTTGTTTCCAGAAGTTTTGGTTTTATTTTACTTTCTATTTTTGGTTTAGTTTCTAATTTTGTTTCTTGAAGTTTTATCGGAACTTCCAATTTTACTTTTGGTTCCTCTTTCAGCATTGCAATCGATTCTTGCTTTATTTCGGCTTTAATGGCGATGATCGGTTTGTCGTCTTCTTCGCTATCTGAAGCTTCGGTCGCAACTTTCTCCACTATACTTTCAATCATACTTAACTTTTGTAGCAACGAGTCAGCGATTTTTGTTCCGGTTTTAATATTAATTTCTTTAGCATCATCTAATTTTGTTAATATTTCGCTTTGTGTACATATTGATTCAAGTAATGTACTATCAGTTTCTTGCAAAGCTGGAGATATGTCTTTTAAAGGCAAATTTGTTTCTTTATCTTTTTCATCAGGCTTTTGTGTATCTTGTTCTGAAATTTTTATATTTTCTTCAGAATCAATATTGCTCAATATTATAGTTGGTGTTTTTGGCTTTTCCAATTTATCGGGAAAATTTGAAAATGGTAAATTTACAGATAAAAGATCATTGCTATCATCATCAGTTGAAGAGGACTGGTTAATAACACTTTGTATTGAAGCTCGAATGCAGTCATCATCATCACTATCTTTCTGTTTTCTATCCATTTTTGGAACAAAACCTCTAAAGATGGGATCTAAGCTTGGCCGGTCGGGGATAGCTTTACTAAATGTAGACTCTGAAAATAACTGTTCTTTATGTGTGAATAAAGGCTCATTTTGTGACTCTTCAGTATCTGAAATGTCGAGATGATCTCCACTATCATCTTCTGCTGTTTCTGACAGGTCATGAAATAAACTTAAAGGTTCATCTAAATTTAGTGCTTTAACTACTTTGGATTTATGTTCTCCAAAACCGAGAGGTTTTTCCTTACCACTAAGGAAAGAAGGCGATTCTACTAATTTATCAAATGGATCTTCAACCTGTAGCCTGCTTATAGAGTCATTGCTTGTTTCATCATCATCTAAAGGTTCCGGTTTCTTTACCGGTACCTGTTTTATACGTTTTCTATCAGTATCCTGTTCTTCCTTAGTCTCAGCTTTAGTAGGACTAACAGATTTTTTCTTTTTAGGTATTTTCTCAACATCTTCAAAAATTCTTGGCACCAATCGTTTCTTTTTCTCATCTACCAACTTTGTTCTAGTTTCAAATTCAAATGGTTCTGGTTCTTTAAATTCATAAATATCTTCAGAGCTTAATGATTTTGAAATTGTACTCTTCATATTAGTTTCTTCTGTTTCAGAAGAAACCAGTTTATTATCTGAAGTATTATTTGATTCATCCGAAGAAACGGCGTCTTTTTCGGATGAATTTGCATTAGCGAGATTAGCTGCTTTAACGAATCCTTTTAACTCTGATCGTATTTGAATCAAATCAAAATCACGTCCTTTTGGAGGACTGCCACTGTCTTCATCACTTTCAGTGGATTTGGACTCTATGACCTTGCGAAGTTTTCTTGTACGCTTGGGTTTAATTTCAACTGTACCTACTTCGTCTTCTTTTTCAGTTTCGTCATCATCTTTTAAGACACGCTTATCCCTCTAAACAAAAAATAAGTTGGTTTTGTATTACTTAAAGAAGTAAATACTTACTGAAGAATGTTTTAATTTCTTTTTAGTGGTAGGTTCATTTCCATCTTCTGATTTTACACCACTTCTTGTTTTAATAACTTCTGAATCACTTTCAGTTCCCATCGAATCTGATTCAGAATGTATTGACATGTCAGTTTGAGCAGATGCACGACGCATTCTTCTATTAACTTCACCCTGACGAGTTGAACGAAACGCCCTGGTAACTGGTGTACCAGGGCTTTTCGTTCTACTTGAAGTGGAAGTAACAGAAGAAGGCGTTGTAGACCGTGGAGTGTCTTGAATTGTACTCCTGCCGGTTATCGACATTCTGCGTCCTCTTTTACTCATCGATTTCATAGTAGCTGCCTATAATGTTTTTTACATTGTTATAAATTAATATTGACATACTAAAAAACTTACCTTATTTGTAGTTGTACTTTGTTTTAATTTTTTGGCTTTGGTTGTGGCACTTAGGTTTTCGGCGATACGTGCTGGCATTATCCATTCATCATAACGTGTATTCCATCCAGTATAATGAACCAAGTACATAGGATTTGCAGTTCCTTCTTTGTCAATTTCTATAATTTTAGCTTCATAAGTGACTTTTGATTCATGTGTAGGTCCATAATACACTTTAAGTTTATCTCCAATATTGACCGCAGGTACAGCGGAAGACGAATCTGTAGTACTACTATAAAAACAATTAGAAAATTCTAAATTAAATTTCAAAACATTCAACTAACCCATCTGAATTGGAAGTTTTTTCTTTTTCTTCTGCATTGAATCGTTTACGCCCTCTTTTCTTTTCATCTTCAGGTTTTTTGATTACTTTTGTTGGTGTAATTTTACTAACAGAAGGAATTTCAGGAAGCGGCGTTTTAGTGTCTCTCACCTTTTTCTCAGGGGGTTGTTCTTTTTCTTTTACTTTTGGAATTTGACTCTTCGATCTTGTTTGCTGAATTACTTTATCTTCTTCTTTTTCTTCGATTTTAACTTGTTCTTCTAATTTCTCAACCATTGCTTTAACTTTTTCTCCTGTGGGTGGTTTAACTTTACGTTCTCTACTAGTTTTAGTTTCTGTTCGTTTTGGTTTAGCAGTAGAAGTTGATGGTAATTCTGAAAAATCTGGCGTATCACTGCTGTTGGTGTCACTAATTTCATTTACTTCTTTTGGTTTGATTTTTTCTTCTTCTTTAGGTTTCACTTCAGGTTTTTTAACAATTTTTGGTTTTTCTTCAACCTTTTCTTCTTCCTTTTTCTCTACAAAGATGTCTTCTTCTTTTTCTGGTTTAGGGCTATTGACCGGAGTACTTCGGTCTTTGTCACGAATCAAACTTCGTCCTCGACTCTTTTTAGCGTTTCTTGGATGACTGAGCATAGTTACTCCCAAAGTACGATGGAACGCCTCAAAGCTTAATAAAAATTTCTTATAAACTAACTTAACTTGATTATGGTTACTAGGATTATTTGTTAGCTTGAGCCTTAGAGTAACAGAACGCCATTTATTTTTATTCGTGACTCTGTTATAACCACCTAACTTTCGAACTACTCTAAACAATCTATGAAGATCGACATCTTTATTTCCAATCATAGGACTTTTATTCAGTGGAGTATTACTATCATCCATAAATTTGTAGAGTTGTGCTACAAAATGATCTTTTTCTTCTGGAGTTTCATCTTCTGAACTCTACATGAAACAAAAATTACATATTTTATGAAATTCTGAAAGAAAATACTTACATCAGTACAACGATCATCAGATTCTGATGTCGCAACTTGTATCAAGTTGTTAAATAATAAAGCACGTTCCCAATGAACAGGAAGCTCGTCACTATCCAAATACCTTACCGCTTTTTCAACTGCTTCGGCTAAAGTGCTCTCACATTTGGCAACCATATCCCGGCTGAATTCAGTAACTTCTTTCTGAGGTACAGTATAACTAAAAAGTATTATAAGAGTCAATTTAAGCTATTAAAGACATAACATAACATACTATCGTCCATCTTTGAATGATCTCACTAGGAATTCATCTTTCACATTAATACGAACTGTAGGTTGAGCTGAAGGCATAACAACCAGCCCTGGAAACCAGTTATCTTTACTTCTCTTTTTGTCGCTAGCTTCAACACACACAACTCGGCCTACTTCCATAGTATAAACTTCCAGATCTGGTTCATTTTCTTCTTCAGCTTCTCCTTCACTACTATCTTCCCTTTAAAATTAAATAGTCGGTATTTGATTATTTTTTATAATTTAATTAAGCATACTTTGCTTGCCTACTTCTTCTTCCTCGTCGACCACCAACAACAGGGTTACCAAAATGTTCTGGATGGGTAAGAGGTAGTTGATCCAACGTTTCACTTTCATTGAAATGTCTCCCACTTTTCAAACAAAGGGCAGTTCTTCTTAGAGTTGTTATATCTCCATCGTCAAAAACTTAAAATATTGTCCAATTGTAAGCAATAAATACCAATAAACAATAATACTAACCAACTGTATATTGACTGCAATCTTGTATTTTACTAATAGTGGCATCTACATACTCTTTCTTTTCCATATGTTTAGCTTGAACTAATTGTCCAACACGTAAAACTCCTTTTACATGTTCGTCACTGATGGTAGCGGTTCCTAAGCCCATTTTATACGTTACTTTGCACTTGACAACATGAACAACTTTTGAAACTTTAGCTTCGCAGAAAGCTCCTTTATATTTAGCACTGACGGCAGTACCTACGGGAAGATATGGGGGATCGTCTCCTTGCTAAAAATTTAGAAACTTTACAAACGCATTCGATGCCTATACGATAAAAAATTACCATTTTGTTTTAAGGTCTTCCAGTTAAGATACTAACAGGTTGACTTACAGATAAGTTATACAAGGGAGTTACTATACTTTTTGTAGAATTTGAGTGTAAATAATCACACAATACTAATAATAACAGCATCACAACAGATGCCTTTTTAAGTTATTGGTATTTTAAGTTTTAATTGGGGTTGAGTAAAATTGTGCACTTTTTTATTATGTAACCATTACAAACACGTAAACACTGCATAGTTCTTTTACGCTTGTTATAAATTATGAAATAATAAGAAAGTAATATAAAACTGACAACAAAATAATCTAGCCGAGCGCCCTGACATTTTTCTAAAGAATGCAATGCAGCCATAGTTATAGCATAAAATGCACTAGAAATATAGTGGTTACTAAATTGAGATTGGATAGGCAACCAATCTTACATATTAAATGATAAATATAAGTAATTAAAAGCAACTTTTATTAATATTATGTAGATAAGTACTTTAAAACTACTGTAACACCGAAAACCCGGTTGTTGCATTAATTTCTCCCTTTAGCTTCACTCAAAGCCGGAGACAGGGGGGTGCGAAGGTAGAAATTAAACACACAATGAATATAAAACAAAATATTTATTAAAAATAAAAGAAATGATAATATGTACCAATATGGTACACGTACAAAAAAAAACCTTGTTTAAGGGAAAAATAAAATAATGAATAAATGCCAAATAAAATGCAATTACGGGAGATATGACTCGGCCACTAGATTTCCACCAGACCTCGACACCCCTCTCTTACGAGATAGACCACAGAGTCCCGGTGTATGCAGGAAAGTCGTTCACCAGACCTCGAGACCCTTCTCGGACGAGAAAGATCACAGAGTCGCAGTGGACGCGGGGAAGTCGTTCACCAGACCTCGAGACCCTTCTTTTACGAAAAAAACCACAGAGTCCCGGTGGACGCAGGGAAGTCGCTCACCAGTCTTCGAGATCCTCCTCTGACGAGAAAGACCACATAGTCCCGGTGGACGCAGGTAGTTTTCCAGACCTCGAGTCTCTTCTCTTACGAGAATGACCACTGAGTCCCGGAAACTAAGAGGGTAGGTAGTTTTCTAGACCTCAAGACCCTTCTCTTACGAGAAAGACCACTGAGTCCCAGAAACTAAGAACGTAAGGGAGTTTTCCAGACCTCGAGACCCTTCTCTTGCGAGAAAGACCACTGAGTCCCGGAAACAAAGAGAGTTTCGTACACCAGATCCCGAGACCTCTCTATGAAGGGAGAGACCAGTGAGTCCTAGTGTAAGAGGGAAAATCACGGGCTTGCTGAAGGCAACAGGGTAAACAAATTAATTAAAATTAATTTAATTAATTAATAACACAGGTAAACAAAAATATCACAAAGAAAATAACACAGAGCGCGCCCGTTCACCTCAAAGGTGAAGCGAGGAATCTCTTATCAAAACGGAGAAGGGGTTTATATGGAAGAACCGACGACTAACTCGGATCCACTCGACAACTAATAGAAACGCTGTAACTGTAACGCTGAATTGTACTCAAGGGAAATTATCACTTAGTACTGGGGTGATTAGTAGGCTACAACAGTACCTACGTTATAAATTTTTTCTATTCCTATACTGTAATTGATTCAATATAAATTTGCTACCTGTACTTTAATGATATTCATTACGATGCAAATTTTTCATAAAGATACAAGTTTATAACCAATAGAAATGCAGCATTCCACCAATATCACGTATTGCCTTGACTATGACAGATCTAAAAAATTAATTATTTTTTGACAGTTAGTTAGAATTATACTTTTTGCAAATAAATTCGGTGATTATTATTATGATTGGTCGTAGAAAAAATAGTGTATGCAACTCGCATTTGATGGCTAATAAGACACTCGTATTTATTACGACACTCGCCAAGGCTCGTGTCGCAATTCTCATACTTGTGTCTTAATAGCCATCATTAAATGCTCGTTGCATAAAGTACTATTACTAATTAAATTCATAACTTTTTAATTAAAGGGCGAGCGATGGTAAAACTTAGCTCGATGGAATCGCACTAAAATAACTAGCACGTCGGTATAAAAGTAATTCATAAAAATTAATTAAGGGCTGTAAAATACTTAGGGATGTTCATGAATCACAAAGGTGAAAAGAAAAAACACTAATCAGCTCCAATAACAAATTTTACTACTTCACGTGGTTCTAAATTAATGAGTTTAAAACTTTTCAATCCTATAATTAAAAACTATTGATGAAGAAATACTTGAGTGATAAGAGTGAAATAAATTTTATAGGGTTAAAAATGATTAAAGAGGTAAACTTAAAACTATACGGAGGCTCTATCTCTTCTGGTTGCCGAGATACAGGTAAATCAGTGATTATCACTGATAAAGCTTATAGCAAAATAAGGAAAATTAAAAATACGTAATTCTGGTTCAATCTTGATGAGATTGGACTCAAATGAAATTGCTTGAAGAGCTGAACACGGACATCCAAATTTTTTCTCCATTTCGATCTCAGGAGCTGCGCTAGCAAAAAGGAATAGAAAAAATTATAAGTATAACTATTATTTTATTTTATTATTATTCACTATTTATTTGCGCTATGGTTGGCCATGTTAGGGTGACAGATTCCATCCGGTATAAATTTGTCATTTATGTTTGTTATATTATTGTATTAGTTGACACTAGTATTCTCAGGAGCTGTCAGTCAACGTAATAGGGACTTTTTATTTTGGCAAACCAAAAAACAAAAAATAGTGAATGGATTATAGCTGCTTTAAACGATACAAAATTTCCAGGATGCTGTAATACTAAATCAGTATTTGGGCCCAGCATCCGGATAGTATTTTGCATCGTTACACTACTCGTTACTAATAACAAAATACCATTAATTTTAAGTTCAGTTTAATAGTAGTTTGTTTTATTAGGAGTAGAGCCAAAAAATGTACTTTTACTCCGAATGAAACATTAAATTTTTTCTTCAAATGTAAAACCAATGTACCTATAATCCATTCACAATTTCTTTGTGCTATGGTTGGCCATGAACTTTTATTTTTTGGTTTGCCAAAATAAAAAGTCCTTATTAAGTTGACTGACAGCTCTTGACAATATCAAAAAAATGGCAGACCAACCATTAACACAATTGAATAAAAGCCGCTACTCTACAATACTTAACCTAACTGATTTTTTTAACTTTATACCGGGTGGAATCTGTCACCCTAACATGGCCAACCATAGCGCAAATAAATAGTGAACGGATAATATACCAAAATATATATTTGGTATACATATACAGGTTGGATCGACTCCATTTAGACAAAGCCATAGAGCTTGTAGCTATCTTAAAAACAATTTTTTTGTTTATTATAAGTTTTTCAATTTGGAGCCTCGTATCCTAAATATGTCCGATTTCCGGTTTTTCGATTTGTAGCAATAATTGCTCTTTTATTTTTTATCTTCCGGAAACGCGGAAAAGAGTTCTGTGAACTTCGTATCCTTTTCTACAACTTTTATATGAAGTATAATTTTCTTCCTGCAATGGATTCAAAATGGCGGCAAATTTAAAAGTTTCAGCGTGAAGATTTTCGAAACCACACCATGAATTTTCGAAAAAAGAATGTCAGTTTATTCTACAAGTTAATATATCTACCATTGAGGTCGGTTATTGAGGAAGTTAGTTATAAATTCTTCTTATTTAAACACTAGAAGTTTTATTTAGCCAGTTCAATTGTCAAATATTTAAAAAAATTAACTTTAACTTGTAAAAAGAAGCTAATTATTAAACGCAACGAACAAATTATAACAGAAAATTTATAAAAACATTACCTACCTTTTTACATTACAAATGCTTAAAAATATCATTTGACGTTACAATTTGTTGTAAATATTTAAGGTTAGAATTTACTTTTACCTCCTAGGATGTAAAAGTAGAACTTTAACCTTACTTGTTCAGTAACAAAATGTCAACTTTTTTTGACGTTTGATGAAAAAATATACTATTACTTTCTTTAAATTCTATTTAAATCATTTTTGTAAATTATAATATAAATAAATAAATCATAGGTATATTAAGCAAATTTAAGGTATGAGTAAAAGGAGAGATCTTAGACAGAAAAGTTGCCATAATGTGAAATTTTGCATAGAAACAGACTTTTAAAAATAGGCAATGGGGGTTAATTATAGATTAAACAATCAATTTTATTGTAATACACAGTTCATAGCTCATAGGAAAACAAAGGTTAAATCAATACTAGCGTTCTTTTATTAACATTTTCTTGGACACGCAATGCGCTAGGTTCAAAATTACGGGTATAGGATTCGATCGAATGTTCAAAACACTTTCAAATTGCTTCATAGTAAATTCGAGTATAAGTGAGAGTGTAAGTATAAATCGGTTTAACAAGTAAGTTAAATAAATTCTGTCTGTGCATAATAAAGGTATCATACATCACATTTCAGCACATAGGGATGTTTTTGAATATGTTCAAAATTAAAATTTTGTTGTCTTAACGTTTTAATACTAAGGAATTTTGTCACTTTTTCGTACTTATAATTTAGTTCATTAATGATTAAGCACCTAATAGTTTTCATTTTGTGTCCTACTTGAAAAATATTAAAAGGTCATGCATAAATCAATAATAAGTATCTAATAAATTAATACTTTAAGAACTAGCTTTCAACTGCTATTTTTACCCACGTTACCCACACATTAGATGTACCTAGTGGAAGTTAATCAATAGTTAAAACTGTTACATTTTAGAAATTAAAATGATGGAAGTATCTCATTCAATGGAAGAACACGATGGAAATAGTGTGGTGAAACGTTTGAGTGTTCCTATAGGACTTGAAGAATTAATGACCAGTCTCACCAAAGAAGTACTCAAGAAGAAACCCATTGACATATACAATTTTGCTTCAGAACACTTTTCTGAACTTTTAAAATTACGCGATAATGGAAATTATCAACGTAATTCAATCATTCAATTTTATAATAATTTGATAAAATTGAACTTTTTTAGAACCAAGAGTAATTACCTATATCAAGAAAAGTAATAGTAATAATAAAAAAGAAAAAGAATCAACAGGGTCCGCTAAAAAATTATCTAAACAAACAAGTGTTTATGTTCCATCATTTTCTCAAAAGACGAAACTTAATGGAAAGTCTAGTTCCATAAAACAAGAAAAAGATGTCAAAGAAGAGCAATTTAAATCAATCAATAATATCAAAAGGTCGTCAACTAAAGAAAGTGTTTCAAAACAAACAGATAAGAAATCGAGTTCCATAAAAAGTGGTAATGATACAAAAGCTTCTACATCAAATCCAAATAAAAAATCTGCTAAAAAATCTGCAAAACGGGCATCATCTAAGGATAAAAATGCAGAAGCACAGGACGATTCAAAGCTTAACAAATTTATATCGGGGCCAGAGTCGAAGAAACTTCTAGAAGATGCATCTAAAGATGGTGAAGTTGAGAGCGAACAAAATGTAACTGAAATCATTCCTGAAGGCGTTGATGAAGTTGATGGGCTTCACAATGAAGCAGATAAGCACCAGGCTGAAGTAGAATCTAAAGTGGAAGAAAAGCAAGATAAAGGATTAGATTCTGCCACATTATTTGCAACCGTAGCAGCAGCTACAAAAATTCAATCGTTATGGAGAGGTTTTAAAGCTAGAAAAAATGTTAAAAGTGAAATAAAAATTGTAAGTAAATTAACTTTTTAGTAATTTTAACTACAAGTTATTTTGTAGAAAGAGACTGATAACGAAGAAGAGTCTGCAGGCACTAACAATGGTATGTTTAAAGCAGTTATTAGAATTCAAGCAGGCGTTAGAGGATTTTTAGCAAGAAATAAATTGAAAAAAGTAGATAAGAAAGGCGATGGAGGGCCAGTAGTGATTATTGAAACTTTGAGCGGAGCCGAACCACATCTCGAAAGTATTAATGACGATAAACATCAAGAAATACAAGTCGAGAAGATTAATTTACTAGAATCTGATTTAAAAAGTGTACAAGGAGATCCTGATGATTTAGTAAAAAGTTCTGAAAGTAATTTAAACAAGGGTAATGTAGCGTTGATTGTCGGTGAGGTATTTGGCGTTCCAGAGGATAATAAAAGAAAACATAGTACTACTCAAGAAGTGTTAAAGGGGATTGAAAATGATATAATTGTGGAAGAAGAATCTGAAACAGATGAAGGTAATAATGAAGATGAATTAGATTCAAAAAATTTAAATAATTATTTACAAAATGGAGCGTTACAGAAACATAAAGAGGAAACCATAGACACAGTTGAAGAGAAAAATGTAGAAATAGTGGAGGATAAAACAACAAATAATACCATTAGCGGTGAATTAGAAATAATTGGAAAACGAGAGACTGAAAAGGAGGAAGAAATAATAGAAATAAAAGTTGATAATTTACAACAGTTGAATAATGGTTCTGACAAAGTTTTAATACCAAACGGAAATGAGGTAAATGATGAAACTAATATTCAATTAAAGAAAGAAACAGCAAGTGTAGAACCATTTGATATTGTAACGCTTGAAGAAGATGCAATTGATAGTGGTAAGAAACTTTTGGATAAACCTGATGAAGTGCGCTCTGAAAGTAAAGAAATTTTATCAACAATTCATAAGATGAATAGTGCAGATGTTATTATCGAAGAAGTCGATAAAAAGTCAAGAAGTTCTAAACTATTAACCAATCTACAGCATAGTGGAGAGTTTCATGATGTTGTGATTTCTCCAAAAGATGTAACTAACACAGACTCAAATAATCATGATTTAAAACCATCAACTAGCCTCCAACACAGCGGAGAGTTTCACGACCTCATAATACTACCAAAAATGGTAAGCGCTCTGGAGGGTGCTGTAGTTAAAAAAGAGGAAGAAAAACAAACGTTACCTTTACAACATAGTGGTGAGTTGCACGATCTTATAATATTACCAAAAAAAGAAAGCGCCGATTTGAAAGATGTTGTGGATAAAAAAGAAGAAGAAAAACAAACGTTACCTTTACAACATAGTGGCGAATTGCACGATCTCATTATACCGGAAGAAGTTAACAATAACGAATCT
Source organism: Malthinus seriepunctatus (assembly GCA_963924605.1). Lineage (NCBI taxonomy): Eukaryota > Metazoa > Arthropoda > Insecta > Coleoptera > Cantharidae > Malthinus > Malthinus seriepunctatus. Next base: position 104,177,795 of record OZ004600.1, on the reverse strand, counting down.
TCAAAATATAAATTAATAGAAGATCCAGAGTTATATCAAGTTCATAGTAACTTACATAGTAACATAGTTCATAGTAACATAGAGACTGAAATAATTGAAAAAGATGACGTGAAAAATGCTCAAAAAGTCGAACTTATTGATAACCTAGAGGTTATTACTTTTGATGGACCAAACTTTTCCACTGAGTTAGAAGAAGAAACAAAGTTTAATGACACAATAATTCCTAAAGATGATGTTGAAATTCAGAAGATAAACATTGCAATTTTAGACCAAAACTCAAATAATTCCGACATGTCCAAACTTCAATCTGAGATAAAAGAACTTTATAATCAAACTGAACCTTCTTTCACTGTTATTGAAACTGAAACTGAAAAACAAAACGATGAACCTAAAGTAGAAAAATTTGATATTTTACAACTTCATACTGAGTTGAATAAAGACTATAATGAACCAGAAGAAGGACATAAGGTAAACTTGCCTGAAAATTTGGATAAAAACGTTGTAAACTTGACTGAAGAGAATTCTGCAAATAATTTCGACATTTCAAAACTTCGCAGTGAATTAGTTGACGTACACAACCACGTTGGGCTTTTATCAGAGATAGATTCTAACGACATTGTTAAATCTGACGCGTTAACTGAAGAAAATCAGACTAATTTTGATATTTCACTACTTCGGAACGAGTTGGAAGAAGTACAAAATCCATCTGAATTGAAACCCGATAAAGCTATTAATGATGAAAAAATTATTGTTTTAAAAAAAGAAGAACCAATAGCTAACTTTGATGTTTCAAAAATTCATACTCAATTGGAGCAAGCAAGTACTCCTCTTGAAATAGAATCTAATGAAACTACTTTACGTTCTCAATACGTATTAACTGATGAAACTTTTGAAACTAATTTTGACATTTCTAAACTTCGCAATGAGTTGGAGAACGTAAATAGTAAACCTGAAAAAGAAGCTGAAATAAATCTAACTACTTCAGTGCAACCTAAGACTTTAATGGAAGAAACTCATGAAACCAACTTTGATATTTTCAAACTTCGGAATGAGCTGCAGAAAGTAAATAGTGAACCGGAAAATGAAACTGAAATTGACTTAAAGGCTTCAGTAGAACCTAAGACTTTAATGGAAGAAACTCATGAAACCAACTTTGATATTTCCAAACTTCGGAATGAGCTGAAGAAAGTAAATAGTGAACCTGAAAAAGAAACTGAAATTGACTTAAAGGCTTCAGTAGAACCTAAGACTTTAATGGAAAAAACTCATGAAACCAACTTTGATATTTCCAAACTTCGGAATGAGCTGGAGAAAGTAAATAGTGAACCTGAAAAAGAAACGGAAAATGATATCAATAAACTTTCAGGTCAGCCAGAAACTTTGATTATAGAAACTCTTGAACCAAACTTTGATATTTCCAAACTTCGCAATGAGCTGGAGAAAGTTAATGCTGAACCTGAAACAGAACCTGAAATTGATATCAAACTTTCAGGTCTTTTTGAGACATCCGATGAAAAAACTGTGGAAACTAACTTTGATATTTCCAATCTTCAGAATGAGCTGAAGAAAGTTAATTCTGAACCTGAGACAGAAATTGGCATGGATTTAAAGGTTTCAGTACCACCTGTGACATCAATTATTGAAGAAACTCATGAAACCAACTTTGATATTTCCAAACTTCGTAATGAGTTGGAGCAAGTTAATACTGAACCTGAGACAGAAACTGACATGGATTTGAAAGCTTCAGTACAACCTGAGACAGTAATTAAAGAAACTCGTGAAACTAATTTTGATATTTCCAAGCTTCGAAATGAGCTGGAGAAAGTAAATAGTGAACCTGAGAAAGAAGCTGAAATTGATATCAAACTTTCAGGTGACCCAGAGACTATGATTGAAGAAACTGCTGAACCTAACTTTGATATTTCCAAGCTTCGCAATGAGGTGGAACAAGTTAATATTGAACCTGAAACAGAACCTGAAATTAATATCAAACTTTCAGGCCAGCCTGAGCTATCCATTGAAGAAACTGCGGAAACTAACTTTAATATTTCCAAACTTCATAATGAGCTGGAGAAAGTGAATACTGAACCTGAGACTGAAACTGACATGGATTTAAAGGTTTCAGTACAACCTGTGACATCAATTATTGAAGAAACTCATGAAGCCAACTTTGATATTTCCAAACTTCGGAATGAGCTGGAGCAAGTTAATACTGAGCCTGAGTCAGAAACTGACACGGATTTAAAGGTTACAGTACAACCTGAAACATTAATTAAAGAAACTCATGAAACTAATTTTGATATTTCCAAACTTCGAAATGAGCTGGAGCAAGTTAATACTGAACCTGAAACTGAACCTGAAATTGATACCAAACTTTCAGGTCAGCCTGAGACATCTATTGAAGAAACTGCAGAAACTAACTTTGATATTTTCAAACTTCATAATGAGTTGGAGAAAGTTAATACTGAACCTGAGACAGTAACTGGCATGGATTTAAAGGTTTCAGTACAATCTGAGACATTAATTAAAGAAACTCATGAACCTAATTTTGATATTTCCAAACTTCGAAATGAACTGGAGAAAGTAAATAGTGATCCTGAAACAAAACCTGAAATAGATTTAAAGGTTTCAGTACAACCTGAGACATCAATTATTGAAGAAACGCATGAAACCAACTTTGATATTTCCAAACTTCGAAATGAGCTGGAGCAAGTTAATACTGAACCTGAAACTGAACCTGAAATTGATACCAAACTTTCAGGTCAGCCTGAGACATCCATTGAAGAAACTGCAGAAACTAACTTTGATATTTTCAAACTTCATAATGAGTTGGAGAAAGTTAATACTGAACCTGAGACAGTAACTGGCATGGATTTAAAGGTTTCAGAACAATCTGAGACATTAATTAAAGAAACTCATGAACCTAATTTTGATATTTCCAAACTTCGAAATGAACTGGAGAAAGTAAATAGTGATCCTGAAACAAAACCTGAAATAGATTTAAAGGTTTCAGTACAACCTGAGACATCAATTATTGAAGAAACGCATGAAACCAACTTTGATATTTCCAAACTTCGCAATGAGTTGGAGCAAGTTAATACTGAACCTGAGACAGAAACTGACATGGATTTAAAGGTTTCAGTACAACCTGAGACAATAATTAAAGAAATTCATGAAAGTAATTTTGATATTTCCAAACTTCGTAATGACCTGGAGAAAGTAAATAGTGACCCTGAAACAAAACCTGAAATTGATTTAAAAGTTTCATTACAACCTGAGACATCAAATATTGAAGAAACGCATGAAACCAACTTTGATATTTCCAAACTTCGCAATGAGTTGAAGCAAGTTAATACTGAACCTGAGACAGAAAGTAGCATGGATTTAAAGGTTTCAATACAACCACAGCCTTTAATTGAGATAACTCATGAAAGTAATTTTGATATTTCTCAACTTCGTAATGAGCTGGAAAATGTTAATAGTCATCCTGAAACAGAACCTGAAAGTGATTTAACGGTTTCAGTACGACCCGACAGGTTAATTGAAGAAACTCCTGAATCTAACTTTAATATTTCAAATCTACGTAATGAATTAGAGAAAGTCGATAGCCAACCTGAAGCAGAACCTGAAATTAAACTAAAAGTTTCAGAACAGGCTGAGACACCAATTGAAGAAGCTCATGAAACTAATTTTGACATCTCAAAACTTAGAAATGAGTTGGGTGAAGTTCATAGTGAACCTGAAAGAGAACTTGAAATTAATTTAAAAGTTTCAAGACAGCCTGAGGCATCGATTGAAGAAGCTCATAATTTCGATATTTCCAAGCTTCGAAATGAGTTGGAGAATGTTAATAGTCAACCTGAAACAAAATCTGAAATTGATTTAAACGTTTCAGTGGAACCTGAGACATCAATTATTGAAGAAGCTCATGAAAATAATTTTGACATTTCCAAACTTCGAAATGAATTGGAGAAAGTTAACAGTCAACCTGAAGCAGAGTCAGAAATTGATTTAAAAGTTTCAGTACAACCCGAGTCTTCCATTGAGGAAGATCATAAATTCAATTTTGACGTTCCAAAGCTTCGTAACGAGTTGGAGGAAACGAATAGTCAATCTGAAATGGAACCCAATGGCCTTACATTAACTAATATTGCTGCTACGCAAAATTTGAATCTGGATTTCAAAAGTAGTGAAGAAGAGACGAGTAACTTTAATATCTCAAAATTACGCAAGGAATTAGAAGAGGTGCACAATCCGCCAGATCTTGAATTGGAAAAAACTGTAATAGCTGAAAATTCTCAAGATACAAGAAATAATAGTGGTAATACAAAGCTTCATAATACATCTTCTACATCTAATGACAATGACACCATGAATCAAGAAAATGTGCTGCAACAGCTGAACTCAAATAAAAATTTGAATAAAACCACAAACGATAGCCTTTCTAATTCCATTACAGATTCTCTAAATGAACGATCAGCTAGTGGAACTTCAGTTACACCCGATTCAGAAGTAACTGTTATTCTTAACACAATTTCACCAATAGATCACGATATTGATGATATGGTTCATCAAGCAAACAAAGAAAATGAGCAAAAAAACAAGTTTGATACACCACCACCAAAGAGAAAAACAGCAAATGGGGAGAACGAAAATGTCGGAGAATTGAAAGAGAGCGCCGGTACGGACAATGATGAAAATGTTTCACCAGTTGTAGATCAACAAGTAAAACACGTAGGCGTTGGATCATTTCCACCAACTTTAACTCATAAGCAAGAGCCTACTGATAGGTCTAATCCTGTTGAGCAAATTAAAAGCGAAACAAACATCGAACCAGATAACAACGTCAGAAAGTCGAGCTTTGAAGTTTCTGAAGTTTTGGGAAATTTGTTAACCCAACAAATTGCTATTGCAGCTCCGAATGTGACTGAAAATGATAAAACAAATAAACCTGAGTACATTCGCATTCCTTTAAAGGACGACTCTGTAGAAGACCTCGACGAAACAAATTCTACCAACTCAACTCAATTGCTCCACAGTGGAGAATTTCACGATGCTGCTTTGTTACCTTTGTTAAAGGATTCAAAAGACAATGAGCAGTTACTTCATAGTGGAGAATTTCACGATGCCGCTTTGCTACCTCTGTTAAACGATTCAAAAAACGAACAAAAAGTTACAAAATTGGAAATTTCAGAAAACTCCAATTACATTCACATACCTCTAACGGGTTCCGATGAAAATGTTGTAAAAAACGATTCAGGACACTCAACGAGTGATGTTGAAAACAAAATTGAAAGCGAAGACAATTTAAGTGCAAAAACCTTGATAAAAAGAAATGGAGTTGTTCCTCAAGCTTTAGGTGTTGTTTTAGACCAACAACTTGCCATAACGACACCTACTGGAGTAATCGATGAAAATTTAGCTAAAAATAAGATCGAAGAGGTAAATTATATTCACATACCTTTAAAAGATTCTGAAGATAATTCGAGCGATGATAAAATGGAAGTAGTCGATGGAAAGATGGAAACTAGCGGAAATGAAGGACTTTCAATAAAGGACAATTCGGCAAATGAAACCATTAGTAAAACCATAATTCAAAAAGATACATCTGTTCAAGTCGAAAATGATTCAATTATGATGCAGACCACGCAATCGTCAGGCGATCTTGAGGTTCAATCAAATCAAGCTCCAGGTCAAGTATATATAATAATAGTAAGTGAAGTTCACTGAAGTCATGTTAGCACAAATAATTTTATTTTGAGAAAAAAAAGTGAATTATTTTTATTAATTGGCAAGTGCAACTTATTTTTACATATTTATGATTTATCAGTTAAACTACACTTTCTATTTAAGCTTTAAATATTGAATGAACTTTGCTTCTTGTGGGAGCTTTTAATATTGCTTATTTAGTTGTTTTTATGTAAAAATAATTATTTTGCTCTACTATAATATGAGAATGACATTGCTATGTCGAACTTCCACTTGAGAAAATTTTATAGTTGGCTTTGAAGCTACGTCGTAAAAGTATTACAAAGCTAAATAAGATTGTATCAAGGAGGCTTAGGAATGTTGATAATGTAGCTATAATAATAAATGAAGGAAAAACAAAACAAAAGTTACTTATAATAATTTTTTTCTAAGCCTTTTTGATACATCCTTCTTTTGGTAATTTGATCTTTTGAAGTATTTTTGTGAAATTCTTTGACTAATTGAGAGTTAGTTGACTTTGCCTTTGTTTAAATTAATTTTAATAGTTTTAGATTGAAATTTACCAGGTGGAAATTCCTATAAAAGTTATTTTAATTTGTTGATAATATTCAGGAAATTTATAGGTAAGCAATTGTTTATGCTTACTCGATCTTCATCTTTTCGGATTTTTATTTTTATACTATTCTCATAAACCAAAAAATGTTGCCTTTGATGAAAAAAAGAGTGTAATTTGCATTAAATATTTATTTGAGATGAAATTAGAATTAAGTAAATAGTAATCTTGGCCAAACTCGTGCAGTTGCAATTTAAATATATCAACAGCTTTCAATTACTATTTTACAAAAGTGCAAAAATTGTACTAGATAAAATGTACATTATACATGAGGTAGTACATAGAAAAGTTATTGCTGAACAATTACGAAAATAACTTATTTAAAATTAACAGACGAGCCGTCATAAGCTAGGTCTACGTCTAATAATCATCATCACGACCATCACAACATGTTATTTACTTTGTTCACTATAAAGGAAACAAAAGTAATTTTCTTATTTACTTCAAATTTTCCCACATCATTTTTCTTAATTTACTTAAAAAAGTTATTCTTAAGAAAATAAAATAAATTGTTTGTACGGAAAATTTGTAAAGTGATGTTGATGTTCTTTTTGCATCATTAAGTTTACATACTACATGTGGTTTAAGCAAAACATAGATTTGTTATCTTTGTATGCATTTGAATAATTAAGAAGAAATTATAAATTAAAATTATTTAGATACTGTCATATTTGCTCTAAAAAAGAGCTAAAAATATTAGTAAATAAACATAAACAGTAAACCAAGTTCTAAGTAAAAATTGATCTAGAGAATTGTAGATATTTAGGTTATAGGTTATAGTAGAGCTTCTGATCTCATGGTTAAATTTATTGACATGCTCCTTGAGGCTGGTATTGGACTGTCAAAATTCTATGACAAAGTTTTTTTTTAAAACTTATTTTATAAGATATTTTACAGTGTAATAGGCTAAATTTTATAAAATGTACCCTATTACACTGTAAAATATTTTATAATAAAAAAGAGCTTTGTCAAAGATCTTTGACAGTCTAATACCAGCCTTACACAGGATGATCTGCTAAATAATGTTTGCAATGAACATCTTCGATATATTCGATTATTAATGACTACTATTGTGATCCAAGCTTATGGATAATTGAATTCTCTATCATTTTCATCCCAAATACTTTTTTGTCGTATTAGTACCTCAGAAAATATCAGTCTTAAAACTTCAACTTACAAACTCTCTAATGAAATTGTCTCTGTAAGGATTATTTGGCATGGGAAATTGATTGCTAACGACAATTATTGTTATTCAAGCTTATGTACGGGTGTTTCAACGCTTGTGGCTTTGCTATAGAATTAAATAAAAAAAGTTTAATGGATGGCTATTGTTCTCTTAGAGCGGCACCTCTTAAAAATATTTTTACATATACCGGGTGATCCATTTAAATGCTACAGGCCACACTTGTATTTTTTTAAATGGAACACTCTGAATATTTTTATATAATCTGGATTCCCCTTTCGAGAACGATTATAGTAATGTGTGGTTTAATGGGTCTACCATAGATTTGGGCCAAGATACTGCGAATTTTAGGAAAAAATAAGTCAACTTTGCTTACCTGCTATAACGTAACAAATTAACATTTTTGACTGTGGTTTGCATTAAAATAATTCTAACATCGGCTTCTTTTTAAATTAATTTTCAAAATTGTCAAAATCGCAATAATTGTGCCGTGTGAGTCTCCAACGCAAAGTGTAATTTTTCTTAATTATTCAAATGAAATAAAAGTTGAATTTTAAAAGTGAATAGATTTAGAAAATATTATACCATTAGAAAGCTTAGGAAAGGGGCTTTCTTTTCCTGAAATTGAAAATAGGGGGTGCTATTTAAAAAAATTAAGAAAACTGACATTTTGCGTTGGAGACTCACACTGTATTATTTTGACGTTGTATGTAGCTTTAAAAGATTATCAGGAAAAAAGACGATATTAGAATTATTTAGACTCAAACTACGGTCAAAAATGTCAATTCGTTAGGTCACAACAGGCAAGCAAAGTTGACTTGTTTTTAGCATAAAACGCGCATTATCTTGGCCCAGACCCATGGTAGACCCATTAATCCCACACTACTATAATCGCCTTCGAAAGAGGAATCTGGGTGTGTGAAAATATACAGGCTTTTCCATTTAAAAAAATACAAGTGTGGTCTATATTATTTAAATATGTAAAAATATTTTTAAGAGGTGCAGCTCTAAGAGAACTATAGCTGTGCATTAAAATTTATTTTTTAAATCAACAGCAAAGCAACAATTTTACGATAACGCAGCGTTGGGACACCCTGTATAATTGAATTCTCTATCATTTTCATCTCAAATACTTTTTTATCCTATCAGTACTTCAGAAAATATCAGTCTTAAAACTTCAACTTACAAACTTTCCAATGAAAATGTCTTTGTAATTGGCATGGGAAATAAGATTATTAATGACAACTATTGTTATTCAAGCTTATGGATAATTGAATTCTCTATCATTTTAATCCCAAATACCTTTTCGCATCAGTACTTCAGAAGATATCAATCTTCAAACTTCAACTTACAAACTCTCCAATGAAAATGTCTCTGTAGGGATTATTTGACCTGGGAAATAAATTATTAATGACCACTAATGTTAAGCAAACTTACAGATAATTGAATTCTCTATAATTTTCATCCCAACTATTTTTTTCTCGCATCAGTATCAGTAGTAGAAGATATCAATATTGAAACTTCAACTTACAAACTCTCTAATGAAATTGTCTCTGTAAGGATTATTTGGCATGGGAAATTGATTGCTAACGACAATTATTGTTATTCAAGCTTATGTACGGGTGTTTCAACGCTTGTGGCTTTGCTATAGAATTAAATAAAAAAAGTTTAATGGATGGCTATTGTTCTCTTAGAGCGGCACCTCTTAAAAATATTTTTACATATACCGGGTGATCCATTTAAATGCTACAGGCCACACTTGTATTTTTTTAAATGGAACACTCTGAATATTTTTATATAATCTGGATTCCCCTTTCGAGAACGATTATAGTAATGTGTGGTTTAATGGGTCTACCATAGATTTGGGCCAAGATACTGCGAATTTTAGGAAAAAATAAGTCAACTTTGCTTACCTGCTATAACGTAACAAATTAACATTTTTGACTGTGGTTTGCATTAAAATAATTCTAACTTCGGCTTCTTTTTAAATTAATTTTCAAAATTGTCAAAATCGCAATAATTGTGCCGTGTGAGTCTCCAACGCAAAGTGTAATTTTTCTTAATTATTCAAATGAAATAAAAGTTGAATTTTAAAAGTGAATAGATTTAGAAAATATTATACCATTAGAAAGCTTATGAAAGGGGCTTTCTTTTCCTGAAATTGAAAATAGGGGGTGCTATTTAAAAAAATTAAGAAAACTGACATTTTGCGTTGGAGACTCACACTGTATTATTTTGACGTTGTATGTAGCTTTAAAAGATTATAAGGAAAAAAGACGATATTAGAATTATTTAGACTCAAACTACGGTCAAAAATGTCAATTCGTTAGGTCACAACAGGCAAGCAAAGTTGACTTGTTTTTAGCATAAAACGCGCATTATCTTGGCCCAGACCCATGGTAGACCCATTAATCCCACACTACTATAATCGCCTTCGAAAGAGGAATCTGGGTGTGTGAAAATATACAGGCTTTTCCATTTAAAAAAATACAAGTGTGGTCTATATTATTTAAATATGTAAAAATATTTTTAAGAGGTGCAGCTCTAAGAGAACTATAGCTGTGCATTAAAATTTATTTTTTAAATCAACAGCAAAGCAACAATTTTACGATAACGCAGCGTTGGGACACCCTATATAATTGAATTCTCTATCATTTTCATCTCAAATACTTTTTTATCCTATCAGTACTTCAGAAAATATCAGTCTTAAAACTTCAACTTACAAACTTTCCAATGAAAATGTCTTTGTAATTGGCATGGGAAATAAGATTATTAATGACAACTATTGTTATTCAAGCTTATGGATAATTGAATTCTCTATCATTTTCATCCCAAATACCTTTTTATCGCATCGGTACTTCAGAAGATATCAATCTTCAAACTTCAACTTACAAACTCTCTAATGAAAATGTCTCTGTAAGGATTATTTGGCATGGGAAATAGATTACTAATGACAACTATTGTTATTCAAGCTTATGGATAATTGAATTCTCTATCATTTTCATCCCAAATACCTTTTTATCGCATCAGTACTTCAGAAGATATCAATCTTCAAACTTCAACTTACAAACTCTCTAATGAAAATGTCTCTGTAAGTATTATTTGGCATGGGAAATAGATTACTAATGACAACTATTGTTATTCAAGCTTATAGCCAATTGAATTCTCTATAATTTTCATTCCAAATATTTTTTCTCGCATCAGTACTTCAGAAGATATCAATCTTCAAACTTCAACTTATAAACTTTCTAACGAAAATGTCCCTGTAAGGATTATTTGGTTGGGAAATAGATTATTAATGACAACTATTGTTATTCAAGCTTATAGCCAATTGAATTCTCTATAATTTTCATTCCAAATATTTTTTCTCGCATCAGTACTTCAGAAGATATCAATCTTCAAACTTCAACTTATAAACTTTCTAACGAAAATGTCCCTGTAAGGATTATTTGGTTGGGAAATAGATTATTAATGACAACTATTGTTATTCAAGCTTATAGATAATTTAATTCTCTATAATTTTTATCCCACCTCTTTTTTTATACCATCAGTACTTTAGAAGATATCAAACTTCAAACTTCAACTTACAAACTCTCCAATGAAAATGTTCTTGTAATGATTATTTGGCATGGGAAATAGATCATTCATGGCAACTATTGTAATGCAAGCTTATAGATAATGGAATTCTTTATAATTTACATCCCATATATTTTTTATCACATCAGTACTTCAGAAGATATTAATTTTCAAACGTCAACTTATAAACTCTCCAATGATAATTTATCTGTAAGGATTATTTGGTATGGGAAATAGATCATTAATGACAACTATTGTTATGCAAGCTTATAGATAATTGAATTTTCTAATTTCCATCCGAAGTCTTTTTTATTGCATTAGTACTTCAGAAGATATCAATCTTCAAACTTCAACTTACAAACTCTCCAATGAAAATGTCTCTGTAGGGATTATTTGACCTGGGAAATAAATTATTAATGACCACTAATGTTAAGCAAACTTACAGATAATTGAATTCTCTATAATTTTCATCCCAACTATTTTTTTCTCGCATCAGTATCAGTAGTAGAAGATATCAATATTGAAACTTCAACTTACAAACTCTCTAATGAAAATGTCTCTGTAAGGATTATTTGGCATGGGAAATTGATTACTAACGACAACTATTGTTATAATTTATATAATTTTTTATTTTTTGAATTGAAATTTTTGCAATAGTTTTTATTAACTGTAAGTCATGAGGCACCGAGATATTCCCAGCTAGTCCAGTCCTGACTCTGTGCGTGTGCATCTTTTTCTTCTTCTTTTAATCCCTCTCTTTCTATTTCATGATTTTCATCATAATATTGTTTCATGATCTTCCGGAATGTCTTCTTTTTCTTTTGCCCTGTGGTACCCATTGGCATATCTTTGTTGAGCATTTACTTTCTTCACCTCGGAGCACATGTCCAAACCACTTCAAACCTCTGTTCTATATTCTCTGGAAGCACTGTTTCCATGGATTTCATCCTTATTGTAATCTCTTTGTTTATTTTTTTTAGAATGTTATTTTACTTCAAAACCTTGGTTATGGTGTGACTTTAGAAAGTTCTCGTATCTATGATCATTTTTTATTAGAATATTTAAAAAAAAGTTCAAAGTGCTCCAATAGAGAACCGAAATCTATTGGTAGAAATGAGAGAAGGGTAGTCTAAACTGGGGTGAAGGTAAAATTCGTTTCAGATGAATTCTGAGATTGGACTTTTTGAAATCTTCCAGAACACAACGATTAAACTGTGATATAACAAGAACTGTGTAAAGAAACGTAATCCTGATGTTTGTTTTTGTTACCTATATCGTTTTCTTTATAATCCATCCGAAGCTGACGTTGGCGTGTTTGCATCCTTCCCTTTTTGCAATTAAAATGGAGTACTTTGAATTTTGGTCTTCATCTTTTCAGGGATTTTCTTATTGATTCATAATTCTTTATAAATACACTTTTTTGTTTACTAAAAACATACCTACTTTACAAGAACTCCTTGTTCCGTCTCATGCCACATTTATCCTTGGAGAGTCTGTACTTCGAATACACAATCAAAGTAATTGACACATTTTTCTATTATCTAATATTACAAGTAACTTTCAAATTGTCCTCGAAGGATATGACGTTCCTGGAGATTAAATAAACTGTGTTTATTGTATTTTTAACTATCTTTTATAACAGTCATTTGATGGCCTTACGTACGTAAGAATAAAATTGTATCAAAATTTGAACCTGAACCAGTTACTAATTTAGTTCAGGATTTTATCTTCTCGTCTACGGAGCTTTCGTTGGTTTCTTTTCCAACCATCTGAGTAAGTTTGACATTTTTGAAAATCTTATTTTTTGGACCCAATATTTCATCGAAAAGGTTGTCAAGTGAAAAGTTTATTCCATAGATTAATATTAAGTGAAAAAATTTAAAGATTGATGAAAAACTTCATAAATCGTGTCAATATTAACATTAATCTCTCTTCTCTGCCCCCTATTTCCACTTTTAATTTTAGGTCAGCTGTAAAGTATCAAGCACATGTCAAATTTTTTAAACAAAAAAAATGTATTTCAATATTAACCGTGAACTATTTTAGAATTCTATAAAATATTCCGAGTTATAAATCAATCAAAAATTTTAATATAAAAGCGGTCAATGTAACAATTTTAATTTATAAATAAAAACAAAAATTAGTGGATATTTTGAAAAAAGTGTGTTGTGTTTGTAATCAAAAAAATGTTTATAAACTGTACGTTTCCTATTTTATAATACACTCGCTTTATATTTAAGCAGGTGCTGAAATCTTGACGTCACTTTCATCCATTGACGAAACAGCAGCGTCTAACATTGACGAAATTGCGCAGACGTCAAAGAAAGACGCTTCAACTAAAGAGGAGAGAACAAAAAACGGCGCGCATTTCCAATGTAGTATGGAAACAAGTAATCGAGAAAACACATCTGATACCGAACAAAAAATGGAAAATGTTGCTGCCACAAAAATTCAAGCCAGTTTTAGGGGATATCAAGTTAGAAAACAACTTAAACCGAAGGTAATAATTTTGAATTAATTAATAAATTTGAGCTTTTTTAATTAGCAAGTTTTGAAAAGTTTTTCAAAGTTAGAATGTTTCTCGGTTATAAAATCTACGCTTTTCAGCTTTATTTTATTTTAATTTAAATGAAAAGGCTCATTAATAATTTGAACTGACATCTCATGAATGATTTTATTTAAATTTCTGGCGTGCACAAACTAATGAAGATGTTGTTATTGGTATTATTGGAAATTATCCAAATTATCTGTTGCAATTAATTCCAAGGCTTTTCTTTTTTGCAAAATATATTTTGTGTAGGTTTTTTTTTACTAAAGATGAAATGCATTGTAATTAAAATTAATTGAGCTATGTATGTTGGAGTTCCATGAATAATTGATGAGTACCCACTAGACACTAGAGTATTAATGAATAGTTATTAGAAAATCGAATGTATCAGTATGGGATTTTTTAACTACAGTTTTAATATGTTATCATTAAAAGAGACTGTTGTTTTTCAAACAAAAATCAAGGTTGGTACGAGAAAATGTTTTGTTTATTGAAAATTGAGAAAACAAACTATTTTTCCGGCGAAAACTATCAAAACATTTTAACAATATTGTTAGAAAAATGTTCACGCCCAAAATAAATATTTAAAAACGCTTTTACGTTTTTAGCTCAACAAATTAGCAAATAAATCAAAATAAACTGTATCTAGAAAGCTTGGAAGTGTTTTTCGAGTTGGACACTTGTTATGGTCCCTCCTCTATTTTAAAGGTGCCCATCATTTTTAATATTTACAAGGTTGTTCGGTCCAACTCTAAATATCGTTGTGATTGATTCACGTATGTCCATAAACGTTCAGAGATGTGGAAATAAATTTTTTTTACTCCTGACAGTAGCTTTCTTTTTTTGAAAATAAATTCTAATGTTTCCTCTTCTGAGTGGTTTCTCAAAGAGATAGCATATCGGAAAGTATTGAAAAAATTACGTCATGATGGGAAGTTGGGTAAGGACGTAAACCGTGGGCATCATCTGAACTAATTCGTCACAGGGTTCATAGTATAGGTAGTCAATAAATTCCAAATAAGCGGTGAAGAGCAGATCATCGAGTTTTTCATGTTTGAATTCGAATCTGTAATAGTTTCTCGAACCATTCTTGCTAGTATTGCAAGCATCCAGGGCTGGATGCTTCTCTTCAGATGCTACTCGTGTATTCTTCGGAACAATATTTAACCAAGTATCTATCTGCGGCGACATTCTACTGTGGGAGGCGATCTCCGAAAACCTTGAGAAGAGAAAAAATTCGCCTGCAGAGCATTGGGGATACACCTCTCGCACCAAATTACAAAAGCGGCAAAAACAATTATTGAACCGTGCGGCAAAAGTGCTAGAGCCGGCCCTGTTATAAAGAACTTTTTATATAACATATATAACTTAATATATATAACTTTTAATAACTATAACTTTTTCGCAGTTTCATGGAAATTACCATTATGTAATTCCAAAACTAATTAATTGTGTAATGGATACAGTTTTTTTGGAAAATATTTCATGTGTAGCGTTTCCTTATAAAATTATACGAGGGGAGGGGGC
The DNA here is from genome assembly GCA_963924605.1 of Malthinus seriepunctatus. Lineage (NCBI taxonomy): Eukaryota > Metazoa > Arthropoda > Insecta > Coleoptera > Cantharidae > Malthinus > Malthinus seriepunctatus. The sequence continues at coordinate 104,162,639 of OZ004600.1, read as the reverse complement.
AATAATTGCAACCATTTATTTTGAATGGTAAAATTCTCTTTTAAACTATACAAAATGGAAAAAACTGCTCAACAGCTTCTTTGAGAAGCAAAAGACAAAAGATGGATACCTTTACTCTCTAAGTCTTTGTCTTATAAACATTATAAGTCTTTGTGGACATTTTTCTTGAAGTGCATCAGTTTCTTTTGTTTCACTGTCCATCATTTTTAATATATGTATAGTAGGGTGTCCGTTACGTAAACGTAGTTCAAAATTTTCATTTTTTGAAAATAACTGCTAATTTTTCATCTTCTGAGTGGTTTCTCAAAGAGGTGGCATATCGGGAAGTATTGAAAAAATTACGTCATGATGGGAAGTTGGCTAAGGACGTAAACCGTGGGCATCTTCTGAACTAAATGTGAGTATAGGTAGTCAACAAATTCGACATGAGCGCTGAAGAGCAGATCATCGAGTTTTTCATGTTTGAATTCGAATCTGCAATAGTTTCTCGAACCATTCTTGTTAGTATTGCTAAGCATTGGATGCTTCTCTTCAGATGCTACTCTTGTAATCTTCGGAACTATATTTAACCAAGTATCTGCGGCGACATTCTACTCTGGAAGGCGATCTCTTCTTTGACAGACCGTAGTAACATAAAGGTCTAGAGTTGAACATGTAGTCCCTACAAGTATCTGATAGTAACACTGAGAAAAAAGTATCGTTAACAATACTCGAAAAAGGGTATACTTTACTACTACAAATAGTTACATACGGCACAATCAATAGGTTTGGTTAGAATTACCACTACGAAACCAGTAATACTTGGGTAGTAGTTCCTACTAGTCATAGTAGTTTACATTACTATATTTGTAGTGGTAAAATTTACCGGTATCTACAGTTGCTTAGTACTTCTACTGAAACGTTGTTTCAACAACTACACAAATGTAGTAACTACTTACGCACGAATGTAACGTTAACTTGCAGATGAATGTAAAATCAGCACATAAAAATAGTTGATAGAGCACATGATTTTAGTGTGAATAATTACTACATCAAGTAGTTAAATTTATTAGATGTGAATAGTATGCACAAGGGTTTGTGATGGTAATAAGAAATAAAACAAATTGGTAAAAATAAAATATATAATTTGGGTGACCCTTATTTTGGGTGTTGTGCAATTTCAATCGCACCCTTAAAAAGTTTGGCAATGGACAGAAAAAAATCCTTTAAAATTTTTAGCTCCGATATCTTAAGGTTTAGGGGTATCGCACGAGCCATCTATTTTTCGTATTTAAATAACATGGGGAAATTTTGTTGCAAAATTGCAAGTATACATGTAAAAATAGTTTGTTTATAAATTTTTTAAAATAAGGATAGGTACCTCTTCCTATCAAATCTTTTTCTGACCTGCAACTTCATTTTTTAAAATTTTTTCGAGGGCTTTAAAACACATTATTGTTATTAAATCGTGTATTTTTAGGCCTTCATAAAAATTTTAAAAAATGAAGTTGAAGGTTAGAAAAATTTTTCATATGAAGAGGTACCTATCGTTAGTTTAAAAAATTTATCAACAAACTAATTTTATATGTTTGCAATTTTGTAAAAAAATTTCCCCATGTTATTTAAATACGAAAAATAGATGGCTCATGCGACACCCCTAAACCTTAAGATATCGGAGCTAAAAGTTTTACAGGATTGTTTTCTGTCCATTGCGAAACCTTTTAGGGGGTGTAAATGGTTAAAATTTGACAACACCCATTAACATTTTGTAGTGGTAAAATCAAACAAAAAATATGTTGCTGTTTCCACCGGTTTGCTAGTGGTTATTTTGGTTAACTACAATGTTAACATTTTGTAGTGGTAAAATCAAACAAAAAATATGTTGCTGTTTCCACCGCTGCGCTGTGCTGGTGGTTATTTTAGTTAACTACAATGTTAACATTTTGTAGTGGTAAAATCAAATAAAAAATATGTTGCTGTTTCCACCGATTTGCTGGTGGTTATTTTGGTTAACTACGCTCAAGTAAATTTTACTTTAGTAGTGTTAACAGGAACTATCCCTCTCAACTATACTTGTAGTGGTAATTTTTAAAATTGTATATGTATGAAATACTCATGTTGACGGTATAGGTAAAGTTTTTTTCTGTTTACTATAACTAATTTTATATTAGTACTACAACGTGGTTGATATTACAGAGTACTTTTTTCTCAGTGAAGGTTTAGTCTGTATCAAGACTCCATTTTGTGGCGACTCCAGCAGATATTTTTTTAGGGGGACAGACAGACTTTAAAAAGTTTTAAAGAAGGCGGCCATTTTTGTGACAGTTCTTTTTATTAGTTATTTAGCTTACTTAATAGAAGAAGTAAGTTTTTTTGAAATTTTCATTCTTTATGTCGTCTAACTTTGTTTAATCCTAAAAAATCTGTCTGCCTGGGTTTGTGTGTTCGGCAGGATAACTTGCGAACCACGCAAACTTGTCATACCCACATGTTCAATGATAAGATAGTAATAGAGGTTCGAATAGTATCATCTATTCTATAGAAGAAAGTAAAAATTGCGATTGAAAATTATAAAATCGGATAAAGTCGTTGGAAATAGTATTCAATTTTCCCTCTTATCTACCTGTTTTAAGTTGATGTTAAGAGGCTAAATTGAAAAAAAAAGATTTGTTATTAAGTTTTTTGTTGCTTTATCCGATTCAATTTGTTAATCATCAACTATCGAAAGAAAAAATCCAAAAAATTAGTACTTTTTGAGACATTTTCTAAAAAAATTCCAAAAGTGCTTAGTGCTTAAATACGAACTATCATATTTTCTGAGAATGATAACAAATAATGGTCCTACTTCTCATAATTTTTGTTAAATTTCGCCTCTTCCTTTTGGAGTTGAAGGCCACTAAAACAAAGTCTAAAAAGTTGGGGATCAGAACTTTTGAATTCGATAATAGTTAAGAGTATCGCTTTTTATCAAGCCCTTTGTGCCATATTTTCTTTACGGGAATCGAGTTATTCCAGTTGTGATGCACTTCTTAAAAACTACATTTGCTTTGACTGCGCTTTGTTTGAAGCAGTTTCAAGATGGATAATTAACGTCTGTAACTAGTTTGCAACTAACCTTACAAACGAGTTACGCCTTAATGACGTCATTTGTTTTATTTTACCAATTAGAACAATTTTTTCAAAAATTTTATTTTAATGTATTTGGTGTATAGTTTTTTATCGGGAGAGGGTAGACTTGCCACTCCATGGCGTCATCATTGACTCTATGATTGACAAATTTAGATTAGCGACTTTGAGTCTAATTTAAACCACTGGAACTTAAAATTTTTCTTCTGCAGAACCTTTCAAACAAATCACTGCCTAGGCAACTGCAAGTTTATTTTAGATAAATTGATATCTATCCAAGTGAAAAGCTTTTTTGTAGTTTGCTGCAACTGTTGAATTGTTTAAATTTGACTTTACGTTAATGGTATTTTAATTTTCTACTTTTTATTCAAAAGAATCTGCACATTGTTTTATTTTGATTTGGTGGCTTTCGTTATACATGCCACTATGTTTTTTTGGGAAACGATGCGGTTTTGGATCTTTGCCTAGCTCAGTTTTATAGATTTTTTGAAGGCAATTAATCAAATTAGACTGACGGGTTTACGACTGTCCACTCCAAGATTACCAAATTAGAAAAGTTCACGTTGAAAGAGTTTTAAAAAAAATTAATCAGAAAATATACAAGGTCTGTATCAAAATCATCTAGCTATAGGCTAGAACGAATAGCATGATTGTTCTGTACACTATATATTATATATGTATTAGTGAAAATAATAATAATAATTGCAACCATTTAATATTGAATGGTAAAATTATCGTTTTAATTATAAAAAATGCAAAATATTGTTCAACAGCTTCTTTATGCCTTAACTCTCTAACTCTTTGTCTTATGAACCCGCCAAAAGTGTCGTGTGGAGTGCAGCAATCAGCTGTTTGTGGAGATTTTTCTTCATCCGTTAATAAATTTTAAATAACATTTTCATAAGCATTTATGGTAGACCTTCTATAGGCTATAGGCATCTATTCAATTGACAAAAATGCTCGAGCATCTCAGAAAAGTGTGCGTTAATTTTTTTCTAGAAAATTGTGCTTTATGTGTACCCATAAAGTGGTCATTTTTCCATAAATTATTTTTGGGCCATTACATTCTTTTGTCGGGAACTTTATTACCTTAATTTCACTATGGCTAGTTTTTTTACCTCATAAACAAACTATGAGACCACTATGTGTCTATATTAGTTGAACAGAGGACGAGTCTAATCAACATCAGAAGAACTTCTTTTTTACGATATTTTGCACTTGGGACCGTTAGCTTTAAAATACCTATTCACGTACAGGCGGCCTGTAGTTCCGAACTGCAGATAAAATTTTACAATACACACTCAGGCCGTCGACAGACCGTAATCTGCAGTCCAGTTAGTTCGATTGGAAAACTGACGTGTATGTTGGAAGAACCAGGAAAAACTGTAGATCTCGTTGTACGTCTAGAACTTGAAACGTGTTTGAAGATATTATATTGCATAGCACGTACTGTAGGTACAAGGTACTAGGAAGTAAAACATGACAGATACAGAGTTTTTAAGTAAAGCTGCGTTTACATTAGTGTTATATAACATTGTTACAAAAAATTACCATTACAAAGGTACTAAAATTATTTCAAAAATGTTATGTAACACTGTTATATCACATGTTATGTTACTAATGTAAACGCAGCTTAAGTTTATTGATTAAAGTTGTATTCACACACAAACGTGATGCTTCCGTTACGTGACGTCTCCGTTCCGTCAAAAATGTTATAAAAATTATCGGAGACGTGCTTTTAAATGACTCTATTCACACTCACATTTCAATTCAATTCAGATTTTGCTTTTGACGTTGTGCCGTCTCCGGTCAGTCACATAGGATATCGTCGGCGGCGATATTTTTATAAAGCACCGTCAGTCATTTTTGGCAAGTAGGGTGTTAAATAGTGGTTCAGCCGTTCATCATGGAAATTAATGGTATCCTGTATTATACGATTTGTCTCACGTGAGATCGCCTGCAATCCGAGAACTGACAGTTCCATAACTGCAGATCGCATCGTTTTAATAAACTGAATTATGTGTGCCGCTCTTCGATTCAGATCTGCAGTTCAAATCGTCCAATCCTAGAACTGCAGGCCGCCTGTACGTGAATAGGTACTTTTAGAACTTTACGCTTCCTCCAAAGAAGAGGTGCCTAAAAATTAGTAAAAATATTTAAATTTTTTGAGAATCTTTGAGCGTTCGATACGCTCTACGCCAACTTGATCTCATGGAATTAACTGTTGAGCCAACTTCCCCAATTCCTTGTAGCTCATGGTGAAAAATATTGTTTATGTTAGAAATTAGTAAAAATATAAGAATGTTACAAGCAAATTTAAAAATAGACGTATCTTTATTAATAATTTTTAAATTAAACAGTGCAAATATTTATCTCAGTAAACACTTCCTATTGTTTATTATGTTAATAACGACATTTATTTTTCATACGCTTCTTAGTTACAGTTAAATTTTATCTATTTTTAATTCAACCAATAATAATAAAATTACATTATTTATTATTAGTACTGCTGATTAAATCGTGCCCTTACAAAGAATTACTTAAATGTTTTTAATAATTCGTTCAATTAAATTGAGAGTTGGCATACGCGTGTAACGTGGACAAAATACACAATTACATTGTTTACTACCATTGCAACGATTTATTTGTTGTTAGCTAAATAATTGAACTAATAATGAAATAATCAATGGAAAAGAGGTTAAATTAAGTCAAAATCACTTGAATAATTTCGACGAATTCATGTTATGTTCTAGATACTTCAATTGGATGAGTTTTCCGATCGTTGAGAAGAAATGACGACTCAAATTGTTGATTTAAAGAATTTGAATAATTTGGACGAAATGCAACACCACACTATTCATAATTTTTAGAGAGACACTTAAGTGTCCAAGTGAATTTTGGCACTCTATGTAAAAAGCCCATTACTTTTTATTGAGTCTAATTCTATCTCAGATGTTTCAGCTAAAATAATACAGAAGATGACGATATTTGGATTTATATTTTTGCTTTAAATTATTTATGTTCTCAAAAAATTGCATTTACGCGCGGTTTTTAAATAAATGGTGTAAAAGGTTCTTCTAAAAGTTTTTAGCAACGAGTACTGGTTCCCTCAGTGCACAGATGCTGTCCACATAGCATCTATGCTATCATTAACTCTTTGAATTGTAACCAGGAATTAATATGTAAAAGTTGTAGTTAGCTGTAGATACAAACAATTGACATCATTAATATTCCTGTGGAGGTTAAAATAGCGAGCACTATTGCTCAGCCTTTGTTGTAATACTAGTGATGTAATAACTCTCTGTATAGATAAACATTAAGAAAATAACTAAATTTATTTCATTTTTTGTTGTAGAATGGCGGTGTGGATTCAATAACTCAAAGACGTTCTTTAAGGCGTAAAGGTTCAGCAAAACATTTGGGATCAGAAAATGTTTCGCAGAAGCATTCAGACAAGTCGAATGATTTGGAAGAGAAATCTGCTACTAAAATTCAAGCTGGTATAAGAGGATTTCTTGTAAGAAGGAGACAAACTAAAGCAAAATCTACAACATCAAAATCATCTTAACTTTTACTTTATTTTAAATATTATTTTATTTGTTAATAAAAAGTGATATTTGTAAGTGGTAAATGGAGGTCGAAAAATCATTCTCATAACGTTTTACTAAAATTTATATTTATTTTAGAGATGTTAGTAAAATATTATAGAAAAATTTGTAAGCCAAATATTTTGATAAACATTTACTAAAGTAAAGAAAGCAAACGTGATTAACTGTGAGTAAACTATAATCGGTAAAAAAGTTGTAAATCTGATATTTTGCAGAAGATGTTCGTATAAATAATCCACATTGTATGTAAATGAACGATCAGTTTAATAGACTGAATTACTTGTAGTTTTTTTCTAAAACACTTATTAAAACTATTTACTCGCAACCCAGTAAATTATACAGAGGGAAGAAACTTTTCACAATTTTTTTAAATTCGAATGCACAAAATTTGAATTAATTAGAATTTTTCAATTTTTTAAGTATTTCTATGGTATAATAACTAATACCGTGCCACCAAAATAAAGTTTATGCTAAGAGAAAACATAGAACATTTTTTAAATTAGTCTGTATTTTATTTTGAAAGCACAGTATAACTTGAAACCCTCAGGAATTAATAAGAAATTAATTTTTATATTAATTAACGCAAACGTTGTTGTATGATCTTAGTAGTCTTCTTCACATTGAACGTGTTATTTATTTTTTAAGTAATTTTTAGGCTTTGTCATTTATTACAAATTATATTCACTATTTTATATACTTTTATGTATAATTAAGTATTAGAACGCAATTTAAAAATCAATATACAATTTATATTTAAATAAAAGTAGAAATAATTAAGTATTATTGATATTGTTATTAATTTGTATATTAACATACTTAATTAAAATGAATTAAATTAGAGCATATTATTTATTATTTACTACAATAATTAATGAGTTTATTAGTAGAGATGGTTCTTGGGTTAAATATTAGTTTGTTTGTTTTATTTATAATTTAAAATTAAGACCGCTTAAGAAAATTTAAAGTAGAACACAAGTGGCTAACAAACGTAAAGAAAATTTTCCTAATTTATTATATACTTTTTTTAGCAGAGTTTTAAATGTGAGCTAAATCTGAAATACTTATTAAAAATATTTTTGAGACATCCTATACACAATTATTATAGGTATAACGAGAATTTTGCCTTTCAAAAAATATTGATTCTTTTTCAAAATTTACTATAATATTAAGTTTTGCACCTCTCATATAGGCAACCTATTATACACATTTTAAAGTTACATTGCTGAATACTATTGGTTAAACTTCATAAAGAGGGGAGATAATCACCACCAAAAGTTAATAAAAGGGCGAGTTTAGTCATAAGTTGAAAAGCTTATCACCACTTTCGATCGTAGCTCGAGAGAAAATTTAAGGGTTACTCTTGTTGAAAATCAACTTGGATTTATGAAATTTTTTTTGATCGGATGTTGTTCCTAATATTATTTTAAGTATTTATACCAAGTTGTTATTCAAAAACTTCATAAATAAGTGTAGAAAATTCAATTAACTAACTAATTATTATTTGTAAATTTTATACTTAAAATTTAATTTTAACGAATTGTAATAATTACTTTGTCCAAAAAAAAACTAAAATTGATAATGGTTACTTATTGCAAAGTTTATAATGTATTTATAAATTTCATTCTACTTTGATATAATTAACTTATAAATAAAAACTTTTGTATTAATTACTGCTATTACATAATAAATGTATTGAAATTATCTGAATTTTTTCTGCTCATCCACCTAAATAAGGTGATATAAAATTAAACCCCATTATACATGTATTCCTGTAAATCTTATTTTGTGCTGTGGAGGGTTTGTTGATCAACATTTAGGCCCGTTCATTAATCATTAGATATAAATAAATAAATATCTTTCTCTATCGACTGTTCGCCATAAATTTATCAAAAGGGCTGTAAAGCAAGATGTCCTAATAACATTAAAATAAATCTACTCAATTTATTTAAAAGGGAGTTAAATGCACGGCCTTATCTTCACGTAACAAGATAAGCTTTGATAAACTTTCGATAAAAGTTTCTACGTAAAGCTCTTTGGAAATTTAATTTAATTTTTTATTTTAACTGATATCCTATAACACTTCTGCTCTCCTAATATATCAGTTGGTTTATATACCGATTCTTAGCAAATTTTAACAAATTTGGACATATTTTATAGCAAAGTAAGCTGATTTTTGCACTAAATTTTTTAATTAGAATAGATAGAGGGTTGATATAAAATATAGCGGTAGTCGACACGTTGTAGAATGACACCTATCAATCAAAATTTGATTATCTACCCCCTAAATCAAAATTATAACTAAATAAGCACAACTTACCAAATCTGTAAATTCTATTTCGGGCTGTACGGCCTTATTTATCAAAACTTAAGGAATTTTAATTAATTATTAGAAGTAATTAATGTATTTCTATCATCTAGTGAGTGCAACAAGGTGTCATAATAATATTAAAATACATCTATTCCATTTATTTAAAAGACCATTAAATGCACTACCTTATCTTCACATAACAAGATAAGCGTCCTATAAAAGCTTTTAGGTAAAGCTCTTAGCGAATAATTTAATATTTTTTTTTACTGATATCCTATAACACTTCTGCTCTCCTAATACATCAACTGGTTTATACACCGATTCTTAGCAAATTTTAACAACTTTGGACATATTTTATGTCGAAAGAAGCTGATTTTTTACATGAAAATGCTTGTAAATGTCGATTTTTGTGGGTTCGTGACAGGATCACATGAGTTAAAGAAGATGTCATAATAATATTAAAATACATCTATTCAATTTATTTAAAAGACCATTAAATTCACTACCTTATCTTCACATAACAAGATAAGCTTTCTATAAAAGTTTTTAGGTAAAGCTCTTAGCGAATAATTTAATATTTTTATTTTTACTGATATCCTATAACACTTCTGCTCTCCTAATACATCAACTGGTTTATACACAGCTTCTTAGCAAATTTTAACAACTTTGGACATATTTTATGTCGAAAGAAGCTTGTTTTTTACATGAAAATGCTTGTAAATGTCGATTTTTGTGCGTTCGTGACAGGATCACAGGAGTGCAACAAGGTGTCATAATAATATTAAAATACATCTATTCAATTTATTTAAAAGACCATTAAATGCACTACCTTATCTTCACATAACAAGATAAGCTTTCTATAAAAGCTTTTAGGTAAAGCTCTTAGCGAATAATTTAATATTTTTATTTTTACTGATATCCTATAACACTTCTGCTCTCCTAATACATCAACTGGTTTATAGACCGATTCTTAGCAAATTTTAACAACTTTGGACATATTTTATGTCGAAAGAAGCTGGTTTTTTACATGAAAATGCTTGTAAATGGCGATTTTTGGGCGTTCGTGACAGGATCACAGGAGTGCAACAAGGTGTCATAATAATATTAAAATACATCTATTCAATTTATTTAAAAGACCATTAAATGCACTACCTTATCTTCACATAACAAGATAAGCTTTCTATGAAAGCTCTTAGCGAATAATTTAATATTTTTATTTTTACTGATATCCTATAACACTTCTGCTCTTCTAATACATCAACTGGTTTATACACCGATTCATAGCCATTTTTAACTAATTTGGACATATTTTATGTCGAAAGAATCTTGTTTTTTACATGAAAATGCTTGTAAATGTCGATTTTTGTGCGTTCGTGACAGGATCACAGGAGTGGAACAAGGTGTCATAATAATATTAAAATACATCTATTCAATTTATTTAAAAGGCCATTAAATGCACTACCTTATCTTCACATAACAAGATAAGCTTTCTATAAAAGCTTTTAGGTTAAGCTCTTAGCGAATAATTTAATATTTTTATTTTTACTGATATCCTATAACACTTCTGCTCTCCTAATACATCAACTGGTTTATACACCGATTCATAGCCATTTTTAACTAATTTGGACATTATTTATGTCGAAAGAAGCTGATTTTTTACATGAAAATGCTTGTAAATGTCGATTTTTGTGGATTCGTGACAGGATCACAGGAGTGCAACAAGGTGTCATAATAATATTAAAATACATCTATTCCATTTATTTAAAAGACCATTAAATGCACTACCTTATCTTCACATAACAAGATAAGCGTCCTATAAAAGCTTTTAGGTAAAGCTCTTAGCGAATAATTTAATATTTTTTTTTACTGATATCCTATAACACTTCTGCTCTCCTAATACATCAACTGGTTTATACACCGATTCTTAGCAAATTTTAACAACTTTGGACATATTTTATGTCGAAAGAAGCTGATTTTTTACATGAAAATGCTTGTAAATGTCGATTTTTGTGGGTTCGTGACAGGATCACATGAGTTAAAGAAGATGTCATAATAATATTAAAATACATCTATTCAATTTATTTAAAAGACCATTAAATTCACTACCTTATCTTCACATAACAAGATAAGCTTTCTATAAAAGTTTTTAGGTAAAGCTCTTAGCGAATAATTTAATATTTTTATTTTTACTGATATCCTATAACACTTCTGCTCTCCTAATACATCAACTGGTTTATACACAGCTTCTTAGCAAATTTTAACAACTTTGGACATATTTTATGTCGAAAGAAGCTTGTTTTTTACATGAAAATGCTTGTAAATGTCGATTTTTGTGCGTTCGTGACAGGATCACAGGAGTGCAACAAGGTGTCATAATAATATTAAAATACATCTATTCAATTTATTTAAAAGACCATTAAATGCACTACCTTATCTTCACATAACAAGATAAGCTTTCTATAAAAGCTTTTAGGTAAAGCTCTTAGCGAATAATTTAATATTTTTATTTTTACTGATATCCTATAACACTTCTGCTCTCCTAATACATCAACTGGTTTATACACCGCTTCTTAGCAAATTTTAACAACTTTGGTCATATTTTATGTCGAAAGAAGCTGATTTTTTACATGAAAATGCTTGTAAATGTCGATTTTTGTGCGTTCGTGACAGGATCACAGGAGTGCAACAAGGTGTCATAATAATATTAAAATACATCTATTCAATTTATTTAAAAGACCATTAAATGCACTACCTTATCTTCACATAACAAGATAAGCTTTCTATAAAAGCTTTTAGGTAAAGCTCTTAGCGAATAATTTAATATTTTTATTTTTACTGATATCCTATAACACTTCTGCTCTCCTAATACATCAACTGGTTTATACACCGCTTCTTAGCAAATTTTAACAACTTTGGACATATTTTATGTCGAAAGAAGCTTGTTTTTTACATGAAAATGCTTGTAAATGTCGATTTTTGTGAGTTCTTGACAGGATCACAGGAGTGGAACAAGGTGTCATAATAATAGTAAAATACATCTATTCAATTTATTTAAAAGACCATTAAATGCACTACCTTATCTTCACATAACAAGATAAGCTTTCTATAAAAGCTTTTAGGTTAAGCTCTTAGCGAATAATTTAATATTTTTATTTTTACTGATATCCTATAACACTTCTGCTCTCCTAATACATCAAATGGTTTATACACCGCTTCTTAGCAAATTTTAACAACTTTGGACATATTTTATGTCGTCAGAAGCTTGTTTTTTACATGAAAATGCTTGTAAATGTCAATTTTTGTGCGTTCGTGACAGGATCACAGGAGTGCAACAAGGTGTCATAATAATATTAATATAAATCTATTCAATTTATTTAAAAGTCCATTAAATGCACTACCTTATCTTCACATAACAAGATAAGCTTTCTATAAAAGCTTTTAGGTAAAGCTCTTAGCGAATAATTTAATATTTTTATTTTTACTGATATCCTATAACACTTCTGCTCTCCTAATACATCAACTGGTGTATACACCGCTTCTTAGCAAATTTTAACAACTTTGGACGTATTTTATGTCGAAAGAAGCTGTTTTTTTACATGAAAATGCTTGAAAATGTCGATTTTTGTGCGTTCGTGACAGGATCACAGGAGTGGAACAAGGTGTCATAATAATATTAAAATACATCTATTCAATTTATTTAATAGACCATTAAATGCACTACCTTATCTTCACATAACAAGATAAGCTTTCTATGAAAGCTCTTAGCGAATAATTTAATATTTTTATTTTTACTGATATCCTATAACACTTCTGCTGTCCTAATACATGAACTGGTTTATACACCGATTCTTAGCCAATTTTAACAAATTTGGACATTTTTAATGGCAAAATAAGATGATTTTTAATGGCAAAATAAGATGATTTTTACATTAAACTTTTAATCTAGAAGAGATAGGGTGTTGGTATAAAATAGAGGGGTAGTAGAGACGTTGTAGAAAGACGTTTATAAATCAAAATTTTATTATCTACCCCCTAATCAAAATTATAGCTAAATAAACACAAATTACCAAATCTGCAAATTCTATTTCGGGCTGTACAGGGTTTATTTATCAATATTTACGGGATCTTAATTAATTATTAAAAGTAATTACCTATTCTCTATCGTTTGCACTAATTAAATTAGTCAAAAGGGTTCTAATAAAGTTAAAAATGGAAAAAATAACTCTTTTTATTTTAACATGGACAATAAAACGTCCGAAAACTTCAATTTTTGGAACTTCGTGACAGGATCACATGAGTTAAAGAAGATGTCAAAATAAAATTAAAATTAATCTATTAAATTTATTTAAAAGACCATTAATTACACGGCCTTATCTTCACATAATAGATAAGTTGTTAAGTTTAACATGAACAAGAAAATGCTCGCAAATGTTGATTTTTGCGACGTCGTGACAGGATCACAGGAGTGCAAGAAGATGTCATAATAATATTAAAATATATCTCTTTAAATTTATTTAAGAGAAATTAATGCAGGACCTTATCTTCACGTAACAAGATACGCTTGAGATAAACTTTTATGCAAAGTCACTTCTAATGGTTCCCAGTTGATTCTTATCAAATTCTGCTATTAGGCTACTCTTTTTGTTAATAAGAACAAACTCGATATTAATTAAAAGATCTTTATTATTGAATAGATAATTTGTTATATTTACATTGTTAGAGACATTACATAATACATATGTAACTAATTAACTTTAAATGAGAACTTATTAAGAAAATCTTATATTAAAATATAAACAAGTATTAACTTTAATTTGGCTTACATTATTATAATGTGTTACAATCAAATAAAAAATACAAAATTTTAGAAAAAATATCATTTTTAAAAATGTATTTTTACACTTAACATTTAATTAAATGATTTAATATTCACTAGACATACTTAGAATAATGCCAAGAACAACTTCCAATCAAAAAAAATTTTAAAAATCAATGTTGATTTTCAACAAGAGTAACCCTTAAATTTTCTCTCAAACTCCGATCGAAAGTGGTGATAAGCTTTTCAACTTATGTCGAAATTCGGCCTTTTATTAACTTTTGGTGGTGATTATCGCCCCTCTTTATTAATTTGTACCAATAGTATTTGAGCATTAATTTAATTGGAATCAGTACAAATCAGTACAAATGCACAATGTAACTTTGATATCTACAGAATGGGTTGCCTATATGACAGGTGCGAAGTTTAATTTCATTGAATTTTGAAATTAATTTTCAAATATTTTTGAGCTACTATCAAAGACAAAATTCTCGTTATATAATTGTATATTGTAGATAAATGTTAACAACGTAATGTCCAAATTTTGTAATTAGCATAAATTATGATTTGGTGGTCTTTTTAAATTATTATTTATTATTTTTCGTTTATGTGCAGAAATTTATAAGTAGGTACTGAATCTAATAAATTAATCTCTACTAATTATAACATAAGTAATATGTAAAGATTATCAAGTAATTTTTTTGACTAGTTACATTGTTTTACTATTAATTAACGGAATTATTATTTTATCTTTACCTCAACTTTACATTTATTATCCAGAGTTTTCCAGCAGGAAACTGATGACAAACTTATGCAGTAAGTTTCTGGAAAAAATGAAAAATTTGTCTTCTTGAAATCATAATATCAAAGAATACTTTAACCCTTAAGGAGATACAGCTAACTTTTAAACCCTTGAAATGCTAGTTTTTTGCCAAGCTAATTTAAATTCTGTTAACTGTTAAATTCTCATAACTGATTTCAAAATCGGAAATTTTTTTATTTTGTTCCCAGGAATTCGCTACAAAATTTTTCAGTTAGCTCGTGGTTTAACCTGTTTGTTTAAAATTTAAAATTATTTATAATTTACTATAAAAGAAAGTAATGAGGATTTTACAACCCTTTTGACAACTTCTTAATTATTGAACACATACGTTAAAGTAATAATTAACAGTTACTAATTGTGTTTCAAAAATAACAGTAATAAGCCCATAAATTAACAAAAAATTATGCACGCTTTTTATATTTTGTTCAATTAAGAAACAAAACTTGGAGATTACTGATGTTTCATTTCTTGCTTTGACTGAACACTAATGATAGGTAACGCCTTAGGGGTGCATTGTGTAATTGAGATAAATAAAATCTTAACTCCACTTATTTTGATCCATAGAATAACTAGGTACCTAAAGCAAGCACTCAAGCGATTGCTATTGATCTTAAAACCTTATGGGGGTTTGCACTGTTTACATATTAACTAACAGTTTATTTAGCAGATAAGTTGTCAAAAACCTTTGCTCCTTCATCTACTGTAGGATAAATAAAATAACTGACGAATAAATTTTCTACAAAATTACCTTCTACTTATGACCTTTTGCACCGATTTTAGTTTAAGTGGCAAATAAATTTTATTTTTACAACTTATCTGCCAGTTAAACTATCTGTCAGTTAATATGTAAACGGTGCAAACCTCCATTAATGTATAAATCTTAGTAACAGATAATTTTTGCTTATTAAATAGATAATTTTTTTTTCATATACAAAGCCAATCATATTTTACAATGTACAGTCACATGTTCATTTTTGCCCAATCATATAAAACTTTAACTGACAATCACCCTAGGGTAATTTTCAATAAATTGCTCTGCCGACGCGATATCGTATAAAATTCAACAAATTGTCACTTTTGACGTTAAATTTAAATTTAAAAAAAATTATCTCGTTGAATATCCCTCGGGCATTAATGAATCCTCATAATTTTGTCTATCTTTCAAGCACATTTCTTTGGAAAAACACCCCTCCGCTTCGCGTCGGGGTGTTTTTAAAAATGTACTTTCAAGATATGACAAAATTATTTCGGTTGTTATCAATGCCCTAGGGTTATTACTAGAGATGAGATTTTTAGTTTTTTACCTTTTTTTTTGTTTATGCTGCTATTCATATATTGTTAGTATTAAAATTTGTTTAACGGAAAAATATGTCATATGAGAGCCCTATTTGTTTTTACCCTTTTTACCTTTTTTAAACAATTTGCTAAAAACTACCTATTTTTAAGTTTTTACAACCTATTTTATACTTTTGGAAACCTTTTTCTTCTTTTAAGGTTTAAGAACGATTTTATCCGAAAATTATTTTTTGAAACCAAAAATTTGATATCTTTTTCAACAATTCTGCGTCGACAATCCACTTATCTCGCGATATGAACGTGAATTTAGCATCTTTTGCAGTTGTTAGTATTATTCTAGCTTGAAGTAGTTGTGTATGTGTATTGCTTTTATTTAAAATGCCTGGGTAAACGAAACTTATCTTTGAAAGTAAAAGAATGGATCATTGGCAAAACAAATATACATGGTGTACCCAAAAAGTCTGTAGTACAAATATCTACCACATATTCCTGTACCAAAATAGATCGATTGAGCTAAACTTACCTCCATCAAAAGGTTCTATGTTAGCCCGCTATCGACTGCCAAAATATTTTAAAATTGGTTGCCTCTTGTTAGATTTCGATATCTAAACGGTTTAGGCAGAAATAAAATTATTTTCTTATTTTCGCTTGTTACAAATATTTCTACTGTTAAATGAGTCTTGTACAAATACACATCGTTAACATCTTGAGATATAGAGATCGTTTTCAATGCATAAAAATATCGTATAACTGAGAAAAGACAAAATCATAGTACTCAAAAAATAATAATATGAATATTTTAAGTAAAAATAATATAAGACCAATAAAATTGTATAACCTAATTCATAGGTTTTTTTACCTAAAACTATAAAATAGCAACCTCAAATAGCTTTTATTAGTACCTTTTTAGTTACCTTTTTTTGTATTTATACAACCTAAAAATCTCATCTATAGTTATTACAGTTGATAATTTTTAATGCACTTATTATACAGGGTGAGTCGGGAGGTTCGCACCATACGCTAGGAGTATATTTTCCAGGTCAGTAGAAGACAAAAAAACCCAAAAGTCGTAATCTGATTTTTATTGGTTTTCGAGTTACAGCATCTTAAGTTGAAATATTTAGTAAATTGATTTTAGTGTGTATTTTCCACATAAATATAGAATGAAAAACCAAAAAGCTGTCATCCGATTTTTATTTGTTTTCAAGTTTCAAGAAAATACACTTCTGGTGCTTCTGGCGTATGGTGCGAACCTGGACTCACCCTGTATTACTACTGAAAATTTCCTAAATCATTATTCACATCGTTTATTTTTGTTAAAAATTTAAATGCAGTTTAGTCCTTAACGATCACCCTTAAGAGACATCTATAATATAATCTCTAACAACCCAAAAAGTTAATAAATTAAGAACATTATTCTTACATTACTTTACAAATTAGTTAATTAACAAACAGTTGAAACTAACGTATCACTAAAGCAATTATTATAAAAGTTTTCTTTCAACAAGTAACATTTTCTATTTTATCCAAAGTCAAATCTATCAATAGCGATACAATTAAAATTACATTATTAAAAAACTAATTAAAAAATTTAAAAAAAAATGTAGATTTTAGCTGCGCTTTCACTTCTTGTTTTACTTATTTTCATTATCCATTTGGAACCATATTTTTCACAAGTTCAAAAATAGCTGTACGGTCGAACACGATTTCTAAAAACAATACACAAAATATTAGAATAACATTTCAATGGATCAAGTTGTATTCACACACAACCGTGATTGTTCCGTCACGTCACGTCTCCGGTCAGTCAAAAATTATCGGAAGCGTGCTTTTAAATGACTCCATTCACACTCATCAGTCATGGTTCCGAGATTTTGCTTTTGACGCCGTCACGTCTCCGGTCAGTCAAATAGGATATCGTCGGCGACGATATTTTTATAAAGCACCGTCAGTCATTGTTGGCAAGTAGGGTGTTAAATAGTGGTTCATCCGTTCATCATGGAAATTATTGATGAAAAATTAATTGAACATGTATGCAGGTATCCTGTATTATACGATTTGTCTCATGCGAAATATATTTAAATTTAAAATACACTAGTTTTAAATTTTAAATTTAAAATGCTATAGGAAAAGAATTAAAACTAGAAGTTCGAGTAATATTTTTTATTTTGAACACTTTTTCCGCAGTTGTTCTTTGAAAAAAAATAGTTTTTTATTGTTTGCGTATATCTTATGTGAACTAATATACGTACTTGTAAATTTTATCGTTTTATAACTGAAGGTAAATGACGGATACATGACTGATGTGTGTGAATCGTACTGTCCGGTCAAAATAAAATCACTGTCTCAGTCATTTGACTGATCGGTGACGTGACGGATCAATCACGGTTGTGTGTTAATAGACCTTTATAGTCTTAAGGCTAGGGCCAAACAAGACGCTTTTGGTGGAGCTGATAGCATAGCGGAAAGCGGATATGAGTGCGGGTGAGAGTTCACACAATCGGCGGATTGGAATGCGTTTCGAGATTGCAGCTAAAAATCGAAGCCTATCCATTAAAAACCTATCTTTTAAGGTCATATCCTCGAAATAATTTAACTCCAGAAACAACGGCATTTAACTATAGGCTGTCAAGAGCTAGGAGATGTGTAGAGTGTGCTCTTGGTATTCTTTCTGCTAAGTGGAGAATATTAACGAAAGACATTGAAACACATACAAAGACAGCTAATGACATTATAAAAGCAGCGTGTAAGTATATTACACAACTTTGTTAGAGAATTAGATGGATCCAATGATGTCGATTTTATTAGTGATGTTCTGATGTTAATATTCATCTTAATGTAGACCAATTTCCACCAAATCTCTCTACAAGAAATCACAATCCTACAGTGGCTTCCAAAGAGATTAGAAAAGAATTTACCGACTACTTCAAGGACCGTCCCATTAACAATAATGCGTAGGTTAATAAAGGGTTAATTATAAGATTATAACATCAAACATCGGTCATTTCATATAAATGCAGACTTCAAAATAAATTAAATTTAACATATGTATTGTAATAAGTTTATCCGAGGTTTATTCTTACTTACTCGAAACTTTCATTTTCTTCGAAACTTCATCCCAAAGTTTATCTAGGGCGTTTCGATTATGATAATGGAGATGGGAAATGTTCCAAAGAGGTGAACGTGTAAAAACTTCACTAATTAGACTTTCACAGTCCATGTTTATAGATCAAAGTTGCAAATATGTACTAGTACAGGTGGAAACAAGCGGAATTATCAAATCAATTTGAATTCTCCGTTGCCAGTCACCAACAACGCTCTACGCTGCGCTGTCCTCCTATGTACGTCTGGCCAACTATATATGTTCTTTATAGAGTGGAACGCTCCGCTATGAACTCCGCTATGCTATCCGCTCCATCAACAGCGTCTTATTTGGCCAGAGCATTTACAAGCTAAAATATTAAATCAATCTGAATTCTCCACTGCCAGTCAGCAAGTACGCTCTACGTTCCGCTGTCCTCTTGTGATATGTCTGTCCATCTATATATATTCTTATAAAGTGGAAAGCTCCGCTCTCCACTCCGCTATGCTATCCGCTCCGCCAACAGCGTCTAGTTTGGCCCTACACTAAGTAATAACAATAGCAATTACTACACGAAAATTAAAAACAACGAATGTGGCCATACGATACGAGGAACTTTTTCCGTTCATAAAATCTTGTAATTTGGTATTTTTAAAAAATTAAAAGTTCATTTAATATCTTATAATAAAATATATAAAAAATACTTTAAAAAGTGCACAGAAGAAACGTTTGGGTATTGAAGTTAGGCATGAAAACAGTTCCACGTTTGACCACATCCGTTGTATTTAGTATTAAATTTATTTTTATCCCACAGTAAAAAAATACATGGTCATAGGGAATGCGTAGTAAGCTTCGAAAGTGACAGAGTTATATAAAATAAAAGAGATAGAGAAAGAGAGTTTGATAGGGATTGGTTTAAAAAATGTGGAGTGGTCTGTCACCATAGTAACCATGTTTCATATGTTTATGTCACCATATGTCAATGTCATCTGTCAGTGTCTAGGTTACGCCAATCTGTCAATGTCACTTATGTCAATGTCATCTGTCACTGTCAATGTCACTTTTGTCTGTTAGTGTCATCTGTCAGTGTTTAGGTTATGACAAATGTCAGTAGTCATCTGTCAATGTCACTTTTGGCATCTGTCGGGGAGGTTATCTGTCATCAGTCAATGTCACTTACTGTCAATCATATGTCAATGTCACTTCTCTTTTGCATTATTTTAAGCAAATAAATTTAAATAAAAATAAGTATTTCCATTTCTTGATCTATTGTCATACTTTCCACCAACATGGAAATTTGCGCAAATTATTATGATAGCGAAACCCGGAAAACCTGTCAACGAAACGAAGTCTTATAGACCAATTAGCAGTGCCGGATTTAACAAAGTCGCCGCTGTACGCACTGAAATTTTGCCGCCCTCTGTAAGTAGTAATAATTTTTAGAGGTAGAAAAGCTGAGCTGTAATGGGGGGGGGGTCTGGGGGGCGTAGGCGAAAATTTTTGATTTTTCAAGGTCAACGCGTTTTAAAAAAGGTTAAGAATTAAAAAAAAATTTATTTAGGTAATACCATGTTGATCATGCAATTTAACTTAATTTTATAACAAAAAAACATAAAATTAAAGTCAAGGAATTATTTACACGGGTTAGATGGGCATGCGACGCGATTTTTGGTTAGAAAAATCTTCGATAATGTCGTCGTAATTCAAATTAAGTGTGACGTTGGCTTTATATAAGTTATTCTTATTTTGAATTCGAACATTGCGTCATAGCTTACAGCTTACATAAGGGCAGGGCGATAAGGCACAACATTAAAATGCTGATTTGCCTAAATTAGAGCTGAACACAATCTTTATTTAAAATATCAGATTACAATGATTTTCTTTGAACTGATATGGGCCTGTCTGTCGGTGGTGTCGGTAAATAGTAAAAGAAATCAGTTATCACAGTTTGAAACTTATAAACAAACATTTTTCTGAGAAACAAAAAAGTTTTATCACGATGGATATTGCGATCTCCTCTTTAATTTCATTACAAATTTAATAAGATATTGTTCAAGTTACTTTTTTCAATATTTTGCCGCCCCTGAAAATTTGCCGCTGTACGCCTGGGCGTAGTTGGCGTATAGGGAAATCCGTTACTGCCAATTAGCCTACTTCTGATACCTGCTAAAGTATTCGAAAGATTGTTACTTAAACGGATACATAATGATGACACTTTTTCAAATATATTTCCAGATCATCAATTTGGGTTTCGTGCAGGCCACTCTACTATACAAGAGACACATAGAATTGTCAACGAAATTGCAAACAGTCTTGAACAACAAAAATATTGCACAGCGTGCTTTTTAAATGTCACACAAGCGTTTGACAAAGTATGGCATGAAGGGCTGCTTTACAAAATCAAAAAAATATTTCCACAATTTTCCACAATGGTTGTTACTACTGAAATCCCATTTGTCAGAGCGATATTTCCAGATTAAACAAGGCAACTCTACATCGATCTTACATCAAATCAAGTCGGGTGTTCCCCAAGGTAGTGTTTTGGGCCCACTATTGTACATATTATTCACGTCAGATCTACCAATAAATGACAACACTACAATTGCTACATTCGCCGACGACCCGGCTGTGTTATCTAGCAACGAAGACCCAATAACAGCATCATTACACCTCCAACAGCACTTATATAGGTACACTGGAAGTTTGGTTTAAAAAATGGAAGATAAAAGTCAACGAAGAAAAGTCCACGCATGTAACATTTACCAACAAACATTCAGTATGTCCAAATGTCACAGACAACGGTCAAGTGGTTACAATGAAAGACGAAGTACGATACTTGGGATTACATCTCGATAAACGGTTAACTTGGAAACTCCATCTTACTACCAAAAAAAAACAAATTGACTTAAAAGTTCGTAATATGTATTCGCTGTTGGGGCGGCAATCACACTTGTCGATTGAAAATAAAATATTAATATACAAGACCATAATCAAACCAATATGGACGTATGGAATACAACTTTGGGGTAGTGCCACAGCATCAAATATTAAAATAATACAACGTTTGCAATTCAAAATATTAAGAATGATGACAAACTGTCCGTGGTACATGAGAAACGACATGCTTCACAATGACTTACAAATTCCATTTGTAGAAGATGAAGTCAAAAGATTATCCACAAAGTACAGCCTTAGACTACAGGATCATGAAAACCAGTATGTGACCAGTCTGCTAGTAGTCGAAAGAAGACTAAAACGGAAGTGGCCAAAGGATTTGCCGGAAACAATTTAAAGCCATATAATTAAATTAATTTAGAGAAATTATCAATGGATATTTCTCTTTCAGGCTAAAATCAATTATAAAATTTACTTATTACTTATGTAAGAAAAAGAGTAGATTGTAAATTAGCAGTAAAAAAAATGTCTAGATCTGTGAGTAAGCTTAGCTTAAAACCTCACAAGCGTCGCTGATACCAACTACAGAATGAGAGGGGTAGGCTTGAAGAAAAACACAAAAACATGACTCTAACACAATTAGCTTAAACCTCACAAGCGTCGCTGATACCAACCACAGAATGAGAGGTGTATGCTCACTTACACACAAAAAAGGCGAAAAAATTAAAGTACTGACCTGAATTTCTTCTAAAACTCTGATCCGCACACAGGTTCGCATGCTTGTCGATGGTGACGAAAGGCGAGCAAATAAAAGGACTTTCCTGGATTTCTTCTACCACTCTACATCCGCTGGTCCCTTAGTAGGGTTTCTCATGGTTGTAGATATTTAGCTGTAAGAATAAAGTAATAATAATGAAAATGTTACACAATAATGAATAATGAAAGTGGTACGTAATTTTGGAAAAAATGTTTTAAATTGTAGCTGATGATGTTTTAGACATTTTCTTGTTTCCAAGCAATTTATCGACCCTTTATTTACAAAATGGTATAAATAACGTTTCTAATTTTTTGTAGATGGTTAATTTTTAGTTTAAATTGTAGTAATGTGGTCACTTACCCGAAAAAGCCGAAAAAATAAAATAAAACTGAATGTGTCCTGGTTCTCTAGCAAGGTTCCACAGCTTCCCATATAATAGTTGTCCATGTTGAAAGGCGAAAAGTAAAAGGACTTGCCTGGATTTCTTCTACAACTCGACGGTCGACGTCCGTTGGTTCCTTATTAATGTCCCACATCTCACAGCTTCCCATGGTTGTCGATTTACTAATAACGAAATTGTTACACAATAACGAATAATGGAAGAGTGTACGTAATTTTGAAAAGAATTACCTATTGCATTTGTATATTCGACAAAATTCAAATTGTTAAGCCTGCGCCACACACACAAGCGTGCCTTCTGGTTTGGCCTGTGCAAGTCATAAAAAATGCAATAAAAAAAATCAATCTCTTTTAATTATTTTTCTAAGCACATTTCAAGATTGAAAAATGCAAAAATTTCGAGTTTTCTGAAAAGACAATTCTAGATGCTTTGTTTTATTAGGAGAGAAAGTACTGTTTTGTGTGACAGGAATGAGTTTGGCTGATGAGCGAACGTAGCGAGCGAGTCCGGCAATAAAGGCGAGTCACTCAACTACTTTCACTCCATATTCAGTTCAGAATTTTTGGTTCATTTTTTCTTCAAACGTAAAACTAAAAATTTTGAGTTTGGAAAAAGGGTCATCTCTTGTCAATTACGTGTAGCTCAATTATCAGATATTTTTCAAAATTAACTTTAACTTGAAAAAAATAGTAGTTTATGATATACGTGTTAGAAGGGGCGTTTTATTTTGTGAGTGAAGAAGATTACGAAACGAGCAAAACGAGTGGAGTAACTCCACGAGAGCGAACTTCAAGTGCTCTTTATGAATATCCGTAATCAAAATAATTCAATAACTCTTTATTGAAGCGCACTTCCTGCTACAATACCTGTTTAGAAAATTGTTCCCATCACTACAAGGCCACTACTGCCCATCAAATCTTGTAATTTTGTATTTTTACTGATTAAAATTTAGTTTAATATTCTCAGAAAGATAACTTTACGAACTTTCAAAATATTGAAAATATACAGGGTGTTCCATTTAAATTAAGAAATTTGTTCCCATTTACGCTTACACCGGAAGTCAAAATATAAAGTGTTTGGTATCATGTAACAGCATGTAACGAGCTTTCAAAATATTAAAAATATACAGGGTGTTCCTAAAAGTGTCAAAAAATAGATAGTCAAAAATTGATACATATATTTTCAAGTTTTCATTTTTATTACAAAGAAATTAGAGATTTTTTATTTTAGTTGCCAAATTTTCCATAACACTAAATTTGTTGGTGGAGCCGTAATATCTACTACATCAAGTTCATTTTATTCATTAATAAAGAAACGCTAGATACGATTAAAAAGAAAAGCCTTTGTTCACTAGTTATTATAATTTTATAGTAATAGATAATAATGTGATTTGACGTGCACGTAACATTTAATTAATTTGGAAAACTCGTCTATTGTAACTTTACAATGAAAATGTCACATCGATAACTTAAAATCGGGTTAATCGTTAAATAAAAATTTCACCGAGACTCGTAATTTAATAATTGGTAATTATGTTCAATCGTTCTAACGTTACCTATTTATACAGGGTGTTTTATAACTTCAACAAAATTATCTTCTGTTTTGGGCCACGAATGTATGTCCCCTAAACTCACTTTCAAATGGAAATGCTTTTAGAAAAAAACACACTAGGACTTTTCAACCGAGAGCTTTCTAGGAACTAAGCAAAAAAATATTCTCTCTATTTAGTTTGCCATATTGCCATTGCCTTGCGAAGTAGGGTGGTTTGCGATTTCGTATAAGTACACAAAGATTAATCATTGAATATTCCCTAGTTGATATAAAATTATCTTACACATTGGTCTTATTTTACAAAATCTTTTTGGCGACTACTTTTCTGGATTGCCTCCCCACTCCTTACCGCGGGTGCTTCTTTGCTCAACGCTACCGTTTCAGGAGCTTTCAGATACCACGTTCACTGTATTCAGAATTGTACGCAGAAGTTATGAGAAAATGCTAAACTCAATAAGGTAGTCTTCCGAAAACACCACACCTCTTCCAAATTAAAAACTTTCCGAATATTTGAAAATTACGTTAATGGCTAAATAATGGTAAATTCTATTGTCGAAATTGGGCAAATAAAGTTTAAAGCGACTTGTTTATTTTGAAATCAATAGAGAAATATCGTTAGAGCGAAAAGCGAAAAAAAAAATGTGTTCAATTTTGTGACATCCACAGAAACAGAAGACACATCATCACGCGACGCGCAAGCGAACTGAAAGGTACTAGTTCTGCTCATTTCGACGCCGGAAACCAAAGATGTTTTAACCGAAGACATTTTAATTTGGATTTTTCTTCAAAATTGTGTAATTCTTATAACTTAAGGTAAGTTTTTACATTTTAAGTTCATCTCGTAACTACTAAGGCGTCAAAAAAAAAGTTTCCCAAAAGTCGCTCTTTCGATAAATGGTTTTCATCTCGAAATTTGAAACTATCCTAGAAGTAATTAATTTAAAATCGATGCCAAACATTTATATTCTTTATAACTCTATTTATGTCGTCATTAGAAAAGTTAAGGAAATCGTGTCTTGGTACGAACTCGGGACGATGCGACCACGCAAATATAATAACATGATTGTGGCATGATATATTTTATGTTATATTATGCAAATTTATTTTCTTAACGACATTTGTTTTGCGTACTTTACATTGCATGTATCGTGCCGTTAAATAACTCAAAAATTAAAAAAAAATAAATACGGCGTCACTGCTGCAATAACTTTCCTCTATAGCTGCCACTCTTCGCATCAATTCCACCCCAATTATACCAATATTATTGTTTCGCACTTTAGTAATGAATTGACTATACTATTTTTGAGAAAAAGACGGACAGACCGACAGACAGGTTTCTTTTCTTTCTGCCATGCGCGATGTGAGTGTGAGACAATCCGAATCATTGCTCAGCAAGCAAGTCTTGGTTTGTTCTTCCACCTTCTTGATGGTTAAAGTGGTTTTGTAGTTTTACAGGGGGCTGGATGTGCATATGCATTATGCATAGCTATGCACAAAAATGTCGACATACCGAAGTTACCTACATTAAAATAGTGTTTTTCCACCCTTCAATTTATTAATTTTGTTTTTTTTCTTTAGAGTTTAAATGGATCAAGCTGCTCCGGTAGATATCCGAAACGAATTTTTAGGCTCCTTTGTACAAAAAACGTTAAAATTAAAACCGGAAAAATGGTCACGTATGATGTCTGTAGAAGAAAACAAAGCGATAGTTATGAAATTTTTAGAAAGACCACATCCTTTGCTTTTAGTTATCGTTCTTACGCATACAGCTCAATTAGTAGCAAGCAATGGGTTTCCTTTACCTCAGTTAAAAACAAAAGGTAATTAAAAACTACCAGAGTGGGGGACTTAAGAACCCCTATCACTTTTTTGTACAGTCAAAAACCGCGTTCAATAATCGATCACTTTACATTTGTTAATTTTCATACTCAATTTTGAGTACTGAATCGGCGTAAAAGCATTTTTCACTGGAATCTAAGCTTTAACGTACGACTTTAAAGCTTAGGGCCTTTGTACATGAACTAAATGTCGTACTAGAGCAAACCCAACGTAACCTGAGCACACCACGTGATGACCGTAAAAGTTGCGCAGTAGTTTAGTGCGGTCGTTGCTTAGAAACGGACGTAGACAGTGTCGTCGTATAGTACTTATTACATTACTTTTGTGGAAGCAAAATAATTACAAGCATTTTAATAATGTGAAGATCTCATTTATAAAGTATTTAATCAGTAATTAATTATTATTAGTACTTCAAATAAAAATTTAAATAAAGTAATTATTTTAAATTTTGACAACTTTTGAAAATAATTTTTTTGACAGAAGAAATAACTAGCTCCGCCACTGAACTCTGAAGCCACGCCTTGCGCACGTTTGGTCACGTGGTGTGCTCAGGTTAAGTTGGGACTACTCTAACTTGTTAATACTGAGTCAACTCAAATTTCGACGCACGATCGTGTACGACGTTAACGCTTAGGTTTCCGATTTCCGTACTTTTTTCTCCTTGAGTTGAGTCAGTACAAGTTAGTACATTTAGTTCATGTAAAACGGCTCTTAGATTCTTGTAAAAAAGCTTTTGCGCCGATATAATACTAAAAATTTAGTATTAAAATTAGCAACCGTCATAAAACTCACAGGGCCTTTTTAATATTGACTAAATGTCGTACTAACTTGTTAGTACTGAATCAACTCAAGGAGCAAAGGTACAAGAATTTAAGCTTCGACGCCGTGCACGGTCGTCGGTCGTGCTTTGAAATTTCTACGCACTACTTTAAAGCTTAGATTCCTGTGCGTTTGCGTTTGAGTTGATTCAGTAATCAGTACTAAGAAGTTAGTAGACTTATTATAGTTCATGTAAAAAGAGCTTTAGCCTGTTCCCAGCTGGAAATTTGAATTTTGGTGATAATAGAGGGGGCTTGGGGGTTCTAAGTCTTCCATATTCATCTACTTACCCGATTATCTGGATAAAACGAAAATTTAAATTAACAAAACCCTGCTGATAAATAATGTTAATTAGCAATTTAATTTTCGATTGTTCGGATAATAAGGTTGCTAGGAAATGTTGCCTTAAACGAACCACACAAAACATAATTCTTTAAGGTGTATATTTCATAAAAAAAAGCACAACTCCCGTATCAAAATCGTGTCCTTCCGAAGTAATAATAATGGGCGACTTGTCGTGTAAAATAATCGATCAATTAGCGTCGTTAGTGGACGAGGTGAATTAATTTATTTCAAATGGTTTGTTTAAAAAAATGCCTAATAGATTTTAGTTTCTGTTCTTTCGAATCCAAATAATCACATAAAGTGGCCAGTGGTGATAGCAAAAGACGTACAAAAACACGTCCACAGTTTAAAAAGCACAGTTTATCAAGTAAAAGGACAAGTAAATGGGCAAACAGTTCTTCCGATGCCAGTCGGAGTCGAGAAGGTACACGAAGTAGAAAAAATTTTAATCGAAACTAACGGCGAAGTTTGTGATTTATATCTTAAAAGCGCCATCGAAGCGGTAGTTATTAAATGGTCTACCCAAGTTAGCGACGTACTCGATAACGATTCTTCAGAAAATTTACCAGATGTAAATCCGACACCATCTGTCGGTAAGATACTTACAGGGTAGGGGGTGTACGATAACGATAAAGGGACGTAATAACACTTTTATAAGACTTTCGAGAACCAAGTTGTTCAGAGTCTACATACAGACCCATATAGGTACGCCTTTTGATTCTGGAGGCTATGGACGTACCCAATATGTATGTTCTCGAAATTCAATCATTTATTGTCATTACTAACTACCGAGTCGGGTGTTAAATCAAATACTTAGATAACTTAACTACCCTACCCACGTACCGACATCTATTTGAATTTATTGTAGTACCCATTGTCGACAAAGACAGTGGCAATATGCCTAAATATCGTATAAATTTGTTAGTACTGAATCAACTCAAGGAGCAGAAGCACGGGAATCGAAGCTTTAACGTCGTGTATAGAAGTTTCGACGCACGACCGTGTACGACGTTAAAGCTTAGATTCCCGTGCTTTTGCTCTTTGAGTCGATTGAACACTAACAAGTTAGTAAGACATTTAGTCCATGTAAAACGGTTCTAAAGACCACATTAGATGAACTAAATTTAGTACTAAACTTAGAGACTAAATCAACTCAAGGAACAAAAACATGGGAATCTAAACTTTAACGTCGTGCACGGTCGTGCTTCGAAATTTCTACGCACGACGTTAAAGCTTAGATTCTCGTGCTTTTGCGCCCTGCGCCGATTTAGACTATAAATTTAATATTAAATTTAGTCTATGTAATACGGCCCTTAGGCTAGCTTTAGGTATTCATTACAACTTGCTACTTAGGTACTAAATTTAGAGCTAAATCGTCACATTCGTGAACGGGACTCCAAGCTTAAAAGTTGTGCGTCGAAATTCTGCGCCAAATTTAGTTCCGTCCAAAGCCTACCTTATACGATAATTAATTGACATTTCTTATAAAAGCTTAATGCGACCTTTTAGGTATCGTGCACCTTTTATAATTCAAATATTTTAATTGAATAATAATTTTGAGCAGAACTTCAATTTTGGAACTTACGTTTGAAAAATTTACAATTTATTTACGAACAATTGAGAGACTCTAAAGTCCACAGTATGGCGATTATTTTGGAAAAGACAAACAGCGCTTATTTTAATTGTTTTCGTAATCTTTTTAAAAGCGTCGTTTTGGCATTAGCGGAAGCTAAAGATATTAGTTTGTATTTAAAACCGCTAAAAAAACATTTGGATCTTTTGGAAGAAGCAGATTTTAGTGATGTTATACCACTTTTAGCGCCTTTAGTACACGTCATTTGTTTGATTTGGTCCAATTCCCAATATTACGATCAAATAAAGATTACCATTTTGTTAAAACAGATATGTAATCTTTTAGTATATCAGGTAAGAGTAAAGTCGCCTTTGAAATTATTTGTTCAAATATTGTCCATAATTGTAGGCTACAAAATTTTTGGATCCGACTACACTTTTCCATAGCGATATCGACGAAGCCATGCTAAGAGTAAACGTTTCAGCTAACACGTTGAAAAAATTCTTAACCATCTTCAACGATTACAAAGAAAATTTGGGTTATTTTTTCAAAGATGGCAACATAAAATCGTGGACATTTCACCCAAATTCAGTTTTTGAAAGATTTAACATTTTTCTAGATCGTCTAAATACCATTCAATGGTTTTTTAACACAGTTTTGGAATTTACAAAATTAGAAAAAGTCGAAATCGGAGGCGTCAAGGGAAGAACTTTAAGTGCTAGAGTTATAGGAGTTTCTGGACAATTTCAACAGTGCTTTCAAATGTTTTCAGGAAAAGCTCAGGACGTCTTAGATCCCGACGATAATTCTTTTTTAAACGAATATAAAAATTTTCAACAAAAAATCTACGAACTCGATTTAAAACTCTCCTCCATATTGTGTCAAGCCTTCGAAGATTGTAGTAATTTAGAGAGCATCTTCAAAGTAATCATTTTGGAAGAGACTAAAGCTGCTTTAGCCTCGGTCGTCGTTTTTGTCATTTTTTGCTCATCTAACTTTTTTTCAGCTCATTGCAATAGTAGGATCTGTTTTGGACAGACCCTCTATAAAAATGGAATTCACTAGCAAGTATGGAAAAATTTTGGATATGTTAAATGAAGAAATTTTTACAGCTGAAGTAATTATTTAAATTTGCTCTTTTGCCCCCAACATACATTGTCGACTCGAGTTGTAAATTTTTTCGTTCTTCCTATATACTAGGTATTCTTAGGGTTGGTACTTTTGCTCTCGGTTAAGTTCTGGTTAGGTTAATTTGATAGATGGTTAGGGATAACCAGGCAACCGTCGAGTCGAGTAAGGACTAACCCTGGTTAATTTAAGAGGTTTCTTAACCGATAGCAAAAGTAATCGGCCTTAAAAATATATTAAGTCAATGGTGCACTTTCAGATGTTATTTCAAGAACAGTTATCCAATAAAGAAAGACAGGGTCAATTTATTGTAGACAAATATATGCCACCGATAGCGGGATCTTTACGTTGGACTCAAAATTTGAGAGATAGAATAATGACCCCGATTCAAAATTTCAAAGCGCTACAACATCCGTACAGTAAAAAACATAATTAAATAAGGGATTATTAGAAAGATTATTTTTAGAATTAATGAAACTCCCGAAGCTGAGGAAATTATTAAAAGATTTGAAAATCTCGAGAGTAAACTGGTGGAGTTTGATAAAAATTTGTTTAATCAATGGGCAGAATCGATTCCGGATCAAATAAATTCAAACTTAAAACAGTGTTTAATTAAGAGAAACGTTAAAACAAAAGAGTTGCAGCCAAATTTCAATCCTCAAGTAAATAATTGTAAGGGAAAGTGGGTGAATATTGACCAGTGCCCTATAGATCAGCGTAAACGTAAAAAAAAAGAAAATAAAGCATACTACATCTTTTTAAAACAAATAATTGCATATTTCTATTTCTAATCAATATTTCTTTTTTTGTTTTTAACAATTTGAGTTAAAATAAAATCAAATAAGCAATAGGCCTTTATTCTACTTTGGAAAAATTCCTCACCACAGCTCATGGGGTAATATTGACCATCTCCGTTGATATTAAACTAAATGACTTTTTATGTAGATTTATGTAGCTAGATGCCTAAAAAATATGTAAGTAAGAAAAACATCTCGTCAATCTTGTATAAAATGCAATACAACAAAGGCGGTAGAAGCCGTACAAGAATATGAACGACCAATTAGAAAAGCGACATCGACATATATGTACCAAGTCCTGTAATAGTACGGTACAATACCGTCTAAGGCACTCATGTTTTTTAATACAAATAATAATTATATGAATTAATACTTTGGTCGATATTACCCTGCCTGATGGTCGATTTTAACCAGCGCGTCAATTTTACCCCTCATATTCTTGTTTGACTTTTACATTTTTTTTGGAGGAATGTGTTAATATGTCCAATTTTTACAATAATCCTAAGAAGCATGGAAGAGGCATATAAAAAAAATTTCAGATTTGTTGAATCAAATTTAGAGATTTTATACAAAAAATGCGTTAGGTGGTCGATATTTACCCACTTTCCCCAAATTTCAAAAAGTAATGCAATTAACGCTTTCGCTATTTTAGCTGTCGGCAATTTTACGTGAAGTTCACTATTTTAAATTAATGAATTATACCGAAATACCCCAAGAAGCTTTAGAAATGTCGGAACAAAGTGACACCTTTAGACAATACATAATCAATTTAAATTCCACCATAGATTGGTATAACCAAATTAGACGATCTAGTAAAGAAGTCGAATTTAATTTAATAGAGCACGAAATTGAAGAAATTGACAAGCTCGTTATTTTAGGACAAACTCAGTTAAATTGGAACTCGCAAGGTACGTAATCGATAAAAATACAAATCCAGTTTATAAAAGTAGCACGAAACAAGATCAAACACTTTTTTTATTAAATATTTCATCGATGCGCATATAAACTCCGTCTATCAAGTTATGTAAACCTACTACATTTCAAATCAATGCCTTAAATAATGAAAGAGATGTGTAATAAACAAAAAAAATGCAAGTTTTCAGTTTTTTCACGATATTTCATCTCGTAGCACTTACCGTTTAACCGTTTAAGAGATGACCATTTGTCCATGGTGGACAAGATAAAAGTGATCACCCTGTATTTCGAAAGCTCGTAAAGTTAGCTACCAGATGATACTAAATCCTTTATACTTTACTTTCGGTTTTACCGGAAATAGAACCAATTTTTTTTAATGTCAAAAGCTTTAGATGTAGTACGCACGAATAAGTCCTGTTATGACCACATCAGAGTTTTTTTTTAAATTTATGTATAGATTTGTGGGATTACATGACTAAACTTCATACGATGGTCAAAAACTTACAACACATTCTTCATAAAAGTCAAGAAAATTTAGCCGAAATTAGAAATGTGTTAATTCCGTTTGCTCGTCAGTCGCTTTTCGAAAGGAAAGATGGAAGAAAGGATACGGTGCTATGTATCGAAGATAAAGACGAAAAAATAAGAAAACGTTATTCGGAAATACAGAGAACGATACAACAAATAAATATATTATTAAAGCAAAACGTAGAGCTTTTTTCTATGAACGACAAACAAGATGACCCCAAATGGATTAATTACGTCAATTTCGTGGATCAAATAATATTGAGTTATTTGTATCAAACCATCGGTTGCAGGTAACATCTCTTCGCTTCCGTATCATAAATACTTATACTTTTTCTAGTTTTGGTTACATCAACGAACACATGGATCAAATAAACTGCCTCGCTCCACTTTTCGAAGCTCAACTTTTGCTTAGAGAACCCGATATCGTTTTTCAACCGTCTTTAGAAAGCGACACAGAAGGCAGTTTTAAAAACTTAATTTTAGATTTAATTAACGATATAAGTAACATAGCGTCGATAGTAACTCGCTTTTCCACCACACATCAAATGTCCTACAAAGAAGAAATCGATTCGAATGAAGATATTACCGAAATGAAACTGGAGATAGTTAAAAATACAGAGTGCGTCATACAACAAGCCTTTCAGTTTTGTGGCAACTTCCATAACTATTCTTACTTGTGGTTAGACGACAAAGAATTTTATATGGAGCAGTTTTTAAGTTACGGTAGACAACTGACTTCAGAAGAATTGGATCTTGTGATTCTCAAAGATGTTATGGCGCCAAAACACACGCCGCCCAAAATGGACGGTTTTCGCGAACAAATAGATAACTTTGAAACTCTATTTAACGAAATTGAAGGGATGAAAACGCAAGAAATTTTTAACTCGTGGTTTAAAGTGGACGTTCGACCTTTTAAGCACGCCCTTTTAAATACCGTGAGGAAATGGGGGAACATGTTCAAGGAACACTTATTTAATACGGTCACTAACAGTTTGTGTAACTTGAGTACTTTTATAAGGTCCGCCGATGAAGGTTTACAACAGGCCGTTGCCGAAGGAGATTATGGAGCTCTCGTAAATGTCATGGGCTTTCTCTTGCAAGTGAAAGAGCGTCAAGCAACTACCGACGAAATGTTTACTCCTTTGAAAGAAACCATCGAATTGCTCAAATTTTATGACCAAGATATTCCGGAAGAGGTAAACGTGTTGTTACAAGAACTACCGGAGCAGTGGAATAATACCAAAAAAATTGCTATAACTGTTAAACAACAAGTGGCTCCTTTACAAGCGGCCGAAGTTGCGTGTGTTCGAAAGAAAATCGCTACATTTGACGGGCGCATTTGTCACTACAGGGATGTTTTTAAGAACTATGAATTTTTCCAATATAGCTGTTCGGCGCCTTATAAACTTATGGATAGAATCGACACAGACTTAAGAATGTTTGAAAAAGAAATGCACGCCATACAAGAATCTGGGTCGTTATTTGAAGTCAGCGTTCCTGATTTTAAATTGCTTAAGCAATGCAGAAAAGAGCTTAGAATGCTTAAGGTAATGTTCTCCAAATTTAAGCAGAATAATAAACTGGTTTACTGAATTAAAATCGATTCCGGTTAACGCAACCACCCAAAACTTTAATATTTGTTTAATTTTAGCAACTTTGGGATTTTATTTTTACGGTTCATACGTGTGTGGATGACTGGAAAACCACCCCGTGGAGAAAAATTGACGTGGAAAATATGGATATCGAATGTAAAAAATTCGCCAAAGAAATTAAAATGTTAGATAAAGAAATGAGAACTTGGGATACTTTTACCGGATTAGAATCGACCATTAAAAATACTTTAACTTCGTTAAGGGCGGTAGGTGAATTGCAAAATCCCGCTATAAGACAGAGGCATTGGGATCAACTAATGAAGTCGACCAAGGTAAATTTTATTATTTTGTTTTATCCTTCTTGTACATATGTAAATAATATTCGTTCTCGTCGGAGCATATTTAATCATTTGTAAATATCATTCCATAATCTGTTACAGAATTTAGCGTCATTACCCACAGAGCTAACAGTAAGTAATTACGTAGTGGTTTTTTTCTTCTATTTGCTTTAACAGGCGCTCCATAATGTTTCGACACGTCTCCCGATAATAAAAGTGATGGCAAGCTTTTATGATAAAAGAGAGAGGAAACTCATAACGGGATTGCACAATCGTCTCATTTGCTTCCGGATCCTCTATAACGAATCCACGCTTAGTAGAAAAGGTTCCAACTACTTTTTTGATAAAATATAATTTGCCGATGAAATGGAATCATCACCGAGAATCTCGGTCAGCCCTTCTTAAAGGCGACGTCTTTTTACAGATTTCCAAAAAAACTTAGAACTGCTTCGCGCTCGTTAATTAGTTGGTAGAAACCCTAATAGAGGGTTTCTAGCGATGCATCGCACTTTATGTTATTTGCACTTTCAACACTTTCGTAATTTTACTCTTAATGAAATCCTACGAATTTACAGACACGAATAGTTATGGATCACAGCACGACATTAGCGGAATTGCTCTTATTAAATCTTCACGAGTGCGAGGAAGAAGTAAAAAATATAGTCGATAAGGCAGTTAAAGAGATGTCGATGGAAAAAACGTTGAGGGATTTAAATACGACTTGGTCCACGATGGAATTTGAACAAGAAAATCATCAACGTACCGGTTGCACGTTACTTCGAACTAGCGAAGAGTTAATCGAAACGTTAGAAGAAAACCAAGTTCAACTCCAAAATTTAATAACGTCCAAATTTATAGCCCATTTTTTGAAAGACGTATCGGAATGGCAATCAAAATTAAGTATCGCCGATCAAGTAATTACAATATGGTTTGAAGTTCAAAGGACGTGGATGCATTTAGAATCAATTTTCATGAGTTCCGAAGACATACGAAAGCAATTACCGGAAGATTCAACGAGGTTCGACGAAATCGACATCACGTTTAAACAATTAATGGAGCAGATGGCCCAAACTCCAAACGTTATAGAGTCGACTAACAAAAAAGGTCTTTTACCGGGCCTAGAAGAGCTCCAAAAGAAATTAACTTTATGCGAAAAAGCTTTAGCAGTTTATCTAGAAACAAAACGCTTGGCATTTCCAAGATTTTATTTTGTTTCTTCCGCCGACCTTTTGGATATATTATCTAATGGAAATCAGCCTCAACTTGTAAGTAAACATCTTACTAAACTCTTCGATTCGATAGCGAAACTTAAGTTTCCTTTAAACGAAGATGGTTCTATTCAAAAAATTATAAAGGGGATGATCGCTAAAGATGGAGAGTACGTTACTTTCGATTCCGATTGTGATTGTAACGGTCCCGTAAGTGGCAACCTATTTTTTTACATGATTTTAGTCGCTTTTTCTAATAATTGTAGGTCGAAGTTTGGTTGAATCGCGTGCAAGACTCGATGAGATCCACTATACGACACAGTATGGGAGAAGGAGCCGTAGCTTACGAAGAAAAGTCGAGAGATCAGTGGTTGTTTGATTATCCGGCTCAAGTGTCTCTTTGCGGTACTCAAATCTGGTGGACGGCCGAAGTCAATATGGCGTTTTCGCGAGTCGAAGAGGGATACGACAACGCCATGAGAGACTATTATAAAAAACAAGTTAACCAATTAAGCACTTTAATTTCGTTATTAATAGGGGACTTAAGTAAGGAAGATAGGCAAAAAATAATGACAATTTGTACCATAGATGTTCACTCTCGGGATGTCGTAAGTAAATTAATTCAAATGAAAATCGACAGCTCTTTGGCTTTTCCTTGGGTGTCCCAATTACGGCACAGATGGGACGAAAAGGAAATGCACTGTTTTGCCAATATTTGCGACGCCCAATTCAAATACTGCTACGAATATTTAGGAAATACCCCGCGCTTGGTTATTACCCCATTAACGGATCGATGTTACATTACCTTGACTCAAGTAAGGACGTTATTTTGTTCATTTTCTTTCTAACAAAACCTTTACAGTCTTTACATTTAATAATGGGCGGTGGTCCAGCAGGACCTGCTGGAACTGGTAAAACTGAAACGACAAAAGATTTAGGGAGAGCGTTAGGGATTATGGTTTACGTCTTTAATTGCTCGGAACAAATGGATTATAAGGTAAAAATGTAAATGAAAGTGAGTCAAATTAAACAAAACAATAAATTTTAGTCTTGCGGCAATATTTACAAAGGGTTAGCTCAAACGGGCGCTTGGGGTTGTTTCGACGAGTTTAATAGAATTTCGGTCGAAGTTCTTTCGGTTGTAGCCGTTCAAGTCAAATCTGTTTTGGACGCTATTAGAAATAAAAAGGCCATATTTAATTTTATGGGAGAACAAATTCCTCTAATTCCAACAGTCGGGTTATTCATTACCATGAATCCCGGGTATGCGGGACGAACCGAGCTACCAGAAAATTTAAAAGCACAATTTAGGTATTTATTGGGAGAGGACCTCGTACAAAATAATTATGTTTGTTCTTTGTAGACCCTGCGCTATGGTTGTACCAGATTTTGAATTAATTTGTGAAATTATGTTAGTAGCGGAAGGCTTTCAAGAGGCCAAAATTTTAGGAAGAAAATTTATTACTCTTTACACTTTATGCAAAGAATTATTATCCAAACAGGATCACTACGATTGGGGTTTAAGAGCCATAAAATCGGTTTTAGTTGTAGCAGGATCACTAAAGGTAACTCTGACGACATCGGTGCACAATAATTTATTGTGTTCGAGCGTGGAAATTCATACAAACGTTAAAAACTATTTCTTTTGTAGAGAGGCGATCCTGGAAGACCGGAAGAGGAGGTTTTAATGAGAGCTCTTAGAGATTTTAATATTCCAAAAATAGTTACAGAAGATTTTCCCGTTTTTATGGGATTAATTGGGGATTTATTTCCGGCTTTAGAAGTTCCTAGAAAAAGAGATGCGGAATTTGAAAGGACCGTTAAACAAGCTGCAATCGACTTAGGACTTCAACCGGAAGATAACTTCATTTTAAAGGTAAACTAGAAAATTTTGTATGCGCTAATTGAAAATTACAACTCGAAGGTAGTACAATTGGAAGAACTACTCGAAGTCAGGCACTCCGTTTTTATCATAGGAAGTGCAGGAACTGGAAAAACACAAGTGTGGAAAACTTTATTTAAAACTTATCAGAACATAAAACGAAAACCTTTGTACAGCGATTTGAATCCTAAGGCCGTAACCAATGACGAATTGTTTGGTATAATTAACCCGGCTACTAGAGAATGGAAGGATGGCCTTTTTTCTGTTTTAATGAGAGACCAAGCTAATTTGTCTAACGATTATCCAAAATGGATGGTCTTAGATGGCGACATCGATCCAATGTGGATCGAATCGTTAAATACAGTAATGGACGATAATAAAGTTTTGACATTAGCAAGTAACGAACGCATTGCTCTTACACCGACCATGAGATTATTATTTGAAATATCCAATTTACGAACTGCGACACCCGCTACTGTTTCTAGAGCTGGTATACTCTACATAAATCCACAAGATTTAGGATGGAATCCGTGAGTCTATATTTTTACAATTTAGTCCATATTTAGTTTTGATATTTTGATTTTTTTAGCTTTGTAGCAAGTTGGTTGGAAACTCGTAAAAGTAACGTGGAAAAATCAAATTTGATTATGTTATTCGATAAATATATTCCGATATGTTTGGAGAATATTAAGACTAGATTCAAAAAAATAACTCCCATAGTTGAAATGTCCCACATTCAAATGTTATGCCATCTCCTCGACTGTCTGTTAGTTCCGACAAATACTCCTAGCGAATGCCCAAAAGAATGGTACGAATTATATTTTGTTTTTAGCTGTATTTGGGCGTTTGGCTCGGCAATGTTCCAAGAACAAGTAAGTCTCTTTTTAAACTGTAGAGACGAGAGGCACCGAAAGGAGCAATTACAACTAATTCAATTTTCAGTCGACCGACTATAGAATCGAATTTACAAAGTGGTGGGTAAACGAATTTAAAAACGTCAAGTTTCCCACTGGAGGTACCGTTTTTGATTATTTTATCGATACCGAAACAAAGCAATTCTTACCGTGGACGGAAAAATTAAGTCGCTTCGAATTAGATCCCGATATGCCTTTACAGGCTGTCTTAGTACATACACCCGAGTCCATACGAGTACGATATTTTTTGGATTTGTTAATGGAAAAACGCCACCCCGTTATGCTTATCGGTAACGCCGGTGTAGGAAAAACAGTGTTGATTAACGAAAAATTAGGAACACTATCGGAAAATTACGCCATTTGTAACGTACCGTTTAATTTTTACACCACTTCGGAAATGTTGCAGAAGATCATGGAAAAACCTTTAGAGAAAAAAGCTGGGCGAAATTACGGTCCTCCAGGGGGGAAAACTTTAATTTATTTTATAGACGATATGAATATGCCCGAAGTGGATAATTATGGGACCGTTCAACCTCATACCTTAATTCGGCAACACTTGGATTATCACCATTGGTACGATCGCGGTAGATTGACAATAAAAGATATCCATAATTGTCAATACGTTTCTTGTATGAATCCGACCGCCGGTAGTTTTACGATAAATCCACGTTTGCAAAGACATTTTTACGTATTTGCAGTGAGTTTTCCCGGTTGCGATTCTTTAACGACCATTTACCTCGCAATATTGAGTCAACATCTTGCAAATCCAGAATACAAAATACCATCCTACATTACTAAACTTGCAGATAATGTGGTATCTGCAACTGTAATTTTACACCATAAAGTTTCCCAAATTTTTTTACCGACGGCCATTAAATTTCACTACATCTTCAACTTAAGAGACGTTTCGAATATATTTCAAGGCATTTTGTTTAGTAGTGGCGATTGCTTAACTCAACCGTCCGATTTAGTAAGGCTGTGGATACACGAAAGTCAAAGAGTTTATGGAGACAAATTAGTGGAAGAAAAAGATATCGATGCATTTTCAAAAGCGCAACTCGACGTATTCAAGAAAAATTTCGAAGAAATTGACGAATCGACCGTCTTCGAAAAGCCTAACATATTTTGTCATTTTGCCGGTGGAATTGGAGAGCCTAAGTATATGCCCATTAAAACATGGGGTAAACTTAATAAGCTGCTAACCGAAGCTATGGCCAGTTATAACGATTTGGTTGCCGCCATGAATTTGGTTTTATTCGAAGACGCCATGATGCACGTGTGCAGGTGAGTATTTGTAATTTGAGCAGCTCAAATTTCAATTTATTTTCTAGAATAAATCGAATTTTGGAATCGCCTCGCGGAAGTGCCTTATTAGTAGGAGTCGGAGGAAGTGGAAAACAATCCCTATCCAGATTGGCAGCGTTTATATCGTCTTTAGAAGTTTGTCAGGTTCAACTTAAAAAGGGTTACGCAGTTGCCGATTTAAGAAAAGAACTAAGCGGTTTATATCTTAAATCTGGACTTAAAAATGTCGGAATTATGTTTTTGATGACAGACGCTCAAGTACCGAACGAACAATTTTTAGTTCTTATTAACGATATGTTAGCTTCTGGAGAATTTCCCGATATGTTTCCGGAAGATGAAGTGGAAAATATTATTGCGGGAGTTAGAAACGAAGTGAAAGGTGCAGGAATATTGGACACCAGAGAAAATTGTTGGAAATTTTTTATCGATAGAGTTAGACGTCAATTAAAAGTCGTTTTATGTTTTTCACCAGTTGGATCGACTTTACGCGTGAGAGGAAGAAAATTTCCAGCTATTATCAACTGCACTCAAGTCAATTGGTTTCACGAATGGCCACAAGAAGCTTTGATTTCTGTTTCATTAAGATTTTTAGAAGAAATAAATGTTTTGCCGGTAAGTATTATGTTAAGACATCAAGTCAAGATTCGCATCAATTTAAGCATTTAAAGTCGTCATCTTTGGTCTGTGGCTTAAGATCTCCTTAATTCTGCTTCATTCCCAATAATTACTGCAAATGCGATAGGTATACTCTTCCTCATTCAATCCGGTCTTTCTTGTCTATCCCACTCCAACTATTTACCTATTCTAGGTATCTAATAAATATTATCCATATTTTAGGAAGACTTGCGTGATCCGGTATCTAAATTTATGGCGTACACTCAC
Organism: Malthinus seriepunctatus; assembly: GCA_963924605.1. Lineage (NCBI taxonomy): Eukaryota > Metazoa > Arthropoda > Insecta > Coleoptera > Cantharidae > Malthinus > Malthinus seriepunctatus. The sequence continues at coordinate 104,121,933 of OZ004600.1, read as the reverse complement.
ACATCGGTGAATACGATATCCAAACAATATTTACAAAATGAAAGAAGATATAATTACACTACTCCAAAGTCATATTTAGAACAAATTAGCCTTTACTCAAAATTACTACGAATGAAATCCGAAGAACTACAAAAAAATATAGCTCGTTTAGAAAACGGTTTAGATAAATTAAAAACGACCGCTATACAAGTGGAAGAACTAAAAGTAAAATTGGCTGTGCAAGAAGTCGAACTTCAAGAAAAAAACGACGCCGCCGATGCCCTTATTGAAATAGTGCGTGTAGAAACTGAAAAAGTAACAATAGAAAAATCGTTAGCCGACGAGGAAGAAGTTAAAGTTGGCATTATAGCCGAGGAGGTTAGCAAAAAACAAAAGGATTGTGAAGAAGATTTAGTTAAAGCCGAGCCGGCTTTATTAGCCGCCCAAGAAGCTTTAAATACCCTTAACAAAGCAAATTTAACAGAATTAAAATCTTTTGGCTCACCACCTGGAGCTGTCACTAACGTAACTGCCGCAGTTATGGTTTTATTAGCACCGGCGTCAAAAATTCCTAAAGATAGAAGCTGGAAGGCTGCAAAGGTAAAGGCTCATATACGGAAGATTTGATTTGGTCAAATCGAACGGGCCAGATCAGCCGTATTATTAGATGGTATGTCGATGTGTCGAACGATCTGATAAGCTGACCAAATCATATCGTCCGTAACGTCGTTAGGTGCTCGGCTCGTCGGTCGGTAAAAAAGTTCTGTTCAGGACGTAAAAATGCACTTATAAAATCAGGTGCTATGACGAGTTGTCAAAGGTCGATTGCCGGCCGAGAAAATCAGATAATCTGTAAGTCTTTTAATGTTCGTAAAAACATAACTCTTTTAGATCGTAATGGCAAAAGTGGATGCATTTTTAGACCAATTAATTAACTACGATAAAGAAAATATCCATCCAGAAATAACAAAAGCGATCGAGCCGTATCTTAAAGATCCCGAATTTGATCCCGACTTTATACGATCAAAATCTGGCGCAGCAGCAGGCCTGTGTGCTTGGGTTATTAATATTATTAGGTTTTATGAAGTATTTTGTGACGTGGAACCAAAACGAAAGGCTTTAGCGCAAGCTAATGCGGATTTAGCTGCTGCTCAAGATAAGTTGAGCACAATTAAGAAAAAAGTTGTGGTGAGTTGCAAATTTATAGTGAGAACGCTAAAAAGTAGTTTCGCCCACGTATTCCAAAATATTCCAAAATATAAAAATATTCCAAATCCGTCCAAAATATTTAATTTTTAGTCCTTGGAAGAAATGTTAGCTAATTTAACTGCCGATTTTGAGAAAGCCACGAGCGAAAAATTGAAATGCCAAAAAGAAGCCGACGCTACTAATGCTACAATTCGATTAGCAAATCGCTTAGTCGGTGGTTTAGCAAGTGAAAACGTTAGATGGGCCGAAGCTGTTAACAAGTGAGATGATTCAAAGCTTTTGTAATTGTATTTTTACTTGCGAATTTTAGTTTTACCTTACAAGGAACAATGCTACCTGGAGATGTCCTCCTAATTACTGCTTTTATTTCTTACGTCGGTTGTTTTACAAAACAATATCGATTTGATTTGCTTCAAAAAATGTGGTTACCTTTTATAAAAAATTTAGACGTAAGTTTTTCGGTTTTGGGCTCTTCTAAAATCACTCCACCATGTCCGCTTTCCGAGACTTAAAAGCTGCCCAAGTTGCGTTCGGTCGACTTTGATTTCGAACAGCAGCGGTCTCGAGAAGGTTGGAAAGGGCGGTGGTTTTAGAACTCTTCAAAATTTATTTACCCGCCGTTTATTTTAGCCCCCCATTCCTGTAACTGAAAATTTAGATCCACTATCGTTATTAACCGATGATACGCAAGTTGCTAAGTGGCAAAACGAAGGTTTACCAAGTGATCGTATGTCTACAGAAAATGCTACAATTTTATCCAACTCCGATCGATGGCCTTTAATGATCGATCCTCAAGTAAATATTTTATATACATTTTAATACAAATAGTGATAATAAAGAAGCCCTTTGAAAACCCCACAATTCTTGGTGATGTTAAGCTACGCCTCCAACTTGGTAGATTAATCAGGGAGTAGTCTCTTCTCGTCACTTTCTGGGCTCTTAATTTTTTAGGGGTTCTTTTGAGAGCCTATGACGTCACAAAAGTGTGGCCCTTTTTTATCTACTACAAATTAACAATAAATAATATTTTAGTTACAAGGTATAAAATGGATAAAACAAAAATATGGCGATAGTTTGCGAGTTATACGTTTAGGACAAAAAGGTTATTTAGAAATGATCGAAAAGTCTATACTTTCGGGTGCAGCAGTTTTAGTAGAAAGTATAGGTGAAAATCTAGATCCAGTTCTAGATCCTTTACTAGGTAGAAATTTAATAAAAAAAGGAAAGTAAGTTGAAAAATTTGAGTCTCGCAAAAGCACCAAAATTCCATGTTTTTCTAGAGCCATTAAAATTGCCGATAAAGAAATCGAATACAACCCTAACTTTCGATTGTACCTTCAAACTAAATTAGCAAATCCACATTATAAACCGGAAATGCAAGCTCAGGCTACTTTAATCAATTTTACCGTTACACGAGATGGTTTAGAAGACCAACTTTTAGCAGAAGTTGTTAAAGCCGAAAGACCAGATTTAGAAGAACTTAAAGTAAGTTTTTCCATATTCGTTTTAGGATATGTAACGCGGACCTTCAAACAGGGCTGTACTGGCCGGAAATTTTCCGGTGGCCCGTTATGTGACAATGAAAAAAATATACTGAAAAAATTTAGATAAATTGAAAAAATCAAAAATATGAACCTGGACTATCGGATTTCCCGGTACTAACTTTTTTCCCAGTCCAGCCCTGCTTCTAAAACTCGGTAAGGAATTAATTTTGCTCTAACTTATTCCTTTATTATTAGGCCGAATTGACGAAACAACAAAATGATTTTAAAATAATGTTAAAATGTCTAGAAGATGATTTATTGTCAAGATTGTCTTCGGCCGGAGGAAATCTATTAGGAGATACAAGTTTGGTAGAAAATTTAGAAACAACAAAGCGTACAGCTGCCGAAATTGAACAAAAAGTAATCGAAGCCAAAAAAACTTCCATTCAAATCGACCAAGCTCGAGAATATTATAGGCCGGCAGCAGCTAGAGCGAGTTTATTGTATTTTATTTTGAATGAGCTCAATACCATAAATCCGATTTATCAATTTTCCTTAAAAGTAGGTAGACGTCGATTTTTTAGAGATACCTGGGCGGAGCCAATATCTTGCGTAGTACATATGGAGGTAAAGAGTACTCTTTCTCTCTGTTGTATAAGGGTGAATCAGAGCACCCGTATCAGGCGTTTTTCTCAAAAACGATTAGTCGTAGAGAGTCGAGTAAAAAATGTTGATTACAAAAGCCGTAAAGTGGTCGAAAGTGGTATCAATGAAAAGATATTTAAAAACCAAGCAAGTTTTGTAGAGAAAATTTTTTTATTACTGCCATTCCAAATTCTGAAGTTCGTGAACTTCTGAGAAAAACTTTTTGGCATTCCGACCTTTCTGCGGAATAAAAATATTACCATTCCATTCATTAATAAGGTTTTTGTGATACAATTTTTTATTTCAACTCTCTAGGACCATCTAATCGATTTTGAAAAAAAGGCTAAGAACGATAAGATGGTCGAACTTCAGAATTTGGAATGGCAGTAATCAAATTACTTTCTCTACAAAACTTGCTTGGTTTTTAAAGATCTTTTCATTGATACCACTTTCGACCTATCTTGCCATTTAAAATTCTGGAGTTCTTCTCATTTTGAGATAATATCTTCGGCATGCGGAATAACAATACCACCATTTCATTCTTTATTGCGGCTTTTGTAATCAAAATTTTTGACTCAACTGTCTACGACTAATCGTTTTTGAGAAAAGCGCCTGATACAGGTGCTCTGATTCACCTGATTCTCGAAAATTGATGCGATCGGTCACATTTTCGTCGTAGGGCAGAATCCAGGCAATCTCTGAAAAATCAACGTCTACACTTTTTGTTTCAATTATTTTTATTTAATTTTAGGCATTTAGCGTTGTATTTCAAAAAGCTATAGCAAAAGCCGATCAATCGGATGATGTTGCGATTAGAGTTAACAATTTAATAGACTGCATCTCTTTTTCCGTTTTTCAATACACGTCTCGTGGACTTTTTGAGTGCGATAAATTAATATTTGCTTCTCAAATGACATTCCAAGTAAACAGCATCAAAATTAAATTTCCAAGAATCTATTTGTCCATTTTTTTAGATACTTCTAATGAGCGAAGAAATATCGTCTGCAGATTTAGATTTCTTGCTTCGATTTCCTTTAAAACCCCACGTCACGAGTCCGGTCGATTTCCTCTCAAATTCCAGTTGGGGCGGAATATGCAGTTTATCGACTAAAGACGAATTTAGAAATTTAGATCGAGATATTGAAGTTTCTCCTAAACGTTGGAAAAAACTAATCGAAAGCGAATGCCCCGAACGCGAAAAGTTTCCCCAAGAATGGAAAAGTAAAACGGCTCTTCAAAGGTTATGTATGATGAGAGCCTTAAGACCAGATAGGATGACTTATGCAGTAGCGTAAGTAATAGGTACATGTTAGCATTTTTCGCAACTGCCATTTTACCCCAAAACAGGGCATTTATCGAAGAAAAGTTGGGCGTTAAGTACGTAGAAAACAAAACTTTGGACTTTGAAAAATCTTTCGAAGAAACTAGTCCTTCGACTCCCATATTTTTCATTCTTTCTCCAGGAGTAAATCCTTTGAAAGACGTAGAAGCTTTTGGAGAAAAAATGGGCTATACTTCGGATAATCAAAATTTTCACAACGTTTCTCTCGGCCAAGGACAAGAAGTTGTAGCGGAATCTGCGATGGACGCTGCCGCGCAACACGGACATTGGGTTATTTTGCAAAACATCCACTTGGTTAGAAAATGGTTAACAGTTTTAGAGAAAAAGGTAGAGCATTACGCCGAAAATTCGCACGGAAATTACAGGGTTTTTATGAGCGCCGAACCTGCTGCGACGCCCGAAGCTCACATAATTCCTCAAGTAGGAAATAAACTATTTTTTAAATTTTCCTCTATAATCGATTTTTGTAGGGTATTCTGGAATCTTCCATTAAAATAACTAACGAACCTCCTACTGGGATGCAAGCCAATTTACATAAAGCTCTCACCAATTTTAATCAAGAAACTTTAGAACAATGTGGCAAGGAAGCCGAATTTAAAGTAATATTATTTTCTCTTTGTTATTTCCACGCCGTCGTAGCAGAACGTAGAAAATTTGGTCCTCAAGGTTGGAATAAAATCTATCCATTCAACGTAGGAGACTTAACCATAAGCGTTTTTGTTTTGTACAACTATTTGGAAGCAAACTCTAAAGTACCGTGGGAAGACTTGAGATATCTTTTCGGTGAAATCATGTACGGAGGTCATATAACAGACGATTGGGATAGAAGACTGTGCATAACGTATTTAGAAGAACTCCTACAACCAGATTTAGTAAAATTTAAATTATATAGAGTAGTGAGAAACCACCACTTTTTTTGGAAATCCTAATTTTGTTTTTTAAACATTAGGGGTCTCAAAATTAAAAAGTGACCTAAAATTGCAAAGACGGAAAGACAAAAAAATGCCATTGTGCCGGGAGGATTTTAAGTGGACGATTTCTCACTATTACTTATTTTATAAAATTTTATCATACTTAATTTAAAATATTTTTAGGTCGATGGAGAACTTCAGTTAGGTCCGGGATTCCCTGCTCCTCCAAATATTGACTACGTCGGTTATCATTCATACATCGACGAAATGATGCCACCAGAATCCCCAAATTTATATGGACTTCATCCAAATGCCGAAATTGGATTTTTAACTACTACAGCTGAAAACTTATTTAGAACCGTTTTCGAAATGCAACCTAGAGATGCCGGATCATCTGGTGGAGCAACAGTTACTAGAGAAGATAAAGTACGCTATAATACCATAACTCCATATTGTATACGACCTATTCCTATTATGAGAACTTATTTATAGGTTAAACAAATAATAGACGAAATGATAGAAAAGTTGCCGGAAGATTTTAATATGGTCGAAATAATGGGTAAAGTAGAAGAGAGAACTCCTTACGTTATCGTTGCGTTTCAAGAATGCGAAAGAATGAATTTCTTAATGGGCGAAATAAAACGATCGTTAAAAGAATTAGATTTAGGACTTAAAGGAGAACTTACCACTACATCCGATATGGAAGATTTAGAAAACGCTTTATTTTTAGATCAAGTTCCACCAAGCTGGAGCAGAAGAGCGTATCCATCTCTTCTCGGACTCACACCTTGGTTTATAGATTTATTGTTAAGGATACGCGAGCTAGAAACGTGGTCGACAGATTTTGTGGTACGAGATACTTTTTTGTGACATCCTTTGCCCAAGAGACTTAGACTCTTCCCAACACGTTTTTCACTTTTACTTTTCACTTCACAAAAGTAGAGAGTAGGCCAAGTTACTAGTAGGGAGTTTGAATTATTTGTCTTTTGAACTTAGTATAGGTACAGTGTTTCGCATTTAAGATAAAGACACCCCCATATATTCGCTATTTGAAGGAGTACAACTTTTTCTAATAGCTTTTTCCGTTTCTCTAACGCGAAGCAAAGTATCGAGAATTGGTCCTGTTTGCGAGGTCGTAGTAGGCTGGGTTTAAAGTTCACATTTAAGTTGAACACCTTAAAATATGCGACTCGTCCATCTGTACGACTGTGTATAAAAACTCAAACCTGTACTCCTTCAAATAGCGAAAATATGGAGGTGTCTTCATCTTTAATGCGACACACTGTATGATTCACAAAGAAGTGGTGACTTATCACTATTAATAACTTTTAGTTACCTTCGTCCGTTTGGCTAGGCGGTTTCTTCAACCCTCAATCGTTATTAACAGCTATCATGCAGAGTACTGCTAGACGAAACGAACTTCCACTAGATAAAATGTGCTTGCAGTGCGACGTTAGTAAAAAACAAAAAGAAGAGTTTACGTAAGCTAAGTTTTTATTTAATGACCCGTCGTAAAAAAATAAATAATTTAAGGAGTGCGCCAAGAGAAGGTGCTTACATCCACGGATTATTCATGGAAGGTGCTCGATGGGACGTTCTAGCTGGGATTATTGCCGACTCAAGATTAAAAGAATTGTTTCCTCCTATGCCCGTTATCAACGTACGCGCCATAACCCAAGATAAACAAGATTTACGAAATATGTACGAGTGCCCAATGTATAAAACGAGAACAAGGGGTCCTACTTACGTTTGGACATTTAATTTGAAAACTAAAGATAAACCAGCAAAATGGACTTTGGCCGGAGTTGCCATTTTATTGCAAGTTTAAATATTATTTATATGGAAAGACCTATTTTCACACACACACACGCACACACTCAAAATAAATTATTGTTACCAATGTGTAGTATAATGTACTATTATACAGGGTGATTTTTTTAAGTGGTACTAACATTGGGATCTCGGAAACCGTAATAGTTACGAGGCTGGTTAAATTAGCAAAAAGTTGCATATTTTGATGATCTTTAAGATTCCGTTTAGAAAATTTCAAAATTCAAAATGGTTTCCGAGATAATGCAGAAAAACAAAAAATTGGCAATTTCGTTTTTCGACTGTAGTTTCAAAATGGCGTACTTAAGAAAAAAAATTGTAAGAAATCCTTTTAGGAGATCAAAAAAGCTATCAAACGATACCAAACTCGACTTTTTATCACATCGACGCTAGGCGTCTCGACGTTCAACTTTTCGTTTTCTTATGGAGGACATACGATTTTTTCTGCAAATATTACTCAGTAGGCTTATCTAAATTCGGATACCAAACGAAAACTTTCTATCTTGAACTTTTCTTAATTTTCACAACTTTTCAGGTTATGCTATGTTACGTTATGTTAATATTTTACTTTATTATAATATTTACGTTATTTTTTACGATAAAAAATAACGAATAAAACTTAGTTTTTAAATTTTTAGAAAAGTAATTTGAGCTGGAAATAAAAATAAATCAAATTATTATTTATTTATTAAATCTTAGTAATGAAATTTTATTTCTTGAATAAATTACTTTTCTAAAAATTTAAAAACTAAGTTTTAGACGTTATTTTTTATTGTAATTGTATTTTATTGTAATTTTTTATTGTAAAAAATAACCTAAAGTAAAATATTAACATAACATAATAGTTCAATCAGCTTAGTGCTGTTTATAGGGGTCAACCTCTAACTAATTAGTAACAAGACGGGACCACTTTTAAAAATTTTCATTTAGTGAGTCAAAATAGGGGAAAAAAAGTCTACCGTTTTTTTTTGCATACATACAAAGTTATAGGCCATTTAAGAAAAAGAGGGTGTTTTTTGCAAAATACTTGGAAAGGAAGTCAGATATCGATAAAATATATAGGACCAAACTTGTTGACCATAAAATTACTAACAAAAAACATTTAGCATGTTTTTAGTTTTGGCCATCTATTAAGGTAGTACGACTGTTTCTTAAAGTTATCATTTTTCCAAATTGTTAATTAACAAAATAATGTTTTAACCTATTTGTAATGCAATTAAAATTCTGAAAAAATTCACCTGTTATCTGACATTGTTAGGGAAGATATGCTATGAGTTTCAACTTGTTTGAAGCTCATTTGTTTAAATTATGGGTTTTTATTTATAAAAAAAATGTTTTTTTCTTTCATTCTAGTTTTTTGCAATTTTAACATCTTTAGAGTTGGCAGAGACCAATGAAACTATGTTCGTCTTGTTCCTTATGAAATTGTCGACAAAAGTTGTCCCCTTCAATTTTTTCTGTCATCATTTGTTTTTTATTAATTCGCGTGCAAACTTGAAAACTAGTTTGCACGCGGACACCAACGATAGATGTACATTGTCCATTGTTAGGCTACTTTTTAATTTGTATTACCTGTTTTATTATTCCTCGATCTTCATTGCTTCGTTGTTGAGTGGTATCAGTGATGAAGAAATTGAAGTAGACGATGGACAATATAAAATCATTCAAACTAATTTTCAAGTTTGCACGCGAATTAATAAAAAACAAATGATGACAGAAAAAATTGAAGGGGACAACTTTTGTCGACAATTTCATAAGGAACAAGACGAACATAATTTCATTGGTCTCTGCCAACTCTAAAGATGTTAAAATTGCAAAAAACTAGAATGAAAGAAAAAAACATTTTTTTTATAAATAAAAACCCATAATTTAAACAAATGAGCTTCAAACAAGTTGAAACTCGTAGCATATCTTCTCTAACAATGTCAGATAACAGGTGAATTTTTTCAGAATTTTAATTGCATTACAAATAGGTTAAAACATTGTTTTGTTAATTAACAATTTGGAAAAATGATAACTTTAAGAAACAGTCGTACTACCTTAATAGATGGCCAAAACTAAAAACATGCTAAATGTTTTTTGTTAGTAATTTTATGGTCAACAAGTTTGGTCCTATATATTTTATCGATATCTGGCGTCCTTTTCAAGTATTTTGCAAAAAACACCCTCTTTTTCTTCAGTGGCCTATAACTTTATATGTATGCAAAAAAAAACGGTAGACTTTTTTTTCCCTGTTTTTACTCACCAAATGAAAATTTTTAAAAGTGGTCCCGTCCTGTTACTAATTAGTTAGAGGTCCAATGTCTAATGTGATTGGACTAATAACATAACCTGAAAAGTTGTGAAAATTAAGAAAAGTTTAAGATAGGAAGCTGTTGTTTGGTATCCGAATTTAGATAAGCCTACTGAGTAATATTTGCAAAAAAAATAATATGTCCCCCATAAGAAAATGAAAAGTTGAACGTTGCGACGCTTCGCGTCGATGTGATAAAAAGTCGAGTTTGGTATCGTTTGATAGCTTTTTTGATGTCCTAAAAGGATTTCTTACAATTATTTTTCTAAAGTACGCCATTTTGAAACTACAGTCGAAAAACGAAATTGCCAATTTTTTGTTTTTCTGCATTATCTCGGAAACCATTTTGAATTTTGAAATTTTCTAAACGAATTCTTAAAGATCATCAAAATATGCAACTTTTTGCTAATTTAACCAGCCTGGTAACTATTACGGTTTCCGAGATCCCAATGTTAGTACCAATTAAAAAAATCACCCTGTATTATAAGTACGAGAAATAAGATTTTATATGTAAGTGAGATGTTTACTCACGAACGCGAAGCGTGAGTGTGTTAATTCTTATGAGCATATAAAGATATTTCGCTCACGTGTGATATAAGACGCTTTATCTTAGTAAGAAATTTAAAAAAAAATATTTTAAAAATGTCAAATAGTTATTTGTTTTATAAAGAGACAAAGTGACGTTTTGTGTGACAAGACTGTGTTTGGCTGAAGAGCGAGCGCGTAGCGAGCGAGTCAGGCAATACAGGCGAGTCACACAAAACTACTTTGACTCCGTATAAAACATTAAATTTTTTCTGCAAACGTAAAGCGTAAAACTGAAAATTTTGATTTTTGAAAGAGCACCATCTCTTGTCAATTACTTGTAGTTCAATTGTCAAATATTTTTTAAAATTAACTTAAATTTGTAAAAAAAGCTAATTATTAAAAGCAACGAACTAATTATAAAGGAAAATTTAAAAAACATTAAATTGTTTACATTACAAATGCTTAAAAAACATTTTTTACGTTAAAAATAAAAATAATGTGCGGTTAAGATTTTACTTTTCCCTCCTAGACAGACAAAAATTACTTTTCTGACAATTTTTCCTGCCTCGGCGGGAAAGTTAAACTTCACCGTTACCTATTCAGTGACACAAAGGCGACTTTTTCTGACGTTTAAAGAAAAAATTGTGAAATTTAATTGACAAAAGTCAAATAATTTTAGAAAAAATAAAAATCGTTTACCATTTAGTTTGTGGTTGTTATGGTTTTTTGATAAAAAATTTACAAACTGTAAACTGTGTTGTGGGTTGTTTTTGTGAAAAAATTAGAACGTGGTCTTGGAGTTATTACCGGAAAATATTCGTTTGGAAGCCGAATTAGCAACTTTGGGAGTTGGGAATGCTTCCTTCGAAATCACAAGAGCTTTATAATAAGGAATATTCGTTGTTTAAAGCTTGGGAGACCGAAAACCTAATTACAGAAAATTCCGAGAATGTATTCTTTACAAAAGGTTAGTTATCGAAAGTCCTTTAATAATAATTATAGACATAATTATGTAAATTTTATGTAGTTTCTAATATTTATTTTTACAAATAGTCACGAAAATACAAGTCATCGTCACTGTGGGCGCTATATTATACTTCATGCTACGCTAAATTTGTATGAAAATGTAGACCCTAAGTTGATTGCTTTTTTCAACGGGACACGTTGGATATGAAGTCAAGAAGTAATCCGTTTTTTCAAGAGACAAACTACAGCAATTTCTTTCCAACGCACCTGATGATACTTTTCTGATTAAGGTGTACTTTAGAATATTTATTAATTCGTGATATTGACGTCAGTTTTTGCAGTTGCTGGTGGGTGCAGTTGTGACGAATTGATAAAAATGTGTAAGGAGAATGTACAAGATAAGGATGATTTACTGCTTATCCACTTTCCTTATACAAAAAAACATAAAAAACGATCGTTCTTTATGTTAGCTAACAGTTTTGGTGCCGTAAATTTGAGTCCGAAGAAAGTGACCACCGACGAGGAACATGCACAGTACAACCTATCGGAATTAATATACTCAGTGACATAGAAATTGCAACACCAAGAAGCACTAGGAATTTTTGATAAAATTTGGCAAAACCGTTTAACTACTCAAGGGTAATAATTGATTAAAATTTAAAAAAAACAATTGAACATAAACCGCCATAAACTTAATTTTTATTAATAATGGGTTAAACGCCCTTATTGGTTACACACTCTACCACTATTCGTGGTATCGATTCTAGCAGGTGATCGATATCCTTCTGGACTATTGTGTTCCAAGCAACCTGCAATTCATTATTGAGAGCTAAGAGGGTCAGTGAAGGATTTGCTAAATTTGTCAGTCTTCTTCCTATTATGTCCCACTGATGTTCAATAAGCGATAGGTTAGGAGATCCGGCTAGACATAGCAAGACATTGACATAGGCCTCTCCAAAAACATTAAAAAAAGTTCTTGCGACATGATAACGGGCATTATCCTACTGGAAAATAGGGTCTTCCAGCTGCTGAAGATATGGAAGAATATACGGTCTCACAACCTCATTAACATAACGCTGGGCGTTCATACTGCCTCTATTGGTCTGCAATTGATCTGGTACTGAAGATTCAGTCCCTTAACGCCATATGCCTAAGGTAACGGTCCTGCACCTCGTTAGTTCGTTTTAGTTCTTCTGATCGTCTTTTACGACGTTGTTGACCCTCTCTGGCCCATGCTCGGTAACGTGGCATGGTGGTGGATTGGTTTCGGTTGAGACGATTGGCGATTTCCCTAAACGAAAAACCACTTTCGCGTAAGCCAAAAATTCGATCTCTTTCAAATTCGCTCAACTGGCGGTAATTTGCACGCCGTCGTATTCTAGACATAATCACACCCTCAAAATAAGTGAAAGAGAAGAATGGCAAGTTAACAAATTAACGGAAACTCGTAAGAAATGCACCTGATAATAATGTACGAAAAAACAACGCGAGGTGTCAAATATGCCATTACCACTTGATCAATGTCATCCAAATTTTAATCAAATATGACCCTTGATTAGTTAAGGACGCGCTGCAAAAGTGGAGGGGAGACATTTTTGCCATAGCGTGTATTTTTACCACTTTAAGTTGAAGGAAAAAACTATAGATGGTGCCAACATACTGTCAAAATAATTATTTTAATTACCAATGTCAACCAATCTCAAACTAAAAAAAAACTAGAAACAGTACTTAAAAGTAGAACATTACAACATCGTTTTGGACGGTTTTCGATGCTGTAATGAGTACAATGAAAGTCGGATATAACGACGGCGAAGGGACCGACTAAACCGGGTCGTTATACCCGGTCGTCGTTATATCAAGACACCCATTTTTATTATCAAAAAAAATTTTTATTAAGAAAGGGAATAAATAAAGAAATATTAAAACACAATAATTATTAAAAATAAACTAAGAACTAATGCTTGATCAATATCTGCATGCCTGGATAGCCGAAGTTTTTTTTTTAGCAACAAATTTTCATTAAACGCATCTTTGATTTTAACTCGGTTCTTCCATATAGTAGATACACTTGAATGCGATAATCTGAACTCATTTGCAATGTTATTGTTGGATTCACCTGCTTCAAGTCTGCAAATTATTAGGCCTTTCTCCTCATTGGACAAAACGTTTCTTATTTTCGATGTAGAAGCCATTTCTTACACGATAAGTTAACACTTGTATACGTAACGAAATTATGAAACACACAGTCAAAGGACAAAATAAATGCGAACAAAATGCGTTACGGTTTTTTCCAGTCCGCGCCCGGGTAATTTCCCGAGAATTGCTTGCAGCCATAGGTTGAAAACATACCCAGGTGGGACCAAGAACCACGACCACGTGTTTGTCTTTACCATTTATCACGTCGCGTCGTTATATCCGGTCTGCCAAACCAAAAATTTGCTTTTTTTTCGGACGTTAAAAGCGACTTCGTCGCTATATCCGGCGTCGCTATAACCAGATTATTTTACATTCAGTTGAATACAAATCCAACCAAACATTCAAATTCCCGTCGCAATATGCGACTTTTCGTTATAAGCGACGTCGTTATTCGCGACTTTCACTGTATATTGTAAACGAGTATATTGTGAATGAGTATATTGTTACAAAAGAACATTAAAGTTAAAAATTTATACCTGGAACTTTAAAATTTTGCTTGGGCCATCTAAAAGGCAATGCCTGAACTATTGTCGAAAGATTTGGTTGAAAAGACCGCTAAGGACATATTTTGATTGAGTATTTTGTTGTAGATTTCGTTTAATTAGCGATGGAATCACTTAAAAATTAGGTATTGTTCTTATAACGATCTCCACCAGGAAATAACGGAATTTCATCAATATTGGTTGCTTCAAAATTTGAAAGTTTCTTGTTTTCAAAAATTAATTTAACCTATTTATTCATAATATAAAGCAATGAAAATTGTTCATCTCCTTCATTGATCTTTCCTTATTAAACATTCAAAAAAATTAAGTTCATATAACGTTTAGTTTTTAAATCCTACAACTAAAACTAAAGGCTTATTTTTAACGTTGCTTTGTCAGCGCGGCCTTAAGCGGTTTTACCAAATTTTATCAAAAAATTCCTAGTTTTTCTTGGTGTTACAATTTCTATGTCACTGAGTACTTTCGGAAAAATGCCAACAAAAATTGCCAAATTTCTCAATCTAAAGAACGCTGAGACATATATACGGGCCATTCGTTCGGAAGTTTGGCTACTACTTTGTTGGGGGATTATGGTGGCGACATTACCACTTTGAAGTGTTTTGGAGGCTGGAAAAGCGACAACGTAGCTGAAGGCCTCATGGAAAATTCCCTTCCAAACGAGGCCAAAATCGGAAAAAATGGTCTATACCTCGGTCTATACAGTATTTAGTGTAATCCCAATGTAATATTTGGTTAAAACTAAGTTTCTAATAAAAACTTTGTATTTTCAATAAAAATCGTATCACAGTTTTAGTAGCAGTAATACTTTATCTTACTAGTAAGTATAATGTACCTACCTTATATACTCCAGTTTTTATACTCACTATAATGTACATTATATTCTTATTTTAGTTACTCAAAATAATCACATGAAATAGGCAAAAACCTGCTACTGTAAGATAATAATAGTTTGTTTTATTAGGAGTAAAAGTGTCACTTTTTTTTGGCGGGCTTGTCAAACGAAACGAAGTTGAGTCTGACAACTACTGACGAGCCAAAAAACGTACTTTTACTCCCAACGAAACATGTAAAACTTATAAAAACAAAAAATAAAATTTTTGAAAGAGCGCCGTCTCTTGAAAATTATTTGTAGTTCAATTGTCAAATATTTTTTAAAATTAACTTTAATTTGTAAAAAGAAGCTAATTAACAACGCAACGCAACGAACAAATTATAACAGAAAATTTATAAAAACATTACCTTTTTAAATAATTTATTTGTAATTAACAATAATTATTTTAAATAAATAAATAATTCAATAACTCTTTTTTCGAGTTTTCTGAAAAGTCAAAATTTAATTATAAAGTGGATTAGAAGGTCTTCTAGTAATGATATAAATTCGGTAAAGACGTAAATTGTAGCAGGAAGTCCGCTTTATAAATATCCGCAATCAAAATATGTAATTCAATAAGTCTTTATTACGTTATTAAGGGCGGTTCAAGATTAAAAAGTGCTTAAATTTCTAGTTTTCTGAAGAGATAAAATTCATTTCTAAAGTGGAATAGAAGATCTTCTACAGGGTGGTTGGTTTTTTACTGTCTAGCTAATATCTGCTGAAATATTGAAGGTACAAAATAGCGTAAACAATGTTTTTGCACGGCCTACTTATTTTCCGGAAAAATCTATAACTTTGTTTTTTTAAATAGAACACCCTGTATATTTTTACAACGGTTTGGCTTTCTAATAATTATGCCCAATATTTCAAAAAAAGGAACAATATGAGGGTTGTAGTGACTCTTGATTAACATTAAATTATTTACTTTTATCAAACTAAGAAATTTCGGAACAAACTTTAAGATGTAATGTATTATAATCATTGTTCAAATTGTCCACCATGGAATTCAATATCTTTTGGCCCTCTCTGACTGTTTTCTGCAACACTCATCCTGTTATTTTTTGAAATATTGGGCATAATTATTAGAAAGCAAAATGGATATACCGTTGTAAAGAGAAATTGATTTAGAATACGCTTCAGTAAAAATATACAGGGCATTCTATTTAAAAAACCAAAGTTACATATTTTTACGAAAAATAAGTAAGCCATGGAAAAAAATTGTTTGCACTATTTTGTAGATGAGGTGTTGTTTGAAAAGTTTATAATTTAACTTTTTTTTGTACCTTCAATATTTCAGCAGATATTAGCTAAACAGTAAAAAACCAACCATCCCTTATAGTGATGGGAAAAATTTGCTAAACAGGTACCTACACTGTATCAGGAAGTGTGCTTTATAAATATCCGTAATCAAAATAATTCTATAACTCTTTATTACGTTATTAAGGGCGGTTCAAGATTAGTGCTTAAATTTCGAGTTTTCTGAAGAGATAAAATTCATTTCTAAAGTGAAAGGGAACGTCTCCTAGTGATGGAAAAAATTTGATAAAGATGTAAATTGTAGCATGAAGTGCGCTTTATAAATGTATGTAATCAAAATAATTCAATAACTCTTTATTACGTTATTAAGGATATTGAAAGATTAAAAAGTGCAAAAATTTGGAATTTTCTGAAAAGACAAAATTCATTTCTAAAGTGGAATAGGAGGTCTTTTAGTGATGGGAAAAATTTGCTAAAAAGGTACAGTCACCTGCATATCTTTTAGCCACCTCGGCTATACGCCTAGCACGAATTGTGGATTGAACCATCAATAACACCCCCCTACTTAAACTGAGGGGTAGCTTTATTTTGCCAACAAGTAGTAAATCAACAAACTGTGGTGGTGTTATAATGGTTGCACTCACAATTCGTGCTAAAGTATTGCTCGGGTGGCCAAAAGATATGCAGGTGATAGTACACTGTAGCTGGAAATGCGCTTTATAAATATCCTCAAAGTAAATTGATCTTTACTAAGGGCCGTTTTTTAATAATTGCTCAAAGGGTTTCCTACATTTAAGACTAAATTTCATATTTACTTAAAATTTTAATCATGTGAGAACTGGGGGTCCATTTCCCCCCCCCACTTTCAATTTTACAATTTTTTTTATTGATTTCGAAGGTGCTCGCCAGGTGCTGGCGAATGCTGATATTTTTATAAAAAGTGCTCTGCAAATAAGCTAGTAAATTGAACGCATACCTGGGGGGGCTGTGGAAACGAGAGCCCCCCCCCCACTTTCGATTTTTCAATTTTTTTTATAGATTTGGAAGGTGCTTGCCAGATGCTGGCGACGGCTGATATTTTTATAAAAAGTGCTCTGCAAATAAGCTAGTAAATTGAACGCATACCTGGGGGGGCTGTGGAAATGAGAGCCCCCCCCACTTTCGATTTTTCAATTTTTTTTTATAGATTTGGAAGGTGCTCGCCAGATGCTGGCGAATGCTGATATTTTTATAAAAAGTGCTCTGCAAATAAGCTCGTAAATTGAACGCATACCTGGGGGGGGCTGTGGAAACGAGAGCCCCCCCCCCCACTTTCGATTTTTCAATTTTTTTTTATTGATTTGGAAGGTGCTCGCCAGATGCTGGCGAATGCTGATATTTTTATAAAAAGTGCTCTGCAACTAACTTTATAAATGGGGATTATCTTTGGAGCCTGTCTGGGAGAGGACTCTTATTCGTCTAGAAAGTGCTCCAAGTTAAATTAAAGTAATTTTCTCAGAATCTGAGCCGAGATTTTTTTATTTTTGGATATTTTTGGAAAATTACCAAACAAAAGAAAAATAATAAAATATTACATATTTCATATAATATCAAAAAGTGAGGTTATCTACGTCGTTCACAATTTTAAATGCACTCTATTTTTAAATAAATATAGAATGGTTTAAACTATCATTTAAAATAGAAATCATCCCCATAAAAATATTCAGGCTACTCAAGCTACCCAGCAAATAAAATGAAATCTATAAATTTAATAACATCGTAATTTTCAAAATTCAAAAAAATATAGAAAGGTCCCGAGGCATTTTATGCTTATATTTTATATAATAAGCTATTTTCGAAAAATAGTAAATAATAAAAAAAGCCCCTATGGTGCAAACTTTATACAACTTTGTATACTACACTTCATTTGTGACGTCAGGATCATAAATTTCAATAGTTTTACACTCTCGGAGGCAAGCTTTCAATAAAGAATAATTAAGATTGAACTTAATAAGAAATTTCTTCATAATTTATTTATTGATTTAATTCTTTTTTGAAAATTGAAATAGATCAAAATATAATTTTAGATTTCGAAACAGATTTATATTAAACTAGCAGGGCCCGTGGGCTACGCCACACACCTTTTGATTTAGCGGCACCTTCGTTTGCAAATCCTATAGATATCTATAAGAAACAAGCAAATTTGTAGTTTTCGACTCTCCTAGAGCTCTCGGAATTTTTTGAATGTTTTTCTCGACTTTTGGGGGTAATCTTGCATACTTTAGGTTGGTTTTCAAAGGCGACCATGTGTAACGCATTCGAACATTTAACACGAAGCAATAAGATAATGGGGGTTAGAAATTCTTGTTTTTTTGGGGTTCATATGAGAGATGATCCAACTTTGGTATGAATTACCTAACACACACACTATCTAAATTATTATACTCAAGATGTTAGTGTTTATGTGTCCGAAAAAAATTTATTACGAGCTGTAAATTACGTTACGTTATATGGGAAATATTTATTAGATATTAATTAGACTTTGCTTTTAGTTCGAATTTTTTAAAATCTTGTTAAGAATAACACCTAGATACCAGATACTTAATTTGATTCTCGCTACCAGCAAAGTAATAATAAAATTTAGGTTAATTTAAGTTGGGGTATACTATTATTAATTATTGCGATAGAAAAGTCGAAATTTTTAATCCCTGGGCCTAAAATATTTTTTTGAGTAGCTTTTTTTTACGGCCTCTCCGATCTGTTTTACATCAGAAAAGTGATATGCCATAAGCGGTCCCATATACTGCATTGCAATCACTATTTTATTTTCTGGATAGCTTTAGTAACCTGAGCATTTTTAGGGGATGATTTCTATTTTAAATAATAGTTAGTACCATAGTAAACAACCCCCTAAAGGGAATTTTTGGCGTTCGGGACCTATCTATATTTTTTAGTTTTTTGAAAACTACCATGTTATTAAATTTGTAGATTTTATTTTATTTGCTGGGTAGCTTGAGTAGCCTGAGCATTTTTACGGGGATGATTTCAATTTTAAATTATAATTAGTACTATAGTAAACAACGCCCTAAACGGAACTTTTGGCCTTCGGGACCATTCTATATATTTTTTTAAATATAGAGTGCATTTAAAATTGTGAACGACGTATATAACCTCACTTCTTGATATTATGTGAAATATGTACTAATATTTTATTATTTTTCTTTTGTTTGGTAATTTTCAAAAAATATCCAAAAATAAAAAAATCTCGGCTCAGATTCTGAGAAAATTACTTTAATTTAACTTGGAGCACTTTCTTTCCTCTCCCAGACAGGCTCCAGAGATATCCCTATTTATAAAGTTAGTTGCAGAGCACTTTTTATAAAAATATCAGCATTCGCCAGCATCTGGCGAGCACCTTCCAAATTTATAAAAAAAAATTGAAAAATCGAAAGTGGGGGGGGCTGTCGTTTCCACAGCCCCCCCAGGTATACGTTCAATTTACTAGCTTATTTGAAGAGCACTTTTTATAAAAATATCAGCATTCGCCAGCATCTTGCGAGCACCTTCCAAATCTATAAAAAAAAATTGAAAAATCGAAAGTGGGGGGGGGGGCTGTCGTTTCCACAGCCCCCCCCCAGGTATGCGTTCAATTTACTAGCTTATTTGCAGAGCACGTTTTATAAAAATATCAGCATTCGCCAGCATCTGGCGAGCACCTTCCAAATCTATAAAAAGAAATTGAAAAATCGAAAGTGGGGGGGGCTCTCGTTTCCACAGCCCCCCCAGGTATGCGTTCAATTTACTAGCTTATTTGAAGAGCACTTTTTATAAAAATATCAGCATTCGCCAGCATCTTGCGAGCACCTTCCAAATCTATAAAAAAAAATTAAAAAATCGAAAGTGGGGGGGGCTGTCGTTTCCACAGCCCCCCCCAGGTATGCGTTCAATTTACTAGCTTATTTGCAGAGCACTTTTTATAAAAATATCAGCATTCGCCAGCACCTGGCGAGCACCTTCCAAATCAATAAAAAAAATTGTAAAATTGAAAGTGGGGGGGACTGGGGAAATGGACCCGAGAACTGGACTACATACGTGAGCAACACAAAATAATTTCACAAACATAAATTTAAATGAATATGTAAGAAAAGCTTAAAAGTATATGAGTCGAGAATCAATGGTTATGTAGAAAAAAATCGAAACATCTTCTATGTAATAAAGAAAAGTTTCATCAAATTACCATTTTTAATATTTTAATAAATTAACCAAACAAAAATGACTTCACAATTAATTAGAGATTATTACACAATTTTCAATGGAAAAAATTATACGATAAAGAAAATAAGGGAAACAATTATTACATACCTTGATGATGTTTAGAGGGTTATTTTTGTTTAAAATGTCTATTAATGGTTGAAAGAATGCACATAAACTCACCGTTTCAATTCGTCATTTTAATAAAACTAATTGATAAGACACCTGCAACTTGTCGATACTCGCGCATATCATTACTAATAACAATAACCAAATTAATGCCGATTAATAAATTCATGTATGGTCTACGGCAGAGCTCAGGGGAGGGGTCACACAATAATGTATTTTTTTTAATATACAGGGTAATTTTTTAAGTGGTACCCAACGTTGGGATCTCGGTACTCAAAAATTTAAAAATTCTTAACAACTTTTTAATTAAATTGGGTTATGTTACATTAATTAATTTTTATATTCATGCGAAATTACTGAAAATCGAAATATTGTGCATGTAATTTAAAGCTGAAGACGTTCTCTTCAACCACGTATTTTTTGTTTTTCTCTAGATCTGATCTATAATGAATAATGAACAATTTCTAATAACGTAAAATTGGGCGCTCGGTGTCAAGAGTGAATGGGTACCTATACTGCAGTATGCAGAAATAGGTTAACTTTCAATAATTCTCAAAAACTATTAACTTTTTTAAAAAATTGCAAAAAAGATTTTTTTAGTAGAATTTTCTCCTCTTCAATTTTTGACAATTTTTCGTTTACTACATACTTTTTGAGATATTCGAAAAAATATGATAAAAGGTGTTATTTTAGAAACTCAAATCCAATTTTGGGAGGCTTCCTACCTCGGAGGGTTGGAGACTTTTTGTATGATGCTAAGGGCTAAAAGTACTAAACAATAGCGAAGGTTACAGCTCTAGGCTAATTTATCTCGAGTCTAATGTTAAATGCACTGTAGTATTATAGACTATTTATTAGTAGTACTCCATGATCTTTGATAATACGGTAGTACATCATACATAAACAATTTGCAAAGCAAAGCTGGAAAAACAATTATACCTCACAACAAAAAATATTAGATAAAATTTACAAAATTACACAATTGTAGAGTTTATCTTTGAACATATTATTAGAGTTACTACTGACCTACAAAAATGACACCTGACCTATTTTTAAGGTGCACTGGGACATTAAGATTATTGTTTAATCTTATTATTATGTATATTTCGTGAAACAAAAATATCTACATTTTCTGTATTTTTGCAATGCATGGAATCGCAAACTACCCATTCTAGATAAAGATATTTCTTGAAACTCTAGTAGCAATATGTGAATAATAATTATGAAAGCGATTAAAAGTCTGGAAGTTACAATTTCTCCCTCTTGAACGTAGGATGTAGGATCCAGTTAAAAAATATCTTTGGTAGTAAGAAATGTAAAAAGCTTAACATTTAAATCGATCGAGACCTAAAATAATGTAGAAATATTTTGGATTTTACAGGGTGTTTCGTTTCAGATGTACTTAGACTTAACCTAACTTTGTTATTTTAAATAGAACACCCTGTATATTTTTGCATATTCAGATTTCCCGTCACATTTACAATAAAAAATGAATAAGGTTTTATGTCAGGATACTAACCGTTCTGGAGATATTGTCACTTCCATGTCAAAATTTGCTGAAATAGATTCAACTTTCGAGCCATTATGGCTGTAATCAAGATTTTAAAATCTGTTTGTAATATATCGACTATTTATAATAGTAAAAACCTTTATAAAAAGCTTAATGGTATACACCGAGGGGTTATCCACTCTCTGCAGTCAATGTACAAAAATTGAGCAGTCACTGGTAGTCATCTGCAGTCAATGGCAGCCATAGCATATGCAGTCATAGGCAGTCAACTGCAGTCAGTGTACAAATTCAGAACAGTGGTTGACCCCTCGGATATAAATAAATTATTGTTAAAACTTTAATTTGATTTCTTACGGAAAAAAAATCGTTACTCCAAAACAGCTTGAACGATTTGGATAAAAATTTATATTTCGATAGAGAATTAATTGACACTGTAACATCAAAAAATAAAAAATATGGCAGAGAAAATTTTAAGAAAATAAATTTCAGAATTTTGACCTACCCTTAAAGGTAGGCAATTTTAAAACAATTTTCAAAATCGACTTAATTAGGGCGAAAGCCCTATATTTTGGCTCTACGTTTTGAAATTTTTATAATTGTAATGACCGGTCAAGTTATACGAGAAAAACTACAAAATGGGACAATCAT
The DNA here is from genome assembly GCA_963924605.1 of Malthinus seriepunctatus. Lineage (NCBI taxonomy): Eukaryota > Metazoa > Arthropoda > Insecta > Coleoptera > Cantharidae > Malthinus > Malthinus seriepunctatus. The sequence continues at coordinate 104,099,399 of OZ004600.1, read as the reverse complement.
TCTATTGGCTGCCATTTCCCAATTTTCTATTGGGGTTAGGATATACCTACTATCTTATGGTAAAATAAAAATAAATTTGGTCCTATAGCTTGCAAATACGCGCCTAAAAGAACCATCTTATTTTTGGAATCAAACTCAAGAATTTTGAAACGTCGAGAAATGAAATTTAAAAAATCGGATTTTTTCTTGATTATAACTTATAACAACTATTTCTTGGAAAAAATTAAAATTAAGTTGTTGAAGAAAATGTGAACAAAATACTTTTTGAACAACCCACAAAAACAAACATTTTTTCGTCGCTTTTTCATATAAAATGAATGTAATTTCCATAGTAAAAGTACCTCTCAACGAAGATTCTTTAAATCTTTACCACTTTACAGAACTGTCTAAAATTGGTTACCTAACTCGATGTCGATATAACTATTTTTTTATTTTTTTTTATTTTTTAGCCAAGTAAAACAACTTTGACCTAAATTTTTAAAAACGCGCCCAAAATAACCCCCTTATATTTTTTATCACTCTTTTTTGCATTTTTGGGCTCAGGGGGGTTAAAAACATCGCTAAATTATCTGCAGTCAATTTGAGTCAAATGCAGTCATCTGCAGTCAAGCGCAGTCAGCTGCAGTCAAGTGCAGTCATGTGTAGTCATCTGCAGTCAAGTGCAATCACCTGCAGTCAACTGCAATCACCTGTAGTCAAGTGCAGTCACCTGCAGTCAGCTGCAGTCAAGTGCAGTCAGCTGCAGTCAGCTGCAGTCATCTGCAGTCAAGTGCAGTCATATGCAGTCAAGTGCAGTCATCTGCAGTCAAGTGCAGTCATCTGCAGTCATCTGCAGTCAAGTGCAGTCATCTGCAGTCTAGTGCAGTCAGCTGCAGTCAAGTGCAGTCACTGCAGTCAACGGTAGTTTCTGCAGTCATTGTACAAATTCAGACCAGTGGTTGACCCCTTGGTATACACTCTAAATACTCCAAAATAGTTTTACAGTATACAGCATGTGTCGTCAATGACAACATTTGTCTCAACAGTTTTCTGTTGAAAACAGAATTAACAAAATTAACAGAGTGTGCTGCTTGCTAGCTGTATGCTAAAATAATGATTGTGATTTTCTGCAATAGTACTGGATATATTTACATCTGATAATTGAAATCTCTTGATCAGCTAGGTAAAGAAGCTTCTTTACCTAATTGGCTCATGTTGATACAATTTGTCAAAATAATCTATAAACTCTTCAATATTTATTTGCAGATAACCCAGGGGCAATTAGTTAAGAAATCAATGTTTATATGCAAATAACATTTGGAATGCATTTATTAGACCTTTTATGTAAGAATAATGATTAACAAAGTCAATCATCACGGTATAAATAAATGATATTTGTTTACTTGAGTAGTTAAATCAAATTTAATTGAATGTTCAAATCAATAATTAGGCGTAAGTGCCAAGTTTAATGTAATCACACATTTTTATAAGTTTATAACGATTACTTAAGAAAAACATACTTTTAACTTTGACCTATTTAGAATAAATTATGATTACTATTTTTCAATCTAAACTATTTTTTTTTTATTATTTTTAGAACATTTATTTATGCATCTGAGTGTAGCTTTCCAAAGAAACATTACTCGGAAATCTGGGAAGATTGTTTTTTAAGATTTCGTTACGCTTTATGAACAGAGTTCAAATTTTTAAACCTTAGAATTAGGAAAATATCCTCTATGTTGACTCTATTGGGTATTATTTTACCACGTTTCTTTCTACATTGGCACTTTTTTTAAATAAATCCAAATTTGCTTTTTCTTAAAAGAAATTATTATTGGTGATATCAATTCATGTTAAAAACTTTCGCAAAATAACTCTTTGGACTTAGTCTAATCTAGAAGGCTTTGATTGGAAACAAATTTATAAAAAAAACGATTATTATAATATTTTTTATTTTGCGTATCGATTTTAATATTTACGATTTTATAATAATTATACATTACATTTAATTTTTTTCTCATTTTGAGATCTGCTTTACGTTTTTTTTAAATATAAGCAAATAAATATCTACAATTTAACAAGAAAAAAACAAATAAAATTTAGCTAAATTAATACGATAGTAAAATCATCACAAAAAGCTCGCAAAAGCTCGCCCCATTTTTTTTATTAATATAAAATAAATATAATATGCAGTTTTATTACGTAACTAAATTACGGCAATTATTTAATACTGATGCGGAAGTATTTATAGTTGAGATCATTGTTTTAACTTGTAGATCATGGATAACATTGAAATGTACGCGTAGAACAACCGTGGCATCTTTCGTCTGCTTTACACATCATACCATCACCACAATGTCCTAATATACCAAGAGGTCCTTCGCATCTCTCGCCAGGACCCTGAAAATTAAAGAGAAAATTAATTTAAATAAAACAGTCATTATTTAGTCTGGATAATAAATAAAATGTTGTTATAGTTATACAAATAAGTATGTCAATTTCAGCAATAATAATTATTATAAGCAAGGACGTACTAAGTACAGAGTGTAATCAGGGCTGGGCAGTCTCAAAATACATATATTTATATTACAGTTTTTGAAATACATCAGATTTTGTATTTTAAAGATTTTTATTGAAGTATTTTTGTATTTTGTATTTCAAATACAAAATTTTTGATGATTTTGTATTTCAATTACAGAACGTGAAATTGATGGGCGTGTAACGCAAAAGATCCGTTTTTTTGCAATTTTAGACAATAAAATCAAATAGAAGTTAATTTACAGTCCGAAATTTTGATTCCTTATTTCCGCATTTTTATTGCTCAAATGTGCAGAGGACTAAAACTGTGAAATTTATTCAAAAATCGTCATGCGCGCAATTAAAATGTATTTTGTATTTGAAATACTATATTTTGTATTTGAAATACTGTATTTTGTATTTGAAATACTGTATTTTGTATTTGAAATACTGTATTTTGTACTTTGGTTAAAAATGAAAAAAATATGTATTATGTATTTCAAATACTGTGCTTCGAGTATTTTATATTTGAAATACATAAATAGATGTATTTTGCCTAACCCTGTGTGTAATACGAAATACTTCTATGTATCTATTAATTTTTTTTTATAATTTAAAACTTACTTTTGCACAAACTCTACGGTTACAATTGTCTCTAGTTTCTCCCCACATACAAAATTCGACAGGTTCCTTTTCGCACTCTTCGTTTTGTGTACACGGTGCACATACCCACCTAGCGTCAATTCTGTAACAAAAATAACAAAATTAATATCTTAAATTACTTTAATTTAACAGTATCTTAGTTAAAGGCCTAATTATGAGTTAGCTTTGATGGATGGCTTAACGTACCCTTCCTAGCAATTTATTTTATTTTGTTCAGATCATAGCCCTTTAGCCCTTTGCATGTTTTATACATAAACCTACTATTTTCTCATAAAAAACAAAAGATTATTGTGTAAAATTGTTGATATTGAAACAAGTGGATGATTCAATTAACATAAACAAGCTTAATTAAAACTTTATACAAATCAATTAAAATAATTTTTTTACTTAAATAGCATAGATAATGAATTATAATTACAAATGCAATTGAAGTGGAGTTTTTGATACTGCAATTCAATTAATTAATTAATAATAACAACGTTCTTGAACTGTGTTAGGTTAAAGGATATACTTCAATATGTAATTAGAATAATTAAGAGGCTAATGGATAGAGACTTTGACTTTTCAGATATGAACAATTTGGATTTTTTTGGTAGTTTGCAGCTAATACTAGCTTTTTAACGATTTGAACCATTTAGTTAGAATACAGAAATGCCAAGATGCCTCTTACATTACAGGCTATAATTAGGTGACCACACTGCTCTCGGTTCTAGGGATTTAACATGTATAAGTCATACTTTGGTAGAAGAAAACTCTTCAAATAAAAGTTTAAGACCACAAAATTCTGCACTTAAATCATCAAACCAAATTAATTTTAAATGCTTTAGAACTTCAGAAATTTATCTTGAAAATTTCGAAAATTAGCAGAACTGCCTTGAAACACAGATAAAATTGTCAAATGTTTTATGCTTTATATGAAATTTTATGCTCTCAAACTTTTATTCAAAGCTTTCTTGTCGAAAGTAATTCTCGAAGCAGGAAATTACAAAAGTATGATTTGATATGTTGAATCCCTACGACCGAGAGCTCCCATCACCACTCTGTATAGTTACAGTTACGCAAATTTATTATGAAATTTTGTTAGATGGAGAACAGGCAGACATGGGTAGAGACAGACATAGGTACAGACCGGCAAATAGACAATCAGATGGTCAGACGAGCAGACAAACAGAAGAAAGTCCAAAGTCTATATTTTTGACATTACGGTCTGAAGCTTGGAAAAAAAGCTGTAAACTTCTGAGACTATCGAAAACAGTGAAAACTTTTAGTAGACGTATACTTTCTATACTTGTAACTAAAATCCGTTTTTCTCTAAATGTTGATTCACAATAGACAAAATAAAAGATCATCCCCTAATAGTCTTCTAAGTCAAAAGATTCCGAGTAGTCCAATTTTCTTCTGTAATAAGAAACAACACAAATTGTAAATCTATTTAAGAGGTAAATCTATACATGAGGAGAAATTTCTAAGATCATTCCACGAAGATCAATTTCACCATGGTACGATGTTAGTACTATAGGTTCCAGCTTATGCTAACATACCAGGGAACGAGAAAGCTGACGATCTGGCCAAAGAGGGCAGCAAAATAAGACTCATTGGACCAGAACCCACTTTTGGCATTTCTTATGAAATGGCCAAGAGAGAAATAAAGTCGCTTCTTTATTCATCTTCTGCTACACTGTGAGGCCTGAGGAGAACTGCCTAACTTATCAGTAGGAAAAATTCTGGACTTTATCAAAAGCACAGAACTCTCATAAGGGAAGACCCAGTCCGAGGTGCACAGATCTGAAAGGTCGCGATGCAAGAAACCACTACGGACCAGCCTCAGAAATACAATAATAATCAATGAGTCTTAAGAAACATAGTTTCGTTTCTTAAGTCAGAAGTGTAGGCCATGGTAATAGTTTCAAACTGATAGAGTTGTTGTAAAAATCAGTTATAAATATAGTCATATAGTCATGTTGCAGTTGCTTAACATGGAGTGGTGGAGGGTGGACAAACACTATAAAAGAATCTTCATGTGTTTACTTAAGAACTACAATGCCCCTTCAAGTACAGTAAAGTCTCGTTTAGCGCTTATGATGCGTTCATAGACAACAAAGTGCTAAATGAAATAGCAATAATCATTTTAACACACAGAAAATAGGAAATAGGCAACACGCGACCAAAAATAAACAAATTCGAGCAGTTATACAGTGTGTCCCGGGAAGAATCTGGTTGACTTCAGGGGCGTTTTCCTTAGCTCATTTTAAGGTCCGATTCGGAAAGGTTACTGAGTTATAGCTTGTTGAAGATAGTAGTGGATTACGATGTGGAAAACGTCGATGATATTCCAGCACGACAGGTAAACGTTAATAGCGTGTTTCAAATAATCACAACTACCAGTTAAGGTAACTTACAAGTAACAGCAAAAAAGGAAAGCATTATTTAACAATTTTTTTCAAAGCCTACTCTTTATAATTTTGAATATATGTAGCTATTTTCTTCGACTAGCCATAACTCGGTAACCTTTCCGAATCGGACCTATGTTGTTATAACTTTTTTTGCTTCAATGACCTAATACACCTCTGAAGTTAGTAAGATTCTTACCGGGACACCCTGTACTATAGGCCGCGTTATACCGAATTAGTGTTAATCGAGGAAGCGCCAAACGAGGCTCTATTGTATTAGAAAGATATAAAATTAAAATACAATTATCAAATCTCTGGTACGAGGAGGGAGATTATAAATTTCTGCAGCTAATCTGCCATTGTACAGGGGTATACAGAAAGAATCATTTTTCTTATGTCGGATTTGAAATGATTAGATTTTATTTTATTGAATATTATGCATGTTGTAAGTATATTGTATCTGAAATAAATTATTCACTCTGTATAGACACTTTCATTAGTAATTAATGAGTTGTGCTATTAATTATTAATAGCCCACAGCTCTCCAAGTCTGGTACTGGAACAGGATGGTGTTCCCTGAAGTGATTGTCAAACTTTTGCAGTTTTTGGGACCAAAATAGAACATTTATTCTTCTGGAAATCATATCTAAAAAAGCATCCCTGAAAACTGATAAGTTCTCAAAATTGAGGCTATTTAAAATAAATGTCATATTTTAGAACTTCATATAAAATCAAGCAAACGAATTTCAATCTTTTAAACAAAAACCGAGCTTTAGTGGGGCGACTTTCTTGAATTTTTTTACCACGTTCTAACTTTTTTAAGACATATGTCGGCTGTATAAAAATCACAAAAATAATTGTAGAACGATTTGAGATAGGGTGGTTTGTTAAAATTTGAACCCCAACTTTGAGAGCTTAACATTTTAGGGGTGCATTGTTTGATATGATTTTAAGAGGGACGAATGTCATATTTTGCTCTCAAGAATTCAGTGTAGAAGTTTATAATTGTAAAACGGATCTTCTGTAGTAGGAACATTAACATAAGAGATAAGGACAAGAAGAATTATCTATGCGAATGATTAGAAAAATAAGAGAAAATTACAAAGGTCCTCTATTGAGGATGCACGAGCTAATTCTATGGAGCAAAAATATATTGGGAAAGAACGCAAAGAAGAAATATCTCTAAGTAAGAAATCATTTCCTATAAGTAATTAATTAGTGGGACTTGCTGTTTTTTTCCGCATATAATCGGCTAATTTAAAAGAAATTCTAATTGATTAATTGTCCAATTTTTTGATTTTGATTGCTTAATGTGCTGTTAAAGCGCGATTTGGCTATCTTATAAAGTTATAAACTTTGGATTTATCTTTGCGGTCCAATGTTAACATTTTTTTTACATAAATAAAATTTTTAACAGATATCGGGTCAATAGCAATAATAATAATAATCTTTATTTTTGATTAGGTTCTTTTGACATCAAAATCTTAACACAGATTTTCATAACTCGAAATCGCACATGTTTATAATGCGAAAATAAACAGTTGAAATTAGTTGTATAATGATTGTTATTACTAAGCCTTCTTTATAAATTTTTTTTTGATTGCTCGATATTAATATATTTTTTGTTATCGGAAGTAATTTAAAAATGATTAAAAAGCAAAGTACAAATTTAATTTGATCACTTATTAGAGAAGTGAAAAAACAAATTGAAAACCAATTGGTTTTCTAGTTAAACAAACTAACGATATGTTTACAATAGAAATTATCCTAGAAAGAAATTTAAATCTTGCAGATAAGAACGCACTCCTATAAAGTTCAAAAGTTAAAACCTTTGTAAGAAATTGTTGATATTTTCTTAGAATCAATTTTATGTTAAATAATTAATTAGTATTTAACTATTTTATCAATTGATATAATAACGATTTTGAACTGTCTCTTTACTAATAAAAAATTTGAGAGAAAGGACAGCTTCGAGAGATGAACCAAATGTGTTTTGAATTAAAAAAGGGTAATTAAAAAGATGAAAAAATTGTTTTGTTATAAATTTAATTTAAAATAAATAAAGTCATTACTAATTTTTTTCTTTAATGAGCTTTAATTTCTTTTTAAGTAAAATGATAAGTAAGTTGTAAAAACTAATAGATAAATTACAAAATAATAGATGTAAGTGGTACTAATTTTACATTAAAAAAATTTAATATCAATGCCATACTCATTATTGCTTAACTTTTTGTATTTTTTAACAATCAAGTTAAAAAATGTTCAAAAAAAATTAATTAGAAAGTAAAAGGATAAAATCAAATAACTTTATTTCAGATTATTTTTTTTTTAATGTAAAATTGAGAAATTAATTAAAACAGTAACTTACACATTAGAAAAAGTTGTAACAATAACGGCAAAAATTAAGGACAAGAATAATGGTGAAGACCGCATCTCGTTGAGGGCGGCCGCACTGGGGTTGATACAACGGTACGCGTTCGAACCTACAACAAAAAAAAAGTATGTCATTAAAATTAAAAAAATTAAAAACATTGCATAATGTGCAAGCTTGCATAGATTGAAATTCAATTAAATTTTTTGTTTAACTTCCGCCATAAATAAAATAAATACAAATCGACTTGTTTACAATTTAAAACTGTCTTAACGAGCAATCTAAGTTATTTTTTTTATAAATTATAGTACTTAGAGACAGACATGCAGTTGCAATGTTGCAGATTTATAATTATTATTGGAGTTTGAAATGTAAACAAAGATTTTATTGTTTCAACAGTATCTCTAAACAGGACAAAAGTTTAACAATTTTTTTAATTACATTGGCCCCTTTTCAATAAAAAAATCAATAATTTTTTTCAAAGGTGAAAAATATACGCCAGGACTCCCCTTGTAATACAAAAATCGAAAAAATCAATAATTTTGAAAAAATTATTTCAAAGTTTTTTTTTAAATGTTCACCAGGAATTATATTTTTTAAATTATTCTGTTCCTCTTTGAAGCAAAAATTGATTATTAATTTTGAAAAAAATAAATTTAAAATTTTTACCAGTTGTATTGTTTTTCCAGGATAGCACCGGTAACTTTCAAGTCGATTTAATTGACTCAAAATTCTTACACAAGCACAAGCACAGTAAATTTTTAAGCACATCTATACAGTAGTAAAAAGCTTAATGAAAAATTTTAAAACACACTGCCAAGTTTGCTCTACTTTTTAAGTTTTACGACAACTTAATTTTAAATAATTAATTGGAATGTATTATTCGATTAAAATTAGTCTTTAAGTTATAAAAACGAAATTGTTAATATTTTACTATTGTTATTACTATTATTATTGTAAGCGATGCAAGAGTCAAACGCTACCCGAAGACTGGTGAATCCTTCTTGTTAGTTAACCACCACTTACTTAGCTATTTATCAACTTTACTATCAAATTATGAGCGCATGTTAACAACATTTTCTGTCGGCAAACTAAATTTTATTATCAATTTATATATTACAACAACTACTTAAATTATTAGGTCAAATTTGCTACCTTATTTACTCATCAAAATAAATAATAATATAATATCTATGCACCTAAAAGGAATTAAAACTAACGAGAATTAATTCAAATTTTATTTAAATATTTCAATTAAAATTTTCATTGTTTTTTTTCGGTAACAAGTCACCTCAATCAAAGTTTTTCTTTACTGAAAATCTCACTTAAAAAAACAAGCTTTCAATTAAAAATAAATTAATGTTAAAATATTTAGCACAAGGTTTTCCCTTCTTTTAAGAGTTTCAGCACAGTTGATTAAAGAAATGCAATTAAATGACAGCTAATGGTTCAAGAGCGGGCCAGTTCAAGAGTTTGAAATTTTCTGAAAATGTGTATCACTTTGTACTTATAAGTAGACATTCTTAAACGTCACAATAATTTTAACTATTTTGCCCTCTTGGTTGATGGTTGTCATACTTCGTTACTATATTGTGAACCTTTCGCCCTGTCATAATATTTCAGCACCCCCCGGTTCCAAGTGAAAAACTAAAATAATTTTTATGTTATAAATTCGAATAAATCAGAAAAGCAGAAAGCTGTATTTTTCCCTTTGGAAAAACGGGATTCTCAAATTCTTTTATAAGAACACCCTGTATATTTTTTCAAATTTTCAATTTTTCTGGTTTTTCTCTTTATAATCGTACTAAGCGATTATTTCAAAATACATTTTGCTGAATTGGTATTGCTAATACTTGTATACTGTGAAAGCTATAAAAGAGTGCCATGGAAAACAAAACTCTTGCTTTTGTTTATTTACATTGATCATTAATCTACTTGTAATACCTACTCTCTGCCAACTGGTAATTTTATATTTTCTGATATATTTTATTTAAAGAAAGTGTTTTGTTTTCCATGGTATGCTAAAAGTTAAGGAAAATCACCTTTCATAACTTTCAGCATACTAAACAACAAATCTCTATAACTCAGTTATGTATTAGTAAAGATTTTTATTATACAGATAAAAATTATAGGAATGCTAACTAGGGCTATATTTTGTTTTAGTAAGTTTTATTAGACTTTGTTTTCATGGCTACTTGATTTAATAAAAAAAAAGTATTAAGTGTACCGCCATCTTTATTTTAAATATAAATTATTATACGTGGTTGAAATCAGAATAAATAAATAAATAAATGCAATTTATTTAATACAATACCTATAGTGTCCATTTAAAATAAGGACGTTACTATCAGTATCTCGAATTATTTTTTTGATAACATACCCATGTTTGTCTGAAAGAAACGAATAATTTTTGTCTGAAAATACTTTATACAACTTTCATAATAAGGCAAGTATTGCACATTTCTAGAAAACGCATTTTCAGTTATTTCAGATTATTTTCGTAACGACTCGAAGTTTTTAAGCTTTCAAGCTTACGTCTGAATCAGCATCAGAAACTGCACACTTTGTTCATTTAACCGAATACACCAAGCTTACGAAAGCCTTGTGGGGCGTGTCTGTGGATAGCAAATATCCCACATTGTATAGTCAGATGAAGAAGTATACACAGATGGAATAACAGACCCCCCCCCTGACATTAAAATATAGTGACTTGACATAGGAAATGACATATGTCAAAACAGATGAACTCCCTTGACATTAACATATCGTAACAAATGCACCTCCCTCTTTGACATTGACATATTAGTAATGGGCCAATAGGCTTGATTATTTTTGATTCATGATTCGATGATTCGAAGTTTTTAGCGAAAGAAAGCGCTTATGCTGAGCGATTCTCCCACCACTGACATGGGACATATTGGGACAGATGGCCTCCCTGATATTGACATATGCGATGCTCATTCCGCAAAACCTTGTATCAGAAAATTATTGAGATTTTTAGTTTTTTATGTATTAAGTTGCGAGAATTCAATGACGAGCTATAAGAGAAACCGTCTATAGCCATTCGATAATATGAGATTCAAGTTAAAGGTTCAAGTTGTTATTGTATCTTCAAAACTACTGTACAATTGTATTTAAACATAGGTTAGAAGGTTTTTTATCGCTCCTGTAAAACTTGTTCAAGTTCTAATACGAGGTTTTGCGGAATCAGCGACGATATTTGTCTATATCTCTGTCTCTTTCGGATCTTACTGCGCATTTCCTATTATATTGTGTTTTTATTATAGAATAGTGTACTGCAGTTGTGGTATAGGTACCGTAGATATTAGTACCATCCTGCATAAGTAAAAAAAAGGTTTTCTACGAAAACAATGTTTAAAACAAATGAACGACTTCATAAATGCTTTCCTTTAGTTCCTTCTTGAATTTAGCGGTTATTTAAATATCTTGGAGTTAAAGTTACTAAGCAGTTTCTAAAAAGCGCTAATTTCAAAGAAATGCATTGGGTTATCCAGTGGCGGCGCCAGGGGAGGGCGAGATGGGCCTTCTTACCCACCTCATTCTCGCTATGGTTCAAGTGGCCTCTAAAAACCAGAAGAAGAAAGAAGAGAAAGAAAGTTATTTGTCTTGCTGTAGAACAAAAAATAAATTAATTGCTGTCGTAGAGCGTAATATGATATTGAAAAGGAGAACCATAACAAAAAATTTTTGAGGCTCTCCTATCCGAAATATAAGATTATTTTTATAAATTTAAAATAAGAAGTGAAAAAAAAATATTACTTTGTTCAACAAAACTGAGGCCAATTGTGAACTACTTTGTGAGAGAGAGAAAGCATATCAAGGGTAATTGTCGCGCTAATATAAGACAGAGAAAACATATCAAGGGATATTATTTGCACCAATCAAATGCGGATAGTCGCGTTTAATCAGTCATCGAAAGCTTCAAGTTTTGCTTTAACTTAGAAGGACCGTCGGCATATCTGTTATATTTATCAAAGGTAATATAGTAATAAAAAATGTGTAGTTTTAAACCGTTAGATATATTTTTCTTTTTGCAATTAGTTCAAAGAAATAGTTTCTTCTGAAATTGAGCTCGGTGCTAAATTGTGATTTAAATGTTGACTGAGGCATGAAAATTTTTAGCCTGCGGCGCTATAAAAAATTTGGCCTCTTTTCATCAATGTGTACCCAGGGGCCACAAAAACCTAGCGCCGCCACTGGGGTTATCAAAGATATTGATTACTCATTACTCATTATAAAGAAAAGTATTGACAAAATGAATTATTTTTAGACGACAGTGTCGATAGTCATATCCTTATTGCAACTTAAATCTAAATAACAACGGATTAAGAAAGTTATAGTAACGTCAAATACGTATGAGGCATGTTAATGAAGCTCGACTCAAACAAAAGAAAAATATTTTTGTAATGCAAATAATGATAAAATACTACACATGTATGAACTCTAGTGTGCTAGAATTTGAAACGATAAAATCTCTAATAAATAGAATGCAAGAAAACGCATTACAAAAAGGAAAACATTTGCTGATAAACATAAAAAAAATCAAGAAAGGTATAATGAACTGTTATGTACTATACCGAGTGTTGTGTTCTAGTCTATTATATTTAGGGTGAATGTTGGACCTATAAAGTAATAAATTAATGATTGCAATGGAAATGGAAAGTAAAATACTGAATACGAGACAGCAAAAAATGTTTTTTGCGTCTGCACCAAGCAAGAACATCATGAAAAAGAATAAAATCCAATAAACATTATGACAACCATGACAGCACCGACACTGACAGCATCGCTGTCAGCCGGCAGCCTGATTTGAAGAGGCGTTATTGTTCATTGAAAATATGTTCTATCACTAAAAAGTACTTCTGCTTAAAATTTTTTACTTTCCAAACACGATACCAATCAAACAAAAGTAATACTTTTAACTAGTAAAATACATTTTCAATAAAATAATATAACAATTGCTGACAGAAGCTGTCAGCCAAAGTGGTATTCTGTTTTGTTTATGTTTATTCAGTTGAATTAAATTTTCTTCGATTCTATTTTGTAGTTTTTCTTAAAATTAGGAAACATTTAAAAAAATCGTTTTTTAATAGAATGTTTTTAAAAAGTACCTATTAATTTAATGTTTTCTTAAAACTCATTAGGACGACCATAATATTTCAAAAATTTTAAACATTTCAACGTTTTCAATTTTTACATTTTCTGCGAAGATTATAAACTTGTTTGCCAGAAGATGTATTATGGTATGATATAGCACCAAAGCTGCAGAAGTGTAAGCGTTCTAAGCAGGACACCAAAAATAACAATAATATTTTTTAGAACATGGTATTTATACGTATTAGAAACAATAATACTCATCTCACCATTATTTATATTTAATATTTAATTAATCTTCGATTAACGAGTACAAAAATTCAACCAAGGACAATAATTATTAATACACGTTATATAAATTTAGAATCTACTTTGGTTAAAGTGTAAGTATCAGTACCTATACATAAATTAGTCCCTATTATGCCATAATGTTATTGCATGATATTATTGTTAAGTGTCTAATAAAAAAATGAGTTTTGTTTAAATTGACTATAAGAACATTTGAACTTGGCATACAGTTCGTTTTTTCTCTACGTTTTTCTTCAATTATTTCGACCTCATTCGTATTAATTAATTTCAAGATATTTTAAGCTCTTAATTGTTGATAATGAATAATTATAGTTTTTCAGAAATTGATTAAAAAGAAATTTTAAATTTGGAAATACTTCTGACTTATGACTTTTGTTGATGTAGGTAAATATTAAATAATATCTACTCCTACAGAGGGTGCCTACTAAAAGACATTTTAAATTATTTAATTAAACAATCTCAAAAGTACTAAGATGTTATAATTTAAAAATAATTTCAAATAAATAAATAGGTGGTGGTTTTCGAAGAAAAGTCTGAAGATGAGTGCCTAACCTAAGTTGACTAAGATTGAGTTCTAGGCTGCAGAAGCTAAATAATATATTATTTATTTAGTCGATCCCTCATAGTTGAGGATTTGAGAAAGAATATCTAAGTTTAAACTTTTAGGACCTTAGATGTTTATTTGGTAAAAAAAACACAAGAAACGTCCAAGGGTGGATATTTGAAGTCTCGCTTAAGAATGGTTAAGATTTTTGATACTTGGTTAATGTGCTTACAAGTATGGGCGTCACGAGCAGGGTTGGTTAATTTGATAATCCGGTTAATGAAACAGGTTGTAAACCCATTCTTAATCTATCTTATTGTACATATAAACCGATTAACCGCTTTAGAACAATCGAAAAATTATTCAAAATAAAAGCAAAGAAATTGAAACAATGGACGAGACACAACTTAAACAAATTAAAAATTAATATTAATAAATATTCAGCTATTATTTATATTATTATTCAAACCGCCCGATTATACTCACTATATTAAATAATTGAAAATTTTCTTTAGAATAGTACAGCTCTATGTACCCTCTAATAGCACACAAACAGTAACTTTTAAATTCACTTTTAAAATTCAACAGGAGAACAAACAACAGCTACAACCCATGCGTTGAATTTTTTTAAGATTTAAACTCAAGTGCATCAAGGGTGCAAGTTATACAGGTAGTCAGAGTACTCCGGTGTAATTAAGAAATTGAAAAAGACTTCTCTATGATTGGCAGTTGCAATAATTCAAGGTTCATTTCGTTATACTGTTACATAATACATAACTACATAATTCTTCGAATTTCTACTCTTGATGGTATTGGTATGTAGAAAAATGCATTTAGTTTGCATAATTTTTCGCTAGTCCCAGAGACGGCGCTAGGCGGTAAGCGAAGTAAGCGTCGCATAGGGGCGCAAGGGCGCAATATGTTAAGGGCGAAGCAGGAATAGCCTCATTACAAATATGTTATAAAATTGATAATTACAAAAGGGGTGAAATATTTGAGCTTTGCAGGGGGCGACAGAATAGTCAGCCGCCGCTGACTAGTCTTATTAATTATTGAAAGTATAATTTTAAAAGAAAATATTGCCGTTCTTCACGGTGCTTTTGATGTGGCACTTGTTGTATTTTGTATATCTTATAGCTTATGCAGATAAAAATGTTCTCAAGAGACAGGATGTGCTTAACATATTTTTTGTATAGCGACATCATATAATGAAGAATACACTGTGGAGGTTTTGAAATACTCAGTTGGTTTGGGCACATGTAGAGTAGATAATATGGTAAAATATCTTTAGGCGTATGGTATGTTTCGAGAAAGTTCAAATATGGGGAGACCTTTGACAATGTTGAAGCAAATTTAGTAACTTTAGGAGTGTGACTCCTAAACTTACTGTGTGTTACCGTGTGTCAACTTTCAAAGCAAAACATAGGGAAACAACATTGGATATTTATTATTCTCAGTATGCTGCTACCCAGATAAATCTATAAAGGCGGTAGTGATTCGTATATCGAAAGAGAAAATTTAAATATTTCTTGAACTTTTCATAAAGACCAAGAAATATGCAATTTTTTGGAATATGACAACTTTGACTATCTTCGCTTTCGGTGAATCCTCATGGTGTATATATTAGAATAGTGCAGTGTGTACCGAAACACATTAGTGTGACACGAGAATCTTTAAGTGTGCAGAGAAATTGTAGAAACTATTTTTAAGTTTCTGTTAGGGTGTTCTCATTAACTTCAATTTTCATTTTTTTAAGTTTATTTTTCTATCTGTACAGCAAATTTTTGTTTCGTCGGAAAATGTGTCGCGAGAGTAAAAAGATTGAGAGCGAGAGGCATAGTGTGAGTTGTAGAATTCGATTTATAGTTTCACAATTTTGATTAATTTTATAAACTAATTATGACAATTAGAACAAATACTTTTAACGGTTTCGATAGAGAATTTCTGCTCTATAATTTTTATTAGAGGTATAATTACCGTCAGACAGAAGGAGAGAGAGCCTTGAGAGCCACAGTGAGTTGTAGAATTCGACTTACTATAATTTTTCAACTTCGATTAATTGTTATAATTTAATTATGACAAATATGCCTACGACAAATATGTATTAAATATGTATTTCGATAGAATTTTCCGCTCTACAATTTTTATTAGAAGTAAATTTACTGTCAGACTACTCCTTAACCCGGCATCCGACAGGTGAACATTTGTTACGAGTTCCGACAGGTGGGGTGTGACAAACCCGAAACTTTAAATAACCGTTTCGAATATCTATAGTCAATTTTTTTGGAAAGTCTAAGTATTTTATATCGCCTGATACATTATATTAATCACTAAAGCAAAAAATTTTGCCAAAAAGACTTTACTTTGGCTTCATAACACAAATTGCAAATTATAACATATTTTTTTCGCTAAGAAACAAAGCAGTTAACTATTTATTTTATATAAAATGTTTGAAACATACAAATAATTAAAAAAAACACTAAATTAAAAAGGAAATTCTATATTTTTCAATAAAAAAAACCGCATGTAATTTAATCCAATAGCAAAAAAGTTATTAGTTGTTAAAGTTAATACAATTTTGCCATGTGTGTGAGAGAGACGGATATATAAAAATGCGTCAAAAACTTCACATACGCACTTAATTTTTCAATTTTTAGTCCAAGGACATTATGAAATCCGCTTGTGTTGATTAGACCTTCTCTTTTTGGGGAGTGGTTTGGGATTGTCACCCAAAACATAAAGAAAAAAAAACTCACGAGTTCCGACACGTGGGGTGTGACAAACCCAACTCGGTTTTGAAACAGTACTACTGCCACAATCTCAATTTTTTGACTGCGGTGTTTGCTTTAATATGTAGAATAATATGTTTTTGAAAGCTATTGAGGCCCTGTAATCGATTGGAGCGATATTTAAATGTTTTCTATGCAGTTTTTGAGCGCTGGGGTTTGTCACACCCCACGTGTCGGATGCCGGGTTAAGGCAGTGTTTCTCAAAGCGTGTGCAGCGAGAATCTCCAAGCCGCGAAATTGTATAAATAGGTAATTTTTCAGTTTCGGTTAGGTGTTCAATTAATAGATTATTAATTTGTCAAAATGTTGATAGCCAGTGAGTGATCAGCAGCTCTTTAATTACAGATAATTGTAATGCTTTAATTTGAAACTAAAGTATTAAAAAAAATATAACGTTAATTTGGTTATTTTCTTTGGAATTCACATTATGATTATTGGATTTTTACTAGCCCTGTATATTTAGATAAATAAGGAAACGTAATCATAACCATAGACCTCTAATTTTAGATTAAGCGTATGTAGTTAAAATCCACATGTTTCATGTAAATGCTTCAATAATGGGAGTAATTACAGCGATTTGAAAAAAAATTTGTAAGAAATTGCTTGAAATAAAGTTGTGGATTTGTGTTCGGCAAAAATTATAATTATCAAAACTACTTCTCATTTGATCGACTGCCAAAATACAAAAGTATAAAAACAATTTCATTTAGTAGCTACTTGAACCAAATTTTTTTTGTTGGGGTTATTTTCTAAATTTTCTTAACATCCTCCTAGTATACCCACGCTAGTATACTCATCTAAAACGGAAAAGTCATAATTCCTCTCTTTCTTTCTCTTGTAGTTAGAAGAAAAGTTTTGCATGGCTGGTTACAAATGTTAGAAATAAATGTCGACAGCTAGAGTAATAATTCCTTTGCCTCCATAATAAAAAAATAAAAGAATAAATAACTTATTTTACTAATTCAGAGAACTTGCTTTTGAAGAAGATGCAAATATTCTTTTATGTACTTTCAAGATAAAAATTTTACAACTTAAATATGTTGACTTCGGGAGAAAGAGAGAACTATGAGCTCTTTCAGATGCAATCCACATGTTGAGAAATTTCAATTCCATATTTTCAGCCATTATTGGATTATTAACTGTTTTCTTTGACCGCTTTGGAGTATTATTATGTTTTTGCACTTTATAAGATAGTTCCTAGTTCGTTTTCGAGGATAATCTCATGGGATGGTGAGAATATGAAATTTACAAAAAATATCAAATTTCTTTCCATGACGTTGCCTATTTCTGGTAAAGTGAGAAGTGCAATACTGCAATCATTTCAGCACTCAAGTACTTATTGTTTAATTTCTATTTTTTGCAGAGCTCGTGTAATTATTATGTAAAGGAAGCAAAAAAAAGAGTTCAAATATTCATACCTTAGTGGAGATAATTTTAGTAAAGAAATTGTTCCACCTCGGCAATACGAATGACGTTTTTGTTTACAGAAGAGGTTAACAGGGTAAAGGTAATAATTCTCATTACCGATAAAAATAGATAATTCTTAATTCATAAAAATATCCTTAAAGTGAACTTGGACACGGATCTTCATCTTACAACGTGACATTTCAAAATTCAGTTTGAATCATCACCATTAGTTACTAAGCCTGCAAACATGTTATAGAGGTGTCACTGTATCCAAATAATGAAAATAGAAACATTTTAAGTAATTTTCAATTGAATGAAAGAAGCAAATGATTTTAGCGACGACAAGATATAGGAAATAATGCAAAATAAAACTTCTCTGATATAAAGTGAAAAGTGAAAATTAATGTTTGTAATTAAGGTCGTGAATACGTTATCCTAGGTCTCGTTTAGAAATGACTTCCAGGATGTGATTACATAAAACGTGTACACAACGTGTCTTGGCTATTCAAAAGATGCATTACAAGAGCAAAATTAATTCAAAAATAAAGTTCGCTTAATTAAATTAATTATTTAATGAATGACTCTTTTCTTTTGACTATACACGTTAGGGAGTTTTCTTTAAAATTAATTTTTTTGAGAATAAAAAAAATATTTTTAAATTATTTAAAAGCACAATAATTGGTAATTGCTAATAAATAGTAGATGATACCTTTAAAAACGTCTTTAAATAAATAATTTATTATTTATTAAATTATTTAGTGACAATCAAGTGCTGTAACATAGTTACTTCCTGTTCCATTGAAACCATTAAAGTGTAAATGTAATTCACAAAGGTTTGCATTAGACATATTAATCATTATAAATTATTTTTTTAACAAACATAATAATGATTATTATTTAAGAAACCTAATTTTTTTATTACGTAACTAATAATCTATATTTATACTTATTTTTTAAATAAACAAAATTAGACATTTTTAGTATTATCGTTGAACTTTTTGCAATATAATTCAAATTCCTATTGAGTAATAAATAAGTCTAGTTTATAAATCTTGCGTAATAAACGATATATTTGTACATAATACGAGTACTTACGAGACTTTAAAAAACCTTCCTTCTCAAAATCATTGCAATACTGAAAATACGTATACGGAGTGTTCTTCAACTATTCTTTAAGTGTTTTGCAGGACTTTTTATTCTAAGGCCTCGAATTTTAATATTTGAATTACATTTTGAAAAACATAAAATCCTTATTACTTTTACAATGATGAACCGTTATTGTTAACGTTTCAAAACACTGTCCAAGTACAAACCTAAGTTAATAACCTATTAACAAGAGTGTTTCAGGGTTCTAAGTAACTGATCAGATATAGGTAGTGTGATTAA
Organism: Malthinus seriepunctatus; assembly: GCA_963924605.1. Taxonomy (NCBI): domain Eukaryota; kingdom Metazoa; phylum Arthropoda; class Insecta; order Coleoptera; family Cantharidae; genus Malthinus; species Malthinus seriepunctatus. The sequence goes on along the minus strand of OZ004600.1, from coordinate 104,079,929 downwards.
GCTCGTTTTAAAGCAGTAACAGCCTAAATTAATACTACACTGGTTGGCTACTTAAGACATGATGACAATTGACTTTCACGTTTCAAAATCTCGAAAACGTAAACATTCTATTCAGTGCTGTTAGTTTCAAGTCAACTACCATTTATATTAATTGTGACTTCAGCACAAGTAATTGATGGTAGGTGTACATGACCACTAGAGAGCTTTCGGTTCTAACGAACATCTAAAATTATAATTTCGTAATTTCCTGTTTCCTTAATTATTTTACGCAAAGAAGCTGTAAATAAAAGTTGTAGGAAATCAAATTTTTGCTGCCAAATTAATAAACACAATTAATTTTACATGCTTTGTAACGACAGAAATTAGATATGAAGAGGTCAATGATAGCCATGGATTGTGATAAATAATTAACAAATTTTGTTAGCTCTTTCACAGCATTTATTTGTCAGTGTCAAATTTATTAAAAGGGAAATGAGAAACCCATAGCTATCGCTCTTTTAAGGTAATTTTCGACACTGCTTGATTTCTATTTTCAATCAAAGCAAAGTTTTTATGTCATTTTTTTATTTTTGGTCTGAAATTCATCGTAAAATTTAGGCTACCCGATTCTCACATAAAATTTTTTACTTTATTATCAATATTAATAGTAGGATTAAAGTTCTAGTGGTAGGAGAATATACAATAAAAAGATTTTGATATCATCGGACGGCAAATCTGCTCTGCAAGCTCTAGAGACTTGCAAGATAACATCCCGCCTCCTTTTGGAGTGCGTGAAGACCCTAAACCAGATATGCAAACATAATGTCTTTTGTCTTTAGCCTTAGCTGGGTCAAAAGACATCAAGGAAATGAGGGTAACGAAAAAGCAGATGAGCTGACTAAGAAAGGTTCAAAAAGTCTTCCCTGTCGCTCTGAACCAATCATAAAACCAGCTCTAAAAACTGTCGATGCCCTCTTTAAAAACCACATTCATCTAATACACACTACAATATGAACAAATAATGCAAGCTGTCGCTAGAGCAAGAACTTCATATCAGCTCCCTCCAGAAAGCTTGCAAACTACTGTCTAAAGCTGTCTTGAGTTAATCTACGAACAATTGCAGGGATACTCACGGGACATTGTCGGCTAAATAAGCATCTTCACACACTGGGAATAGTAGATAATCCCAGATGTCGAGCATGCAGTTATGAAAACGGGGCCGCTGAACACGTGCTTTGTCAGTGTCCAGCTCTAGCGTCCACAAGAGGATCCGTGTTAGGAGACTTCTGGCTTGACATGTTTCTGGTGTACAGAGTTCTGGTGTACATCTTAAAAATGGGATGGCTCAGGACCTGATGGGCCTGGTGGGACTGCTTGGAGAATGTACAATGGGTCCAAACAAGTAGCCTAAGTGCTGGGAGCTTGCCCCTCTTCCACTAATAATTCAGAATCTACTAGGATTAGTAGAAATTAAAATATGTCTTGTTCTGTTTCATTCTTGCAAACAAAAGTCTTGTCTTGTCTTGTTAAGTCCTGTATATTTTTTGTCTTGCATATTTTCGATGAAAATAACGTCGGGGCTTCCCCTTTCTTGCTTTTTCTTGCAAAATACTTGCATTCTTGCAGCCCGGGGATTTGACAAGAAAGCAAGAGTGTAAGAAAATGCAAGAAAATTTTGTAACTCTTGCACTTTTCTCGTAAGCTAATTGTTATAATAAAATAAAAGAAAATCTTGTAAATCTTGCACTTTTCTCGCAGTACTTGTCTTGCTACAAACTATGCAATTCTTATCTTGTTCTTCTCTTGCATTCTATGCAAAAACAAGACAAGAACAAGAAAAATGCAAGAACCTCGTAAAACACTATGTAATTGCCACTAGTATAGGTATCTAGACTTTTTCTTTGTAAAACCCAAGATATCCCCATTTAATCGAATAAAACGTTTATATTTGAATAGCACGCGCTGTATAAAAAAACAAATAAAAGCAACAGTTTTAATTGACTTATGCTTTAATTGAGCATAAACTAAAGATAAGTAATTAAGTCATAATAATTTTATAAACGATCTTTAAGTTTAAATTTATTAAAATTAAACTATTAAACTATTAAGTATCAAAGTGCTTTATAATTTGCTGTTAATGTCCTTATTAAATAATAAAAATAAGTAGCGTTTTAAACAACAGTGGTTGAAATAAGTAATAATTCATAAACAATTTACATAATAAATTTGTATGTGCGTTTGTTTAATTATATATGTTTGTTAGATTCCTTTAATTATGTAATTAAAAAATTGCATTTTTTTGCATTTTTTTAAATTTTGAAAATATATTTATAATCCTTGCCTATACTTCTTGTCGTCTATACACTAAACGTCCCACTACAACTAACAGCTCGTATAGTATAGAAATAAATGTTATCAAAAGAAAATTATAATTAACTCTTTTAAAGTTAATTTAAAAACTCAAAGTGTTACAATTATATAATCTGTCGTAGTTAAGATAAATTATTATTGATGTACAGCCTATCCGGAACATTTTTCAAGATATTACCCCCCTAAGCCTGTTGAGGTCTATGTTCTATCTAGGCGATTTCATCTATGTAAGGTCACTGTATTTATTTTTACCATTAAGTGAAAGTCAGACTTTGAACTTATTTAATAAATTAGTCGAAATTATAAAAATAAAATACATTTAATATTAATTTAGAAATTATTGTTAATGTCCTTTCAGGTATCTTTTTCAATTTTGTTCTTATTGATGTACGAGTAGTTGGCTCGTAAGCCTTAGCAACACTAATCATAAATTCGGACCAGTTTATTTTTAATTGTTTATTGAATGAAGTTTAAATATTTCACAAACAAAAATTTATCATTTCCTGTTGTAAGTATATGAGGATTCATCAATGGATTGGATATGCCCATATAGAGATAAATAATTAGTAGAGGCGAACAGACTTTGGAAAAAATTGAAAATATTTCCATCAAGTTGTATTAAAGTTTGAGTGTTTTCACTTTTCAGTCAAAGTATCTGTTTAATTTCCAGTTCTTGCCACTAGAATTTCATTAAGGTAAAGGTGTAATAAAAAAATCTTGAATGTTTCTTCCAGCTGTTTTTTAAACGAGTTTTTTACAGAAATAAAACCAATCAAACAATTGTAATTCAAAATTTGATGTTTAGTGGAAAATGAGGAATTTTCTTCACATTTTTTTTGTTTTTCAGCTAAAGTGATTATGAGCTGGTATAGTGATTTGTGATTTTGTTGGCTAATAAGATTTAAGAGAATGTGATTGTACATTAGGATGGCCCTTATTTTGGCATCTTAACTGACAGACAGTTTATCTGGCAGTTAAGTTTTGACAAGTTTATTATTTTGATAGTTTATCTGGCAGATAAACTATCTGTCAGTTACATGTAAGCGGTACAAATGCCCATTAGGATACCTCTTACAATGAAAATTTTTTCTGACCTACAACTCAATTTTTTTTTAATTTTTGGAGGGCCTAAAAACACGTTTACCCGAAATTAGAGCCACCATATTGTACATTCTCGAAAAGATAATTAAATATGCAATTATGGCAAGAAACAAAATGGCATCCAGTTATCTATGAAACGGCTAAAAAAATTGAATTGGGAATCAGAAAAAGAAACTGCAAACTATTGCTCATTTGACCGACTAGACGTTCTCAAATAACCAAGTTCTTCTTCTTTATATGTATCGTGTCTGATACAGACTACAGATTGCCACGTGCTTCTTTCAACACATTCAGGGCTGGTCTGGAAAAAAAATAGTACCGGGAAATCTGATAGTCAGGTTTATGTTTTAGATTTTTTCAGTTTATCTGAATCTTTGTAATATATTTTTTTCAATGTCACATCTCGGGCCACCGGGAAATTTTCGATAGCCGGCCGAGCCAGTCCAGTCCTGAACACATTCTCACACATTCAAGAGTTTACGAAAATTGTTAATTTATGTTTGTTACAAATACCTAAATTGTCAAATTCTCACACGTCTTCTCCTATAGTCCTATAGGACACTCTATTATTTTGCAGCTAATTGTAATTATGTTCCATGCTAATCCCCTTTTCGTTTTCTTAACCAAATACCCAAAAAATGCTAAATTCTGCATCCACATTTCACCGATTAATTCACGTTTAGGTTTTAGTTTATTAAATCCTAGTTTCACAGTACTTTCTTAGGGCGGATTGTACCAACAAATTTCAAGATAAGTTTAGGATGAGCTGTAGATCACTCATATAAAATTTGATGGTTACTGAACTACAGTCACAGGAAACTCGGTTAGTACAACCCCCTCTAATTGTAGTTTGCGTTTTTCTACACGTGTCAGAGTGTTACGAATCTTTAAGATTCTGCTTCTGATACGGAAAAAGTTAACATCGTTTTCACGCCCGAGTTTTTTTTATTAAAAAGGCTTGTACGTAATCTACCAGCAACTATCAGATCCTCTGTTTTGTATCATCTGCGATGCAATGGTATAAATTTTTATCCGGCGTTTAAATTTCAACTAGTGTAAACGGACCGAAGTTACCCGCTTAATTTCCTTGTTTGCGATAAATTAAAATTATTTATTTTTATTTTTATTTATTTTTGGCCCTTCAGACAGCCCCATATATTTTTTCACCGTTTTAATTATCCTCCTTTGTAACTGTCCTTAATATTTTCCTAATTTTAAAGTGATTTAAAATATTTAATATTTTAAATGCTTTTTAAAATTATTTGTAATTCACCTAGCCCCTCGAAACTTATACCATTCGATGCCTCTTTTAAGCTCGCATCTATTGCCACCTACATAATCGCATAAAAAGCATTTATGTCAGAGTTGGGTGATAATCGTAAAGATTATCGAAACGTACGGAGTTAGATGTACGTTCCCACCACGTAGTTAAATCGAAAGTCGTACTTCATCGCATCTCACCCTTTGTGGTCAGGCCTTCGGGCTTAATCGCATCTCACCCCTTTTCTGGTCAGGCCTTCGGGCTTAATCGCATCTCATCCGCAATTACAAGCCTCATCATTACAGACTTCAGGAAATTCGTCGTGGAGGACATCAATTCTTCAGTCTTTGTATAATAGAGTGTTAATATTTCTAATATCCTGTTCATTTTATAAAAATAAATAGTTGTTTGAGTTTAAACTTGTTTTATCTTAGCACCCATCCCCTGCTCCGACTGAGTAACGTCAAAGGGCGGTAGTTTGAGAGTTATACTAATACCGTAAGAAATTTACCCGACACTGTAAAGCCGACCTTAAAAACATACTTTAACCGTTAAACTGATACTGTGAAACAGCTGAAGCTGCTCAATTTAAACTGTCACTGTAAAATGTCCACGACGTTTTTATCATTTTGCGATAAAATCGTAGTTCATCCTCTGCCTGTATTACGTTCGTTCACTAATCCAACTTTCGCAACCATACATCAAAACACTCTATACATAACAATTAGTTTCATTACTTTCATTCTGAAAAAAAGTTGTGTTTAAGCGTATTGCAGCCCTAGCTGTAGACAATACAACGAAGTGGACGAAATAATGAAGCATGTGCTAGTCACCGCCCTGCGTTAGCCACTTTAAGAAAACCCATGTTCGGAGAATACTGGCCTAATATGGTTAGTATCAGCAAAATTTTATCCTCCAATATCCTTAGGTAAGTTTGTGGTGATCCAGTGATACGGCGTTGGACTAATAATAGGTCTCGGGTTTGAATCTCTACTCAAGCCTGCCACGTTAACTTAACTTTTTGACCTCAGGGTGCACTCAGCTCTTGAAATTGAGTACACTGGTGCGTAACCTGTTGTAATAATAGGGCGTAGTGCTAGCCACACTACCTCGTAATACAAAGCTAGTAGTATCGACTGCACTAGCTATCCCCCAAGGCGTTTGAAAACGCTCAAAAAAGAGACACATTGGGTGCATTCACCGGACGTAGCAGTTGTGGAACTTGTCCCTGCTTTGGGAACGTGTGCCTAATATGGTTAGTATCAGCAAAATTTTATCCTCCAACTTACTCCCTAGGTAAGTTTGTGGTGATCCAGTGATACGGCGTTGGACTACGATAAAATGGTCGCCATTTTATCGAGCGCATTTCATATGCGTTATGTTGAACTATCTCAATACCTGCTCACTTAACAAAATTACTGCACGTTAGTAGCGCTAGTGATGTAGCACTTGATAGCTGTTACACAACTGTTACGTCCTTAGATTCATATAAAATTCTAAATATCGGGATGGATTCAGAATTGAAGAGATTAAAGGAATTGTCATAAGGAATTGGCACACAGTTGCCTGACTAAGTGGTCTCGTGCATGTGAAAGTTTGTACAGACGTATTCTAACACAGTTGTACAGATTATGAACTACATAAGGCACGAGGAGGTCACATCATTATTTAAATAATATTATGAATCTTCTACACATAAACAATGATTCCCAAAAACATTAATCAGCACTGACCTGTGCATTGATACCGGTCAATCAATTTGGACGTTAATAGCAATGGCAACGTCCTCTTAAATAATGACCCAACAATCGCTCGAAATCCAAAATGCGTTTTATGTTTATAAAATATTTTAAAAATAAAAAGATTATTTGATCTTCCCTGTAGCTACTAATCAATAAATTTTGTTCATAACAATAGCTTCTGATTATAATAATTTTTAAGGAGCAAATTTTGAACAAAATTTGAAGATTTTTGATTTTTAAACAACGTCTTCATTTAAAAAAGTATTAATCAGAATCTCTGACTATATGGATTGAAATGTTGAAATTAAAAAAAGTAAACACCATAAAGTATCTATAAAATTATTTTGCTAAGGCAAATTCTATTTTGATCATAAGCTTATATCGAGCAAAACGACATTAAATTTAGAATTTTCAGTTTATTATTAGATATTGGTTAACGACCACCAACCAACATGCATTAACCACACAAATATTTTTATTTGGAAAAAAAGGTGACGAAATTTCAGATTTGCTTGTTCGTCTTTATTAAGTCTGGCTGTAGGCTGTAGGCATACAGGAAAGACGCATCATAGCTTAGAAAAACATTGCGCGAATTTTGTGAAATATTCTATTAATATTGGGATCATGGAACATACGTTTTGTTTACTCTTAGCATCGATAAGTTTAATAATAAAGTGTTTGATGAACATTTAAGGTAACAGGAAGTGAAAATTGCTCTATACATTTGCTAATGATGGATACGTTGATATGGACCGTTTGTAAAAATATAAAAAAATTTAATAAATAAATACTTAGATTTATTCTCAAGAATTTCCCAAACGTTAAAAAAATATATAAGATTTATATTTATCCATTCCAGGATTTTCCAAAGTTGAACTTTGACAAAAGATTTCTAGAAAAATGTAGATAGCTCAATTAAAAAATTAGGTAATTATAATGTTATTTCTAAATGCAAGTCATAATTAATTAAGGCACTTATTAAAAAAATTTATTAATCATTTGACTCGTTATATTATTTATATATAAAAAAAATCCTCATTAATCATTTCAATTGTAACATTGTAACTATAATTATAATATTTATTTATTGTTTAACTAAAAGCAATTTCTTAAAAACAAAATTGAATGAGTTCGCTGCACTTTATCTATTTCTATAACTTAAACTTTCAAAGTTGATTTTTTTTGATAATTATTTTTGAACTTAGAATATAAGGATCAAGGAAGCTAAAAACAAAATTGATAAAAAAAACAATTATTGGTGCCGTTTATTTTTAAAAATTTAAACTAATTATAGTAAGCTCAGTTTTTATCGTTATTATTATTAATAATTTTGTGATTCATCGTCTATAACTATCATATCGTAATTGAATTTAAAATTTTTAAATTAATCCAGACACTTTTTTTGGATATTTCATGTAGGTACCTATTTTGAAGTTACTGTGCATTTGTAAATTTTGGTAAAATAATAAATTATTAATTTGTGGAAGATATTTTTTAATAGTTTGTTTTTTATGTGTATCAGATGAACTTGTTATTTACATAAGCTGTATCTCTATATCAGCAGTTGAGGAAATCAATTCTAATAAATGAAGTAAATTGTTTGAAAACATTGCAAGTTCTCCGTCCTAGTAAAAAATTTTGGGAATACCTACAAGATAGACTTATATCTCCATGGTGGTTCCCTTATATAGAGGTGCAAATTTTATTTCCTACCTCGCCTAAATTTATGAGGAATATACAGGGTGTCCCAACCTTCGTTATCGTAAAATTGTTGCTTTGCTATAGAATTTAACAAAAAGAGGTTTAATATGCACAGCTACAATAGTTCTCTTATGCCGGTTTGCACCGTTTACATATTAACTGACAGATAGTTTATTTGGCAGATAAGTTGTTAAAAACCTTTGCTCTTTCATCTACTGTAGGTTAAATCAAATAACTGATGAATACATTTTTTACAAAATTACCTTCTACTTATGACTTTTTGCACCGATTTTAGTTTAAGTGGCAAATAAAATATATTTTTACAACTTATCTGCCAAATAAACTATTTGACAGTTAATATGTAAACGGTGCAAACCCCCATTAGAGTTGCACCTCTTAAAAATATTTTTACATAATACCCGGTGATCCATTTAAATGAAACAGGCCACACTTATATTTTTTTAAATAGAACACCCTGTATATTTTTATATATCTGGATTTCCTTTGCGAAGACGATTATAGTATTGTGTGGGTTAATGGGTCTACCATACATCTGAGCCAAGATACTGCGAATTTTATGAATAAACAACTTTGCTTTGCTTAAGTGTAATTTCTCTTAATTTTTTAAATAGAAAAAAGTTGAATTTTAAAAGTGAATAGATTTAGAAAATATATCAATAGAAAGCTTAGGAATAGGGATCTCTTTTCCTGAAATTAGAAATAGGCGTTGTCATTTAAAAAAAATGATTACAACTGTTACAACTGACATATTGCGTTAAAGACTCACCTCGTATCATTATCACGTTGTATGTATTATCCGTTCACTATTTATTTGCGCTATGGTTGGCCATGTTAGGGTGACAGATTCCACCAGGTATAAATCAGAAAAAAATATGTTAGGTTAAGTATTGTAGAGCAGCGACTATTTATTCAACGGTATTAAGCTAGTTCTAATGCTCTTAGTTCAATCAGCTTTGATTCTCATAGGGGTCAACCTCTAACAAATTAGTAACAGGACGGGACCACTTTTAAAATTTTTCATTTGGTCAGTAGTTGTCAGACTCAACTTCGTTTCGTCTGACAAGCTCTACTGACTAGCCAAAAAAAGTATTTTTACTCCGTATGAAACATTTAATTTTTTCTTCAAAAGTAAAACTTAGAAAAACCAAAAATAAAAATTTTTCAAATGTCGCCATCTCTTGAAAATTATTTGTAGTTCAATTGTCAAATATTTTTAAAAATTAACTTTAACTTGTAAAAAGAAGCTAATAATTAAACGCAACGAATAAATTATAACAGAAAATTTATAAAAACAGTACCTTTTTACATTACAAATGCTTAGAAATATCATTTTACGTTACAATTTGTTGTAAATATTTAGGGTTAGAATTTACTTTTACCTCCTGGTAAAAGGATGTAAAAGTAGAACTTTAACCTTACTTGTTCAGTAACAAAATGTAAACTTTTTTTGACGTTTGAAGAAAAAATAATGTTTTAACCTATTTTTATCTGTTATCTGTTATCTGACATTGTTAGAGAAGATATCCTATGAGTTTCAGATTGTTTCAAGCTCATTTGCCTAAATTATGGTTTTTTATTCATTAAAAAAGGATATATTTTTTTAAATTAGTGCTGACATATCTGTGGGTCGAGAGCTTGGATTAAAAAAAAATCATTAAAATCGATCCAGTAGAAGCACGCTAAAATTACCGGTAAAGAAAAGCTTTCGCGTTGTAAATATATGGATAAGGTCAATTTATTCTTTAGAGGTTATTCGTGAAGCCAGGTAAAACGATAAAAAAAATCTTTTGAATTTGAATATTTAAAAAGAACTTCATTAATTGAATAAATAGCCAAAAGGGTTGCTGCATTATTTACATCATAGTTTTTGATCGTCTTTTTATAATATCAACCTCGTTACAGGGTTTTTTATTTATTACTTAGTAACAACAGGGTAGCGGGAGGTCGATGGGGATAAAATGCTACTTACCAAACCCCCTAGTAATCAAAATGTCTCATTTCATTATTAAATAACATTAATACTGCCCTTTTCCTCACAAAATTTTGAACTATTAATTAGTTACATCACAAATTAATGAGTAATGAGGTAATGACTCGCTTAAAGTACGAACAAAATCAGAAAATACGTCGACTATCTAATAAAAAAATAATAAAACTAACCTTAAGTAAGCCAAAGAAGTGGACTTAAAAACCCGTCTCAAAAATCCAAAAGGCACAAAAGCACGAAACGTAATTAAAAATGCAGGCACCAACCTGACCATATCGCGTATTAGAAATGTACTGTGGAATTAAAAGTATTGAAAATTTTATCACAATGACCATATGTGCCAAGACCTTATCGTATAAAACCAAATATCTACGTTAATTCTCATTTATAATTTTTAAAATTGGATTATTTTAAATTATAAAATTTAATGTTAGAAAAATGAAATTTAAAAAAATTATTATAATGCACTTACTACCTACACCGATGATTGTTGTTAAATGTACAAAATAGGCGTATCCGTAATTTAACGTTATCGAACTTTGTTAAAGTGGGGAGATAAGGATAAGATTAATACGCGTACCAATTTATTATTTAAAAAAATGTATGAAATTGGTAATTTGAAGAAAATAATTAGTGCTGACATATCTGTGGGTCGAGAGCATTAATTAAAAAAAAAATTATCAAAATCGGTCCAGTAGAAGTAGGCTATTATTATATGTATATCAAGAAAAGGCTTCACGTTTTAAATATATGGATTACAGAGCAGAGCGTCAATTTGAAAAGGAGCCATCTCTGAAACTAAAAAAGATATCAAAAATCGCCCGAAACCGTATGGGTAGTACGGAGGGGGAAATCTAATGACGTAGTAAGTGATGCACCTCCACTTACCCCCTAAGCTTCAGCCACCCCAATTAAAAAATCTTAAATGGAAACCCCCTACTTGTGATACATCATTGGAAAGCCCTTAAAAAAATACTTTCTAGTGATACGAACTTAAACTGCATTTGGTTGAATAATTTTTATTTAATTTAAAAATAAAAAAATAAAATGTTTAGTAGTTTCTTCTTTTTTCATAGGTTAATTAGATGACACTTAGTAAAAAAATCTTAATTTTGGAACGTTTATAAATTTTCCATCGTCGTTATAGAGTAAGATTTACCCTAACAATATTTAAATAAATAAATAATAAACATTTTATAACTACGATGGAAAATTGATAAACGTTCCAAAATTAAGATTTTTTTACTAAGTGTCATCTAATTAACATGAAAAAAGAAGAAATTAATAAATATTTGTTTTTTATTTTTAAATTAAATAAAAATTATTCAACCAAATTCAGTTTAAGTTCGTATCACTAGAAAGATTTTTGAAGGGCTTTCCCTTAAATTTGTATCACATCACACATATGTATCACAAGTAGGGGGTTTCCATTTAAGATTTTTTAATTGGGGTGGCTGGAGCTTAGGGGGTAAGTGGGGGTGCATCACTTACTAGTCATTAGATTTCCCCTCCGTACTACCCACACGGTTTCGGGCAATTTTTGATATCTTTTTTAGTTTCAGAGATATAGCCACCGGCTCCTTTTTTAATTGACACACTGTATAATAATAAATGATGGCTTTATTTTAAGGTGATAATGTAAGATAATTATGTTAAAACAACTACCTATCTGTTTTTTTTTTAAATTATTTAAAAAAATGAAACAAAACGTATTCCATATACTATTTTCCACTTTTGGAATCCTCAAAATCGATGAAATTAAAAATTCTATTTTAACCAAAAATAGTGATGCTATATGGAATTATCAAAATAAATCACATCACGGGAATTTATTTGTAATTAATTTATTATTTAATTCAGACCAGTTAAGAAATTATAATTAATTTCATGAAATGAAATATCAAATTAATACAGATTAGGGGGCCATTTTACTATATAGATTGAGCCATTGTTTAGCAGTAAATAGTAATAGAGCGTGTCACTTGTCATGAAGTTCAATTTTATTTCACAAGGTTCGCACAATCGACGGTCCCAAACGTCAAATTACAGTATTACCAAATTACTTTTATTGTATAAAAGTTATTTGAATTTGTTCAAATTTGATGAATTAAGTAATTTGGTCGTACTGTAATTTGACGTTTGGGACCGTCGATTGTGCGAACCTTCTGGAATAAAATTGAACTTTATGACAAGTGACACGCTCTATTGCTTATCTATTTTTTGTATATTTAGACCTCAGAGGAATACTTTGTCGCTCGATTTAAGCCTGGTTCTTATTTAAGTATAGATGCGAATTGCGAAATGCGAATTGCAATCGAGATCCGTAAAATATTAGTATAGTAGAGATCTTGCCAAATCTAAACCATCTTAAATGCGCAAAAGAGCAAGTGAAAAATACGCTCAAGCATTGTTTTCACAATGGTTTTTACGTATATGTAACCTTGGTTATGAGGTAGTACACAATTTTGCTCTACGCAAGTCGTTTAGATTTGGCAATAAGTCTACATTCTATTCTATCAGTTATCTATGAAGGAGCACGTGGTTTGTTTTGACAATTGAAGCAGCTCGAGATTGAAAATCGCTTATCATCTCTTTAAAATAGGCCATTGCCCGACGTTGTCGCTTAAATTCAAGTTCAACAGGATAGTGGCATTTGTAGAAATATCTACATAATATGGGTTTGTGTACAGATTATACAGTAAACTTTGTGACGAAGAGAACGACGCAGCTCTCTACTTATCTGGATTGCTAAGAATAGTTGCACTTTGCACAATATGAATAATGCTAACCTCTCAAGAGTTTCAACAGCCACAACAGTCGTCCAGTTTATTTACAAAATTCATAAACATTTTTATGGGAAACATAATAGACTTTTAAGGAATCACAGTGTGCAGAGCCAATAAGCCAATCTTTAATCAAAACAAATCCATCAATCAATCACAGTTGCACTCACCACTGTAAAAACTATATAAAAAAACCCATTGATTTATTAACTAAGAATTTTTTAGGCTGATTTTGTAGTTTTGCGTAAAAAAATTACATTTTCGTAATGATGACGCTGATAAGAAAATGTTACACAATTTTCGCAGAAACTGACGAATTTTTGGCTTTATAACATTTTTTGGTCACGAATTAAAATTTAGACATAATAGTTAATGATAACTTCATTTTTATACAAGGTAGGGCAGGGCGTAACATTTAAAGCATCAAGAAAAGCGAAATCTTAGGAAGCTTTCAGCTCTTCATCTATAAAGAAAACCCCCAATAATCTCTTTTTGCACCATTTACTCCTACTCATTTCCTCTTTTGGAATTGTAGGTGTGACTATAAATTGCAAAAATCATTTGTTTATTCGCAATATGAACCTAAGATTCATTCACTTATTTAAATAACATGTTTACAAAAATAATTTTCTTTTATAAATATAAAAATCAAAGTTTTCAAATAGAAACGTGCACACATGCACAAAACTTACGCATTGTTGATTTTTCATACGATTGGCGAATTTGCCAAAAGTTTTCGTGACGCAAAATAAAATTAGAAGTGGGACGAATAAGAACAAGAAAATAAAATTTTGCGAGTCAAAAATGAAAAGTTGAGTGTTTTGCAAAGGTGAATTTTGTTCCTGATTCGTTCATAATTAAAGTTTTTGAAATAAGCGAGTTATCACTGTCTTTTGGGATTTAAGTGCTTGGAGTGTTTGTTAAATAGTTATTGAATTTTGAATTGTGTTGGATATATTTACATATTAATCAGGAAAAGAAACGATGGGTATGATTACAAGGGTTCGAGGAAGATTGAGAAGTTTTCAAGCTTTATCAAAATTAGATCCGCAAGTACAAAATGAAAAAATTGCTGAAACTGGTAAGTGCAACAAAATGATAAATATATTAAAGTTCAATAATTGTGTAATACGTTGATATGTGTATAATTACTTTAAATTAATTAATTAATAATTTTCTTAGAAGTTAACCTGATAACTTTTAAATGGCTTTACCAATTACTTGATCTCAAAAACAATTATACAAAATAATGTAATTAAAATCGTATTTTAATCAAGTCCTTAAAGTCATATTGTTTTTTTAACATTGTCTGCATATTTTGAACTAAATTTATCCGAATAATTTTTCCATTCCATTGATTGAAAGGCAGAAGAGTTGTTTTTCTAAATTTAGGCCGATGGAAGAAAAACAAATTTAAAAGGCTCTTTGTTATTATTGTTTTGCGTTTCATTCATTAAACGACTCAATTTTTCTAAAAGGCGCATGCAAATTTAGGTGCCAAACATGAGTTTAAGTCCAAAAAACTCGTGACCTTAAAATGAGATGAGGTGATTGGAGCTAAATTGTAAATAAAATTATTTACTGGCTATATTTTTCCATTATTGTTATTTTTATAATTTGCAATTAATTAACACATTAACAGTAGAAAAATACCCCGTGAATGTGAATAATTGAGGACAATAAATGTATCAATATATTTACTTGAGACGTTATATCATTCGTGGAAATGTTTTTTGAAGCAATGCTGAAATCAAAATCCTAAATTGTTATTTTTTTGGAATTTTTAATTTTTTTAAGTAATATGTTAATAATGGAAATTTATACAATAGATAGTAATATTTGCACAATACTGAATAATTGCAAAATAATTTTAAGTCATCATATCGCATGACTTACGAACAAAATATTTCTTTATAGTTTATGTTTTGTTTGTTATTTTTGGAATTGCAAATTATATTGAGCAAATAGCTAGACGTCTGCTATAAATAAAAAATTAAACATTGAATTTGAGAAAACTAAAAAGAAAATTTATTAGATAAGGTTGATAAACTTGGAGTTCAAAAACATTAAATAGACGTTTATTTTTTTCAAAAACAATATTTTCAGAAATTTCTTTGTCGCTATGAAACCTCTGTCTTGTCGATTCCATTTTAAACTCAATCAATACTTTGTTTGGAAGTTTTTGGAAAAGCTCATAATCATTGTTTGATGTCTGAAATCTTTCATTGACACAGAATTCTTGACTTAAATTATTATTAAGTCAAATTTATAATTTTAAGTACGAACAATCAATTTGCAGATAACTAAAAATTTTTTTTTAATTTTCAGTAAGTTTGCTAACAGTGCTACTTCTTCTTCCATATTGTTGCAAAGGATACGTACCTCTGATATTAAGTCTTGGTGGAGTATGGTTAATGACTTACTCGTTTTTTGTAATACCTTTACTAATTTCTGCTAATTACAAGTATCCTGTACGATGGCTACGAAACTTCATATTTAAATTACCTGGTAAGTACAAAAATACCAAATTATCACGTCATTTTAAATCCATAAATTTTGATTTTATTGACAGAGTAAATACGCATTAAAGTGACACTTTTGTAGTCAATGTGTCAATCGATGTCATTATCCGAAAATAATCAGAAAGTTTGTATTAATTCTAAATAATTTGTACGAAAATTGTACAGTGGAGTGCCAACTAAATTTGAAAACAGGAAATTTTTTAAGATTTCCAATGCCCTTCATTTTAACATGGTAATAAGACCCCAATCTAAAACTTCATAATTTACTTATTGCTCTTGCTATGGAAAAAAGAAATGAATATTGAAAACGATTCTGGTTTTATATTGTTTTCCATGGTAAGAGGGATTACCTACGCCAAAACCGTTAATTTTTTTTAACAAGCTGATCGTAGCCAATCCAGCGGCCGTAGCGCAATGAAACGTAGATTTGAGTGAAGAAGCTTACACAGTTAGCTAAACAATTGAAAATCATTTGTTTTTTCAACAATCCGCTTGCTTGATAAAAAATAATGTAGATTTAGTTTTTTCAATTTTTCTTTAAAATTTTCGTATTTAACCCTACAGATACTTCACCTTATTGAAAAGAGAAAAGAATTGTCTATTATATGCGACTAAAAATTTATATGGTGTAATTAAAAAAAAATAGCGACGACGCCATCAACCTTACGTGTTTGGAAAATATTAACTTTTTTTAAAAATATTAAGGTTTCATTTGTCTAAAGTTAGAAATAAACCCCCTATAAGCTGGAGCCTTTTTTTTGGAAACGCACGGTATGTTAGTTCCCTACAGGCGCGAACTGACTATACTTTCTCAGAGGCGTTGATATTTCTAAGGGCCCGCAATGAAAAATTTTGAATTACTTAGTCTTACGCACCTGACATTTTTGAAAAGACCCACCCTGTATAAATCTGAAAATGCTGGAATTTTTTAATTACAATTTAGAGAAAGAGCTCGGATTTGCCATAACTTCAGGGGCCCGGGACGCTGTAGCGCTCAATGCCCCTTGCCAGTCTACGCCTGATTCCCTATTATATTATGTTTTTGGAGTTGGTTGGCATCCGGTAAAGTCAACAATTTAGTAATGCACATTTCTCCCTTTACTTAAATTCATATTCTCCTAAACGCCAGTCGCGACAATAAATCTGCTATTCGTTGTCTAGCTAAACAAATAATTATAGTGCGATCACCAAAGTCAACGTTTTTATAGTCTGAAAGTGAGCTTTTGTCTTCAAGTTTTTTTGTTGCTTAGGCTACAAAGTTCAAAAATGTGTACTTTGGTTTGACAGTCACAAAATAAATTTGTGAATGGAAATGATTTTGTAATCATATGCCAACGACCACTTTTGATCAGAATTTTCTGGCACTATTTTAAAAATAATGTCATTGGGTATTTTCAAATGAATTTTCTGATTTGTAGGAAGCAGAATTTATATGATTCCACAAAAAATAATCTGTGCTTCCATTAGAGCCGTGAGACTGTGCCAAGACTGCTTCTACCGCGTTTCAGCAAGCTACAAGCTAGGAAATTTTTCTTTTATTTAAGAAAATTATTCAATTCATTAGTTTGTCCTCGGAATATTGTATTGATTAAAACACTTATACCTAGAAAGTCCAGAAGCTACCTGCTGTAGGTAGAAGATACGATGTTCCGAAGTATCTACTATATTTAGGTCTACATACTCTACATACACAAATATCTATTTTAAAACACACTATGTAAAAAATAAATTATTTATCGACTAAAAACTGGAGTAATAATCTCAAGTAATAAAGTCAACCAACTTTGGCAATTTTAGAAGTGCATAAATAGAATTTTAACTGACATCGACACGATGAGAATTAATAATAACATTAACAATACGTTATGTGTTGTCGAGTCTCATTGTTTAATTTATTTAAATCTTTTCTGTTCAGTTACTATAGACTGAAAGGATTACCTATACAACCTCTGAAAATAGTAAAATGACCAAAGTTTGGTACATTGTCTTTATGAAAGCATAAATTCTTTAAAAATCAAAAATATTGAAAAAATTTAATTCTAAGCTTGAAAATTTTCAGAAAAGCAACGACTTTGAAGTTTGAAGTAACGTCTTTAAACAATGAATTAAAAATTCTGAAAGCTTGCGCTTTCTTCTTTAAGATGACTTTTCAAATTTTTTCATACATTTATTTTTGACAGAAATATGTAGCTTTTTACGAAGAAGCGTTCTAAATATTTACGCGCACGAGTTGATTCCCAAAATCGCTAGAGCGCATTTTCACTTCGTTTTACAGAAAAACTATCCACAATACAAAAAAAGTCATCAGACCTTTTCGTCTCTAAATATCCTCGTCTTTAAAAAAGCATTAAAATTTTTTGTTGTTGTATGCATATTTACGCAGATATTTAAGAAAAACAACTTTTACTTTATAGAAACGTAAATATTTTTTATTTAAAAAAATATGGTTTTAATTAGACCACACACCAAGTTTTGTTTGCTCTACTATTTTTCCGAGATTAAAATAAAATAATAACTGGACTAATAGCCATAATTTTATTATTTTAATATCTATCTAGGTATTATTATTTGTGGAGAATAGAAAAAATGTGATAGCAAATCAACGTTGATAACTAAGCATCCAAATTTAATGTTTTAAATTATTTTATCTGTATTTGATTATGTTTTAAATTGTGTAATTAAAAGGTTTAAAAAATTTAATTTTTTTGAATTATATCAATCAGTAGACGTACCTAATTGAAGAAAATCTTAACCGAAAACATGCAATAATAGATAATAAAAATCATACCTTACGAGGTTGTGCTTTGTTAAAAGTTACGTAATTTTTAAAGCAAATAGGAGAAAAAAATACGTTTTTATAGTTATATAACGCCCTCGAGATTTTAATTAATTATTCAGTTTGTATATATACTGATTGTTCTTGTCTATTTTTTTTTAAATCACCATTGGCGTAGTATAAGAATATTTTAGAATTACCTTTAAAAGAAAAAAAGGAAAAGTCGATGAATTAATGATAGTTGGCCGTTAAACACATAATTTTCACTTTATTAGTCCAATTTGAAAGTAAATGCACTCACTTTTATTGTTTTTTATTTTTTTGGATTTTATTAACACAGCCCTTTTTTATTTTCACTACGCCTTTTATAATACCTTGTCACATCATATTAAAAAGACACCTAACTTATTGAAGAAGAATAATGTATAAGCAATTAATAAACTGTAAGTTAATGACAAAATAAAATCAGTGTTGATGTGAAGAATATGGGCCGAGACATACATGTCTCTTTTTATACATGTCGCTGTTTTTTATATAAAAATAGCACAAATATGTTTATTAATTAAGTAATTATTCGTGCATGTAAAAATTTACTGGCGCTCGAATAAAAATTTACATTTTAAATTTAATAATTGATAAGATAATTATCAATGAGCAAGGATCACCTCAAATTTTTTAAAAGTCTTCTGGTTGTCTTGTTGCTAAGCCAAGTTCTATGACTTCCGTATACATATAAAGCTAGACCTCTTTATCGTATCATTACTTATTTATAATTGATAACTCTCAAATCTATTTATAAAGATATATTATAATATATGAATTTACTTTACAATGTAAAAGTCTATATTTATATTTGGGTTAAATGCAATTGGATTGTTGTTTTCAAATCTTTTCGACGTGGGATAAAACATGCATTTTAGGCTACACTTGTACCACTATTTTCAATAAAATTTCCACTACCTACATACTAAATTTTCATTATTTCATTTCAAAATAGTCTTAAAACATCAAATTAATAACAAAGTGGACCTATAATAGAAACTTTAAAGTGCTCGAAGCGGCTATGGTATGCAATTTTCCAATCTTCGTCATGCTTTAAAACCATCCTTTGCATCACTAGGTATGATCTGAAATCACTTGATCACTCCATATTGTCTCTTAAGTACTTCTTTAAAGATTCAAAATTTGATACAGTAAAGCGAAGCTTTTGGACATATTTTTAGAAAACATTCAATCAGAAAGCAAAAAAATAGGTTTTTGGGATGGCTAAAGAATTTCGCTTTACCTACAACAGTAATTTACATATGGATTACAAAACGAAACTTTCCCTAATATAGCTTTTTAAGAAGATTTTAATTCCAGATTTCCTCAGGAAGATATCTGGACCTCTGTTAAACATAACTTGCCGCATTTACCACCCAGTGGATAAATTTGAAAGAATATTCATGGGCATGAACAACATATCCAACATGGCCAACCAGGTAATTAAAACTTGTACCAAACATTAAACCATTTTCAACTTTCATTTGTTTTCAGTTAATTTTCTTCATGATGTGCGATCGTGTATTACTGTGTAATTTTGGAGGATCCAACTGTCCGAGAAAGCGCCTCACTGGACTTTATTCATTAATGTTTTACAACGTCTTAGCGTATTGCTTTTCATACATTAAAGAGTTAATTGAAAAAGAAGATTGGTCTCCATATATAAACATGACCCAACATAGCAAAATAAAACACGTCGCTATGTCTGCAACAAAAATTGTTCTCGAATGGACCAAAGCTGTAACGTTTATAATAACTGTTACTTTCATGCTTTTAGTTTTTGGTTTAGAACAAGGATTGGAATATTATAATCCTACAACATTCTACACCTTCATCACATTAACTTACTACATGTGTACTGAAAAAGTGTTTGTGCAATTTTTTCCCACTGTGCTCCTCCATTTGAGATTTCGTACTCTCGAAGCACTCGAATCGTTCTACGCTCCCGTTTTACTTCGTTATTACACAATTTCCCTAAGTATTATTTTAAGCGTATTTTTATTGTGTTACGGCGAATTTAAATTCGCTCTAGTTGCGTTTTATTTAACAGTGTATTTAAAAGGAAAAGACATGGTTTTAAATTGTTTAAAACAATTAAAAACCGAAGAGGCAGCTCTCATTAAATTTCGTCACGCTTCTGATGAAGAAATCGAAAACTGTGACGACGTTTGTGCAGTATGTTTAAGTCCTATGGAAAGAGCTCGAGTTACACCTTGTCAACATTTATTTCACGCCGATTGTCTTCGGAGATGTCTTAGTGCTAGTGGTACTTGTCCAATCTGCAAAAGAGAATATATATTTGTGTAATTATTATACAAACTTTAATTTGAAGTGGACCAACTTGCTATGTATTTAAGTGGTTAAACTTATCAGATAAAACGGGCTTATTGCTTCCAGCACCAAAATAAATATCTTGTTGTGAAGGAGGGTTCCAGTTTGATAATTTGAGAGGACTCTGTTGGATTCGGAACATTTAAGAGTTCTATCGAAGATGAATGGAACTGCGAGTGCTGATGTTGTTTTTCTTTCGCTACAAACTTTAATCCTTTTTTTTTGCATTTCTGAAATAATTTTTATACAGGTTAATGAACGTAGGAGTACTATAGATCAATAAGTGCATTTTTTAAGGATATAAGTACCAGACATAATATTGATTATGGAACAAATTAATCGCTATTATAAAGTGAAATTTTGACGATTTTCTTTTGTGAATAAATCGAAGATAAACTAGAGAACATGTTATTTGGATCACTCTATAGATAAAATGAAAGAAGCATGCAAAGGTGATTGGTGATTGTTATTGATGTGAATTATGTTATTTTATAAGAGTTGTGTTTCATACTTTAATATTTTTTTAATTAAATACTAGAATTTTAAGAAAAATTACTGTTAGTATGAGCATTTATATAAAAACCGGTATCTGTAAAATGTACAGAGTGTCCCAGTAAAAGCTCTCGCTCAATCAAATATCTCGAAAACGAATAAATAAATTACCTTGGAATGAAGGTAATTTAGTTTTGTTTTGGTTTCTACTTTCCAAGAGCTTTTCAATGATGCCATTAAGGTTTTGAGGACGTGGTTGGAAATTGTTTGGTCGTTTCTGGGATAGTTGATGGGGAAGTTTTCGCTGCGGGACACTTTATGTTTAAACAGCTAATCATTCAATAAGCTCTAGATAGATTAAACTTAATTTGTATGCTAGAGATCAGTTGGGCTAAATTTTAAAGAGTTGAGACTGTTTAGCGTTTAGGAAATTTAGGTATATTTTGTAAGTATTACTAATTTGCAGCTGTTTGTCATCCAAAATATACTAATGAACGAACCTTATAACAATCTGGGCTCTAAATTGCTCTTAATTCTAAAGCGACCGAGAGGTTATCCACTCTCTAAAGTCAATGTACAAAAATTGAGCTGTCAACAGTAGTCATCTGCAGTCAATGGCAGCCGTAGCATTATGTAGTCATATGCAGTCAACTGCAGTCAGTGTACAATTTCAGAACAGTGGTTTACCCCTCGAAAGCGACCTAAACTCAAGGTTTTATCATTTTCATCAACACCTTGAGGCTTTAGTGATGCTAAACATGAAGATAATTAAATACTTCATTATCATTATAATTTAATGCATAAATGTATACAATAACCTCTGAGCTTCGCATATAGATGAAGCTGATAGCTCTTCATACATTTAGTACGTAAGTAATCATCATAGTTCTTCTAGTTTTATAATGTATTGTAGCTTTTTGAATTTTTGTACCAACGCCAAATAAAAATATTGAAAAAATTGTGTCATTTATTTTAGCTATTATAACACTATAAATGTAACCTACCTAGGTACTGAGTAATTTAGTTTGGCGGTTCCAGTGTAATCTCTAAAAGCCGCGCCACACACGCAGGCTTACCTTCCGGTTTGACCTGTGCAGGCCGACCTGCACAGACCAAACTAGAGCCTGAACAATGTGCAGACGCTCCGGTTTGGCATGTGTAAACCGGAAAGCAAGCCCGTGTATGTGGTGCAGGCCTTATACTTCAATAACAAATAAATCCAACTGAAATTTAGTGCGGACGACGAGAGGCATCGTTTAGTACAATAACTTTTAATATTTCTGCATTTTTGTGGCTTTAGTGATGTCATAGACATTTATTTTTAAATGTCCTGTATATTAGTCGATATTTGGATGCAACTTTTAAATGCAAATTCAACGATGCCATATTTGGTTCAAACATCCGGTTTGGCCTGTGCAGGCCACAGGCCACCTGAACGATGTCCAGACGATAAACGATGGCTTTACTAGGTACTGAAATATTAAAGACTGTTTTATTTGTTTTGCTCTAAAGCCCCATTCACACAAGCGCTGTTTTCCAAATACCGAATATTCGCTATTTTGCGAAGTACTCGTCAAAGTATTTGCCCATAAACCTCTAAATAAATAAAAGTTACCCAGCAATTTTGGTAAAAATATATTAAACCCGAGGGGTCAGCCACTGTTCTGAATTTGTACACTGACTGCAGTTGACTGCCCATGACTGCATATGCTATGGCTTCCACTGACTGCAGATGACTACCATTGACAGCTCAATTTTTGTACATTGACTGCAGAGAGTGGATAACCCCTCGATTAAACCATAATTTTTTTATTAAGTTTATTGTGTTTTCTAAACTTTTCATCCACCCTTTTACATATTAGCCGATTTCAGTAGTACTACTAATAATATTCGAGAATATTATGGTTCACACTTGTTCTCTGAAGCTTTAGGAAGAATTTAAGCCTAAGCACGTTCCTGTAGGTCGATCGTAGATTCCGTAATAACATTTTAACTGACTAATCAGAAATGGAGCAATATAACGACTTCTCCGCTTCCTAGAGGGGTTTAGTTTTAACGAAATTATATAAAACCTATGCCAATCGATTCGTTTTGGTGTCAGCAGTAAAAGCGAAATAACTGTGGAAAAGTGCGATTTTGCCACTTTAACCCCATTTTTAAGGATGAAGCCCTATATTTCGCGCGGGCGCGTTATTTTTTTCGTATTCAGCGCCCAAAAATCTATAGAATTCAATCTTAACTTTGCTGCTCCGGTGAATTTTCTATCAAAATGTTTCATTTATTGAGCTATATTTTCATATGTGTGTATCTACGCTATTTGTCAAATGACAAGCATTTGCTGGTTACCAATATCAAATATCACACATGTCTGTGGCGGCCTTTATGGATGAGGCTTAATAAAACAGTCGGAAGTGCTAAATAAATGCAACATTGTATAACCGTCTGCTAAATAAAAGTAAAATTTTCAAAAAGAAGATGAAAGGAAAGAGACTAGAATAGACTATAATTTAGTTAGAAGACACATTTTTTGTATATTAAGGAGTTAAAGTCGTAAAACTTTAAGTACTTTCAGCATGCCCATACTTTTATAAGTTCAATGAGTGCCAATTCTATTTTTAAAAAGCTTCCTCCATACATATTCATTATTTTTTTACGTGTAAAAATTATTTTTTTAAGAAAACAAAATTTCAGTCTGCAAAAACAAGTTGACACATGGTTGACACCTACTTAATTCATCTCTGAACTTTTCTCTTTTGCTTTTGCTCATTTATTAAACGATATCCCAATTCTCTTAAATGTAATAAACTATTATAGGTATTAGTATTAGTACAGTTTGTACTACATACAGTGGAGATGTTTATAAAAAGTTTCAAATACATATGGACATAGAAAGAGCAAAGAGCCAAATTGAATTGGCCAAAATCCAGAAAAAATGTAAATAAACAATAAACTTGATGCGGTTAATTGAAAATAAAATATTTAGTTTGTTATTGTTCCTACTTTTGTATAAGCAACAAACAAAAACCTCTAGTAAAGTAAAAGACATGCTAATTATGGTTATTAGTGGAGGGGGAGCAAGCTCCCAACACTTAAGCCACTTGTTTGGGCCCATTGTACGACCTCCAAGCAGCCTCCCCAAGCCCATCAGGTTCCAAGCGATCCCACTTTTAGGATGTACTCCAGAACTCTGCGGGAGGAGTGGCGCTTATTCTGGCCATGTCGAGCTAGAAGTTCCCCAACACGGATCCTCTTATAGACGCTAGAGCTGGACACGCTAATGGAACAATGTGGTAAGTTCAAAATTATTTATTGAAATATGACTAAACGACATAATGCCTAAAGAAATTTATAATTTGCTTGCCAGAGATACCTATATAATATACTATTGTATTTTACTACTGCTACAAATTTTTGGATAAAAAATATCACTTCTGTTTGTTTTCACTTTTATCTTTCATTTAAATCTAATAATTTTTTTGTTTGTTGGTATCAATTCATGTTTCCTGGTATTAACAATATAGATTTTCTTTGCATCATTTTCATTGTTTGTTGGAGCCTGAAGCATTGTTCCATTGTTTGTCTCCTATAAATACGACTGTATTACCTTTCTTCTTATAAATAGGTACGGAGGGTACAGGTACGAAATATTCGAAGTACATCCCCATTTCATTTCTTACTTTTTTCCTTCTTTAAGAGCTTCATTGAAAGACCCTGAAACCTTAAGCCACTGCCTGTGGAAGCCAACCAGATTTTAGTGTTCGCTGGCACTCAAATAGCTTATTCCCAAAAGATGGGCCTGAATACGATCACCTCGTTTTCTTCTGTTATAGTCTATAAGGTTTGATATCATCTTAGTTTTCCTTTCATTATACTTCTCAGAAGTGTTTTTAGTCCTTGAAATAAAACTGGCAGTTCTTTTCACTTGAATTTACAGTTTCTTCAGTACATAGAAAATTTTGCCTATAAATAAAATCTAGATTGTTCCTGTTAATTAAAAACTGACATTTAACTTTACGTCAGTTAACTTGAACTATTTTAACAAAATTGTTAGTATTAAACAATGCTTCAAGGAAATACTCCTGAAACTTATTATAACTTTACAGAAATATTAAAATTTATGTCTGAAACCGCTCGTCTTGCAATTTTAGGTACCTACTTACTTTCGATTCAGTTAAAAAAATGTTCATTGTGTTCTTGTTACAGAATGTTTAAAAAGCGTGTATGAAATTATCAAATATGCATTCACTTATATCTTACAAGAAATACACGCTATAGAAATGCTGTTTATAAATACCAACAATATTTATGCATTTGTATGTCAAGTAAGTAAATTTTATGTGTACCAGTAGACACATAAAATGCGGTTTTTAAGTACTCGCTGGAAGCTACTTTAAAATAAATCGCAAAACGATCAGTGAAACCTTTAGTAATTTTCAATACTTACTCATAATCATTTTCAGTTAATCTTTTTTACAATGTGCGAAATAGTTATATTGGGCGAATCAGTCAACAATCAACAGGGAATAACAGGTTTATCGACGCTTTTATTTTACACAGTTTTTGGATATTTCATCTCTAAAATAAACGACATTTGTGAAAACAACTGGAATGGAGTAAGAGTTCGTTATTCCGTAACTTATTACATCAAATGGGTTCTTAAAATAATAATAGAATGGGCAAAAGCTGTAGCAGTTGTTCTTTGTATCAAAGACAGAGGTATTAACTATCAATCCGATATATTTTATACTATAATTACTTTTATTTACTATATATCTACAGAAAAACTATTTTTAAATTTAATGATAAAATGTACGAGTTATTGTAACTTTAATAGTATGGATTCTATGGAACATCTTTACGTTCCCATCATTTTCAATATATGTGCAATATTTTGTACAGCTCTAGTTTTAATTTTAACGGTGCAACGTTCAAACATCTTCTATGCACTCTTTGCTTCCTATTTTATTTTTTATCTTCGATGCAAAGATTTATATTATAACTATATAAAAACGTTATTAACCGAAACGAAAACATTTGACTCGTTTCGATTAGCAACAGTTACTGACATAGAAAACTGGGATGATGTATGTGCCGTTTGTTTAAACCACATGAGTAAAGCTAGAATAACTCCTTGTAATCACTTATTTCATCCTCCTTGTCTAAAACATTGTCTTAGAAGATCTTTACTTTGTCCACTATGTAAACGTAATTTTGCTCAATAAATTTTTAATAC